>JAFEMH010002332.1:0-353758 GCA_022495995.1 Adenophora triphylla var. japonica | reverse complement strand
ATCACACGGGCGAGGGACACATTTAGCAGCATGGTGGGTCGTCTTCGTACGTCCCGGAATCCGACGCCTTCACCTTCGGATATGATTTTTCGCGAGATCTCGGCTTGCCCTGTCGAAGCGTGCTGTTGGTCTGACGAGCCTTCTTTGGGGACGAGGGACGATTACGAGCACGAGATCTTCATGGCTCTGAGGAGGCGGGCCCGAGTCGCAAGAGGGACCGAGACGGGCGTCGACCGGCCAGGGACTCCGATTGATTACTTGAGATTGAGTTGATTTTCTGGGATTTGAGATTTGTACAGATACAGCTTATTTTTTTTTTTTATGCACATTTTTTTTTTTTTGCTTTTTTTTTTGAATGTGATAATTTAGGATTATTATTTTTTTTTTTTTGATTTGATTTTTGCACACACCCTTTATTTTTGGAATGTAATAATTTAGGATTTTATTTTATGAATGCAATGCAGTATGAATGCAATGTTGCATGAGCCTTGGTTTTTCGGCAAGGGTGTTAGTGTTTGGTATATGGACTGGTTTGGGGAGGTTTTTGCACGGGTTGAAACAGCGGGACGGAATATTCCTCTTTTGGTGTATGACTTGGGTACATTGCAGATTTTTCGATGGAAAACAAACATATCCGCGCGGATAGGGTCATCGACATTGTCCTTTAATTTTGCTACGGGGATCTGGTCTCACTTTATTTCAAATTCAAATATCCTCTTCAACCTCAGTCAATGACCATTTTCGGAGAGAAAGAGAAAATCCATGGAAAACCTTAGAAAAGCTCCATCAAAATTGTCCCAAGAATCCCAAATGTCGTTTTCAACAAATTCAAGGCTTGGTCCAGGAGATTATGCATGAGAGGAGGTCCTTCTTTGAAGAAAGGTATAAGGTGAAGTGCTTATGGTCTCACGAAGGAATTGATTCCGGATTCACGGTCTTTTGAGGGCTTCTTCCTCATTTTGGGACACTAGGAGGCATGTCTTTTGCCTTTCATACAACGAGATGGTCCCAACCCAGTCGAAGAATTTCGGGCCTTGCTTGGTGGTCGGAGGTGGAAGAGATAAGCGGTTCCTTTTGCCGGAGGGCTTCTTTCGTTGACAAATCTGTGTAACCTCCTTCATCTTTCCCCTGGAGGAAGCGCAAGGTATGATCCGTGGTCCCGATCATTTTGATATTTCTGTCTCACTGATAGATTTAGAGGCTTAGGCTTGCTCGACGATGCCTATTGGGATGCCTTTGCACTTTGCATGTTCGGGACCACTGTTTATGGTCTATTCTTTTGGGATGCGCCATCGGTCTCTATTTAGATATAGTCGTTCATTGTCGCTTGGCGAGAGATGTTGTACCTACGATCACGGAGGAGACTTTCCATGCTCTCGATAGGATGGCTGCAGGAAGCGGTATATGCGCGGGGCGGCCCGTTCCTGCTTGACCTGTGGGCGATGGAGCGTTTAGGGGATTCTTCGGGAAACTCCAGGCATGATTAAGCCTTGGACATTTGCCGGGGAGGGGTTGCTTTGTGGATTTTGATGATCGGGGCTCGTAGGAGCGTTGGATGGCTGGTCGCCGGACGAAGATATCAGATGGTCGGTGCCTTGTTGGCGGGTGGAGACTCGTAGAGTGCTTCGGGGACGGGTCTCATGTGGTCATGCTTGGGCTTTCTCGGTCCGGCTTCTATATTCCGTCCTTGGTTACGAGCCGATTCGGCTTGGAGCGAGTTCCTTTGGAGAACTTTGATGATATAGCCACCGGGGTGGTGGCTCCTGTTCTATGGATGATCCTTCGGTGTTTTCCTTTCTTTCCCGAGCATGGAGGTATGACGCCTTTCCTCCTCGGGTTATTCTCGGGCGTCGAGGAACTGTGTTCTTGACCACTTGGTACACTGGATTGGTATGAGAGGCATTTAGGAGAGACTCGGATGGCTATTTTGAGGCGGCGTGAGGCCATTGTGGGTGCGGAGGACACAGCGGTTTCGAGAGGAGGAGGGTCGAGGCGGGGCCAACCCTCATGCGGGAGCGGAGATGATGTGACCGGCTATGAGGCTTACGTCGAGACGAGGAGAGGAGGGCTCCTATGCTACCGGCTAGGCTACGGGGAGATGAGAGATGGCGCTAGGGCTACTAAGGCCCTGGCGGAGGCTGGTTTGATAGATCTGTTCCTATGCGAGCTTGGTAGGAGGAAGAGCCGACATTTTTCTGTTCGGAGAAAAAGAAGACTCGAGAAGGGGAAGAGAGAAAGAGGGAGAGAGCGGTTCGAGTGGCATGGAGTGACTCTTGAGGTTTCCGAGTATCCCTTTCTTGTCATGGCAAACACATTAGTTTGATTGTGTATCTTAATTTCTTTTAGCACGTTGCCGGTTGTAGGAATGAATCGGGCTTAGACTCATCAAAAGTTTTTAACTTGTAATGAATATTTGAATTGCTTTAGAGTTTTCGAGACGCTTTCGTAATTACGATCGGTGTATTGATGTCAAAGTATGACTTTTATTTGTGT
Organism: Adenophora triphylla var. japonica; assembly: GCA_022495995.1. NCBI lineage: Eukaryota > Viridiplantae > Streptophyta > Magnoliopsida > Asterales > Campanulaceae > Adenophora > Adenophora triphylla. Next base: position 351,265 of record JAFEMH010002332.1, on the reverse strand, counting down.
TTTAGACCGAACCGTTTCCATTTGCCTACGTTCCCCTCATTTTGAGGAGCTCGGGTCTTCGTAGTTCAACTTTGATTTTTTGTTTTTTTTTTTTTTTGTTTTGTTTTTTTTTGTTTTTTTTTTTGGTGCAACCTGTTTTTACCTAGGCCGCCCTTTTCGGGTTTTCAACCTAGTTGGGTATTACTCTTTTAGCACTCCTTTTTTTTTGTTTTTTTTACGCGTAGTATCTGCGCAGCTTGTCACCATTCACTGGGTGTACAAAGGGATTCCCGTCGAGGTCTGCAAGTTGCATGGCTCCTCGGAGAAGATCTTACGGACGACGTATGGCCCGACCCATACGAGGCTCCCATTTGCGAGGGGTTGACACGGACTGGGGGCTTTTCTTTCAAAACGAGATCACCTTCTCGGATCTCCCGATGCTTTACTTTCTTGTCGAAGGCTCTGGCCATTCTTCCTTGGTAGGCTCGGATGTGTTCCATGGCTTTCAATCGTCGCTCATCTAGCAGGGCCAATTCGTCATGGCGACTCTGGAGCCATTCGACCTCGTTGATCTGGCTTTCAGCGGTATACGGAGCGAGGATCTCTAGCTCGATTGGGAGTACGGCTTCCATTCCGTATGTGAGGGCAAACGGTGTTTCCCAGTTGCCGTTCTGACTGATGTTCTGTAGCCCCAGAGTGCCAGGTGTAACTTCTCGGGCCAATCTCTGCCTTGGACAGCCATTTTCCGGATAATGTTTTCCAAAGTCTTGTTTGCTGCCTCGACGGCTCCGTTGGTTTGGGGTCTGTAAGGAGATGACTTGTGACGGGTTATTCGGAATTACGCCGACAACTGTCGCATTCCCCTTCGAAGTGGGATCCATTATCTGAGATGATTTCGGCTGGCAACCCGTATTTGCATATGATGTTTTCTTTGATGAAGAGGGCTACTTTCCTTGAGTTGAGAATTTTGTAGGATTTTGCAGAGCATCCTTTCCAGTTCCTTTGAAGAAATCACCAATCTGTGTCTCTTTAGGCTCTTGCGGATTCCCAGATTCACACTCGTCAAAATCTCTTCGGCGGCTTGGGCTCGATTTTCCTCTTTCCGGACAACTTTGCTTAAAGATCCTCTTCTTTTTTTTTGTTTGATTTTTTTTTGTTGTTTAATGTATGCGCTTCTTTATCTAATGAATTATTATTGAAATTTTTTATTAATTAATTCATCATTAGTTAAAGTGGCAATTAAGGGATACTCGAGAAAGGTTCGTCATTTCATTGAAAACGAAAAGGAATACGGCGCTTGCTACGGACTCGTAGTCTTCGGGCGTAAGGCCGTCGGACGACTCTAGAGACTCGACCTTAACAATGAAAGACTACGAGGACTTTTCCTAGGTTGACACAAAGGGATGGGGGACCAATCCGAGGCTTGGTGATCATTTCTTCTTTGGTCGCGGACGGGCACGAGAGAGTTTCCCGATTCTTTAGCGGCATTCTTTGTCGGTGGCCTCATGACTCGGGGCTGTCTCCCTCGATCATCGCTACCATTTCTTTGGTAGTGGAATCAATCGGATCGGCACCTTTGGATCTCTTCCCGAACAATTCTTTGCATGATGGGGCCATCCCAATCATGCGAAAAGACTACGTGGCTTTGGCTTTCGGCACGGTCACTTCGAACTTCGAGGTTTCGGACCTTCGTAGGGCGGTAGGAATTGTGGTTGTGAGTTTCTCGAGCTGTTCCACTAGGCTTGGAACGCCTTTGAAGGTGTACTCACTCTTCATGGTAGTGGTAGCCCGGAGTATCTTGGGTAGGTCAGGGAACATTCTACGGACCGGGTTGGCTTTGGCTCCCCGAACTTGTTGAGGCTATCCGGTAGCTTTAGCCATCATTACGTAGGAGTGGACTACGTGATGTTACCGGTTGTGTGGGACCCTTTACAAAGTAGTCGGCCAAATTAGGGCGAAAGGGAGAGATTTAGGGTCATCGACCAGGACCCTTCTGTGATAGGCTTCAAATCCTTTTCCTTTTGCGGTGTCCTTAGGAGGTCTCATATCCCGGTCGTGGCGAGTTTTGTCCTTTCACCTCGATGAGCTTGTGGATTCCTTGTTGGCGCTTACCCCGGACCTAAGCCGGGCAGGTAGCTCATCCTTCTCATCATTTTCGGGATCGGAGGGATTTTATCGGGTGGCCGTCGAGATCAACGTTGCACACTTGGGCCTTAGGGGGCTCGGCAGTGAAGCTGTCGGCATGAGGCCGTCCTCGTCATGTTTGATTTCTAGAATAGGTATTCCACCGTATCTGTGCCCTCTAAAGTGACTAAATCTCCGTAGATGGTTGTCGAATCCCCATCAGGGACGAATTTCACACACCTGGTGGAGGCTTGAAGCGACCCCTTTGACTTGATGGAGCCAAGGTCTTCCCGATAAGGCATTAAAAGTGATCGGGATGTCGATAACACGGAATTCCACGAGGTATCAATTTCTTGCCAAACCGAGAGGTCCAAAGTAGTGACTCAGGGGCCTGCTCGGGATGTCGAGTCATAAGCCTTGGCTGTGAGGGAAGAAGGCTTCAAATGCGTAGTCTTGATTTCAAGCAGGCTCATGATCTTTGCCGGGAGGATATTCATTCAGGACCCATTGTCCACGAAAACTCGGAGGCGTCGTTCATCCAAATGGGTGTGATGAAGAGAGGCTCGTTGTGATCGGCCCTCCAAATTGAGGGAGATCAAGGTCTGTGAAAGGTGATTATGTTCCCGTAGTGGATATTTCCAATCAAGCTGTACCACGTCATCGGGAGTAGCATCAATAGGCACTAGAGTGCGAGCCGAGGCTTTCTTCCGGCTTCGGTTTATGGGGATAGGACAAAGTGAAGTAGAGACCGAGAGGAAATGTTGGCACTGTGTTTGCTTGGCCCGGGTGAGCACGGGATCCTCTTTTTCGGGTTACGGAGTTTGTTGTCTTAGCATAGGGCGGCGATCTTCTTTCGGTGTTTGATCTGGCCTTCTTATACGCCTTGGGATTTCCTTGGAAGATGCACGTGGGATCGGGTCAACGAGTTAACTTCCTCCTCGGTTGTCTCTTGGTTTGGATTTCTTCAATCTTGCTAAGGTCATGGGGAGCCCTTTTGGCTATTGGCCTTTGGATTACGACGGAGTCTAGCAACGGTGAGTGGTATGCGGCTCCTTCAGATGCTCTTCGGCCTCTTTGCTAATAAGCCCCGATACGGGCGCCCGTCGAAGCTTTCTTGTTCAATTTTTCTTGGATTGTTCTAACCATCTTGTGTAAATGGTTTTCTCATGTTTTGGCCAAGAACAGAGTTCTTCGGTATTGGCCTTCCCTTCATCCGAGAAATAGCGGGCTGGTATTCTTGCAAGGAGTCTACGACATGAGACCAAGATGGGTTGATTCGTTCGATATCCTGAGGGGGAATCCGGAGTCAGATCCTCGACGAGGTTGGCCACGGGTATTTGTGGACCTTCATCGGCATCTTCCTGGGCATGCGAAGATTCTCCGCATTCAATCATATTCACACGATTATGGTTCCTTAGAGGATTTTTGGCGTATTAGGCCCCTCGGGGCCTTCCAACTTTCCTTGCTCTATCGCCCTGAATTGCCTTTTTGAGTAAAGGTTATACATTAGATGTCCGTTGGCTTGATGAAGAAGCGCAATACTTTGTAGTATCCACGGGAGCATTCGGATTCTGGGTTGGAAATTCTCCAAAGGCCGGCAGCAAGCCTTCCTTCACCGGTCCCCTAAAGATGTCATTCAGAGGCATTCCAAAGTTTTCGAGATTCATGACCATTGTAGTGCAGGCTCGCGAGTTTTAAGGGGAGCAAAAGGAGTTGTGTTATTACATTCTGTCCCGCATAGTTAATCATTTCTTTGCCTTTGGCGGGAGGCTTGAGCGTGTTTGAAGGAGGAGCTCGATATACGTAAGTAGGCACAGCGGCCGGTTCTTGATTGTAGGCCTTTTCAAACTTAGGCTGAGTTAACCATGGCGTAAGTCGAGTATGGGAAGTGGCCGAGGAGGCTCTCGAGATGTGGTTTCAAGCATGGTAGAAAGATGTCCAGTTGTTCCTCTTCGAAAGGAGGGATGGCCATTTCAACGAGTTTCGAGATTCCACCGCTTGTAGAAGTCCCCAACATTCTCATCGGGGCTGCACTGTTGTTTGTAGGTCAACTATATTTGTTTCCCACTCCAAGTTGGCCTTATAGTTCTCTGTGCCGGCATTGGTAATCTGGTCCCACGTAGCCACGGCTTCGGGTTTCAAACGGAAGAACCACTTTAAGGCCTTTGGACTTGAGGATAGGCGAAATAGTCGGCTAGCTGGCGATTGGTGCACCCTTTGGCCTTCATCGCCAAGGTATATGTGTCCAAATGGGTTTTCGGGCATGCGGTCCCATCAAATAGATCCAGATTAGGCATCACGAATTTGTGGGGCGAGAGGAACAATGAAGTCCGGGTGCAGTAGGCCGGAAGCGGACTTCTTGGCGGTCGGTTCGGCGATCTGCGCTTTCATTTCCTTGTGTTGTTCCATGAACCGAGGCCAAGTGAGGGTCTTGTGGTGGAACCATGGCATTCGAGCTAGTGGGTGAGCTAGAGAGAGGAGCTACCATGGAGCGGGGCGGGTGGAGGGAACGGCCGATTCGGGGACGTAGGTGAAAACCTGTCACAGAGTTACAGGGAGCATGAGTAGGAGCTTGGGCGAAGGGATAGAACCTTGCGGCTGCTTTGTTGATTTTCAGCTGGCAAAGTAGGTGGAGGCAGCCCGATGTAGCCGGATAACTTGGATTTCAGTGGGGCCCGTAAGTAGGCTTAGGTGCGAGTGCTTTGTCCTGGCCAGATTGAATTGCATGGCGGTGAGGCGAGGTGTATAACACAGGGGTACCTGCGGTCTGGTGATTCGGATGACGCGGGATGGAGGCTTGGTAACCCATAGAAGTCGAGTGAGAGCACGGATTTGTGTGAGGAGCTTGATTGAACCGTACTATTCGAGGAGGGCTCACGTGGCCCAGAGAGCTGTGGCGGCATTCGAAGCTGTGGCATTCTTTGTGAAGGTCGGATTGATCGGTTCCGGCGAGGTGGCATTCCAATTTGTTGGGGCATTCCGAGATAACCCCAACCATGAGAAGACATTCCGTGCGGCTTTGTCCCAGCTGAGGGGCTATGGCTGGTTTGTGCCGTCGGGCTGCATGGATCCGGTGATACGTGGTTGGGGAGTGGGCGACCCGAAGGCCGAGGAGCATGGGTTACGGTAGTGGCACCATAGGAGGTGGGTGGTGGCATCCTGGAGTAGTCGGGCGGCGAGAGTGGGGTTGGCATCCTCGTCTTCTTCCACGGTGAAGGTGCCATACGGATTGGTGGCGGCCGGACCATGGCTCTTAATAGCCTCCATAAAAATTTGTTTAGTTTGTGCTTCTGTCGTAACCTCATACGTTACGCTAGCGGATTCCAATGTTGCTCTGTACGAGGGGTCCGGGAGGCGGAGTGACGTTATCCCCATCATTGCGGGCGTGCGGACATTACGAAACCCGGAGTCGGAACAAACGGCGAAGGCGATGACGCGCTTGACTCTTCCCAACTAATCAAACGATGACCGGTGCCGAAACCAAGCTTTGTGCGGAGCTGCGGGGGAAAAGGCACGAGGGTTCAGATGTCTGGGAATGAAAGAGGGTAGATGTTTGGGCTTTAGGCTCATGCGATTATTTGTTCACGTTTACTTGAAACATGTTTTATTAACCTAGTCGGTTGGAAAAGATTGCTCTTCTTTTTCGCAAACTACTCTGGATCCTGGATCAGTGGGCCCCGTCACTACGTCTATAAGCCCCTCGTATTCCACCCGTATTTCGACCTCCCGGGGTGGGCGGCCCGGGCGAGGTCCTATAGGGCAAGCGGGTCCCACCGGCCGAAAGAAAACGATCCTAAAAGTCGGCGGGTAATCGAGTCTTAACGAGCATTCGATGTAAATTACGGACAAAGCTGACGTCAAAAGTCAAGATCATGTCCGAGGGCTCGACGAAAAGTCGGCATGATTTGGACTCATAAGCGTCCACAATTGATCTTGACTCGTCGTCAGTTAAGCCGTAATTAGGCATGTAATAATCATTAATCCTTGATGACTCAGTGTCAATGCTGGGAGTCAGTGTACAATTTGTGCCAGTCAGAGCCGAAGTCAAGGCGCCGGTCAACATCTTGGTCAAAGTCTGCGGCGGCAAACCGGCAGAACTTCGGCGATTAGGGTCCCCGAAAGATATTGAGTCGGTATGCCGACAAAGGCTTGAAAGGAAAGGTCTATACACAGACAGGGCATGACACAGACCAGACTAAAAACCAACCGGGTCTCGGACAAAGTGTGTCACGGACAAGTGCATGGTCGACACGAGGCTCCATGGGATGTTTGGGTAGTCATGTGCTCGTCCGAGAGGCGTAATAAGACCAAACGGACCGCGACAAGGATTTCCCCGGGTTAGGGACGTAGTGTGCAGTGTACGGTCACGTGCGCGTAGTGTGCAAGCAGTCTATATTCTTTTTCTGAGTAAAATAGAAATTTTTTTTTATGTGTCTTAAAAATATGATGCATTATTTTTTTTTTGAAAATTTTCTTTTTTTTGAAAACCCTTTTTTTTTTGAATTTTTTTTTTGAAATTTAATGAACACATAAGCACGTAAGCACGAAAATTTCGACAGTTAGGGACATGATTCTGACAGTCAAAATTTTGACTTTTTCCGAGGCGGCCAAAACAACACGAAAAATGTGCAAAAATCAACACACACACACAAATAATTTTCAAAGCCGGGACGGAAGCTTGACCCCCAAAAGCTTTTTCTTTTTTTTTTTGAAACGGTGATACCGGTACGTGGGATTGTTAAACCACAATTTATCCCCGACTCGTGTTAGGAGGCGATAACGGGAAGTTTAATGGTTTCCACCAATATACCAAATATCATTTTTTTTAGAAGAAGCTCTTATCCCCAGCGGAGTCGCCACTGTGATGATGTGCCGCCTAAAATTTTTCCGAAAGGGTTTTGCTTTGAAATTTTTGTTTCTTTGAAAACCAATCGAAAAAGAACGGAGTCGCCACGCCATTTTTGTTTTAAGGGCCAAAACTTTGAAAAATGCCCGAGATTAGAGATTTGGGTTCGGAGGTCATGTTACACGCCGGGAAGAACGTTAGTGTGCACCCGGAATGCCTCGTAAAACGAGTCTTCCAAGCTAAAAATCATTTGTATGTGTGTGTGTGTGTGTGTGTTTTGGCCAAAATAATTTGAAACTCAGAAAAGTAAAAATTGGGATATCTTTTTAAGACTTTAAACTGATCCCATGATTTTTTGGAAGATTTTTGGATTGAGATTTGGTACTCAAAAGACCTTTTGAAGTTGAGAGTCACTTCTGCCAGAATAAAAAAGGCAGTGGACCTTTGATTTTGAAATGGATTCAAGGGTCTTAAAACTTCATAAAATGGATAAACTCAGAGAATGAAAGTTGTTGAATACACCTTAAATAAGATTTGTCCGAAGGAATTTTCCATTTTGGAGAAGATTTGAGGGGTCAAAACCTTCTGGAAATCTCAGATATGCAATCTGGATTTCAAGAAGCTGATGAACTAGCCTCTAAAAGAAAATTTGAAAAAGAGAGTTTTACTCACCCAAAAAATAAAGTAAAAATATGTCTAGAAATCTCTGGATGTTGGCTACAAAAAGTGTTTTGTAGTCAACACCAAATTCCAAGTTTAACTGTGTCCAAAAATTAAGACAATGGACTGGGATCCTGGAAAATTGCTACTGGACAGCAACTTCTCAAGAAAGAAAATATGATTTTAAGGGGGGTTTTGCATCCATGCTTGTCCCCATTTCTCTAGGTTTTGGTTAGTGATCACTTGACATTTTAGTGGTGAATCAACTATACCAACCATCCTTGGAGTACATTAGGACTAAGCACTTCATTTGCTTGGGAAGGGGAATTTTATCCTTTGAAATCAAGATTTGATGCTTGAAAATGGTTTTTAGGGTTTTGAAAATGTGTTTTCTTTGCAAGAAAGTAAGAATACTTTGAAAATAATGTAGATCCTTGTAGAAGATCATCCATGGAGATGAACTTCCATGGTGATCTTCTTGGATCTTAAGACAAGAAGATGAATGAACTACATTTTGTAGTTTGAAGATGCATGCATGGATGAGAGATTTAGGGTAAGAAGAGGGAGGTTATACCTATCTTCTTTGTGCTTTGTGTTTGAAGGCTTGAATGCAAGAGTGTTTGGGTTTGATTTGAGTGAGTGAAAGTTGGGAAGATTCAAGAGAAAAAGGTGACAATTCTTATAGAATTCTCACTTTGTTTTCTCGAGTATATTCGCCAAATACGTGAATTGTGCTCTTGTTCCTCCTTATTTTTGTATTTGGAGGGCTCAATTTCTAGCCCTCTGAAAAATACAATGTCATCCGCGCGGATAGGATCGATCGCGTGCCTTTGTTCATTAAATCTTTGCTTCAGGCTTTGGACACAAGGAATAATCTTTTTTAAAATTCAAATTAAACAGCCAGATTATGTTCCAGCCATTTCTTTTTTTGGTTTTTCTTATTTCTTTTGCTTTTTTGATTCCTTTCCTTAGTTTATCCTTTTTTGGCAATCCCTAATCTACCCTTACTTGGTTAGAAATGTTAGGAATGTTAGGAATTGTTAGAAATGTTATAACTTTCGTTAATTTTCTAACGAAAATTCTAACAAGCTCAAATTGGAGCACTTACAGGTATGTCGGAAGGTGAGTACACGGCTTCCCGAACATCTGCCCCATGTGACTGGTTGCTGTCTCAGTTGATCGTTTTTGTAAACGAATGCCTTGGTCTGTGGAATTTCCCGGAGTAGTTGCTCGAGACGAATTTCCATCCTCCTCTTGTTTTTAAATAGACCTTCCTCCCTGAGTTGGACTTTCAATTTGAGTGCAGAAATGATCCGTTCCCATCCTCCCAGGACCCTTGGGAGTCCGGTTTTGTTGACTTCATGCCCGACTTGGAAGAGAATGGTTTCATCGTCTTCGTCGTCGCTTTCACAGAGAACTTGCTTTCCTCGGGGAGGTAAGCGCTGGGATTCGTTATGCTGTGTCGTTCCATCTCCTAGGTCATCGGGACCATTGACCACCCTCGTGTGGCAGAGGGGGTTGGATGAGAACAGACGGTAGTCCAGAAAGCTGCCGTGAGCAAAACCCTTGAGGTCGAACTGGTCTAGAGTAGACGTGGCCGGTTCCAAAAACCGCCGGTTAGCCGGTTGAAAACCGGCGGTTGAAAACTCCAAAATCCCCAACCGGAACCGAACCGCCTAACCGGCTAGACCGGTTACGGTTTAGGCGGTTCACGGTTTTAACGGTTATCCGGTTAACCTCCGGTTTGACGGTTTGGATATGCTCGTAGAGTCCTTGGTGTTGCTCGGCCGAGCAACCCTTTAGGGTTTAGGGTTTTGAGGGTTGCTCGGCCGAGTCTTTGGTGTCGCTCGACTGAGCAACCCTTTTAGGGTTTAGGGGTTGAGGGTTGCTCGGCCGAGTCTTTGGTGTTGCTCGGCCCAGGAGCATATCATTTTTCGATTAATTTTAACGGTTTTTTGAAAAAGTTAACTTTTAATTTTTTCAATTTTTTTGAATAAATAAGACTATTTTAGACTTAAGTTTACTACATACATTTTTTGCAAAAAGGTTTATAAAAAAGTTATGAATTTTTAAAGAAATAAAATTTAACGATTTTTTTGAAAAAGTTAACTTTTTAATTTTTTTCAATTTTTTGGATAAATAAGACTATTTTAGACTTAAGTTTACTACATACATTTTTTGAAAAAAAGTTTATAAAAAAATTTATGAATTTTGAAAGAAATAAAACTTAACTTTTTTATAAGAAACGAAAGTATATAAAAGAAAAAAGCGACGGTACCCTTAAATTTTATTAATTAAAATACAATTACAACGAGGGTATTGGTAGGAGTGGTGGTGGTAGGCTGGTAGTAGTGGACCTAGTGGTATTGATAGGAGTGATAGTGGTAGCCGGTAGGAGTGGTAGTAGTAGTGGTAGTAGCGGTAGTGGTAGTGGTGGTAGTAGTAGTAGTGGTAATAGTAGTTGTGATGGTGGTGAATGGTGATGGTGGTGATGTAGACCGGTAGTAGTGGTAGTGGTAGGTAGCGATAGTAGTGGTGGTGGTAGTAGTAGTAGTGGTAGTAGTAGTGGTGTTGGTGGTGATGGTGGTGGTGTAGACTAGTAGTAGTGGTATTGGTAGGAGTGGTAGAGGTGGTAGTGGTAGTGGTAGCGGTAGTAGTGGTGGTGGTAGTAGTAGTAGTGGTAGTAGTAGTGGTGGTGGGGGTGATTGTGGTGGTGTAGACTAGTAGTAGTGGTATTGGTAGGAGTGGTAGAGGTGGTAGTGGTAGTGGTAGCGGTAGTAGTGGTGGTGGTAGTAGTAGTAGTGGTAGTAGTAGTGGTGGTGGTGGTAGTAGTAGTGGTAGTAGTAGTGGTGGTGGTGATGGTGGTGGTGTAGACTGGTAGTAGTGGTATTGGTAGGAGTGGTAGTAGTAGCGGTAGTAGTAGTGGTGATAGTAGTAGTAGTGAACCTAGTGGTAGTAGTAGTAGTGGTGGTGGTGGTAGTAGTGGTGGTGGTAGTAGTGGTGGTGGTAGTGGTGGGGGTGGTGATGGTGGTGGTGTATGTAGACTAGTAGGAGTGGTAGTACTAGTAGTAGTGGTAGTAGTGGTGGTGGTGGGGGTGGTGGTGGTGGTCTTGGTAGTAGTAGTGGTGGTGGTGGTGGTGGTGGTGGTGGTGGTGGTGGTGAACATAACGGCTAGTTTGAAAAAGTAGCCGTTGGAATGAGTTCTGGCGTTCTGCTCGGCCGAGCAACTCATATGACTCGGCCGAGCATGACCGTTATTGGAAATTAACACTACTGGAAGGTTATGCTCGGCCGAGCAACTCATATGACTCGGCCGAGCAAGCCAAACCGCGGTTAATCCGGCGGTTGGCAGTTTTTCAAAATTTCAAACCTTAACCGAACCGGCCAATTACCGGTTTCGGTTAGCCGGTTCCGGTTAACCGCCGTTGACCGGTTTTGACCGGTTTTGGCCGGTTTTCAACCTCCCGGTTGGCCGGTTCGGTTTATAAAATGGACACATCTAGTCTAGAGTGGCCTCTAGCTTTCTGTCTGAAGCTGCCTGTGACACTTTAAGGGCTCGGTCCCTGTCGGTCTTTCGAGCTTGGTCTTTGTCCAAAAGACGACTTTCTTGAGCGGCTAGTTCCATGAGGGCCTTCCTTGCGAGAGCTAAGCAGTCTTCGTAGGTGCGCATCATCTGACTAGTGTCCAGAACCGTGATTACATTCAAATTGCCGAATGGCGGAAACACTTGGATTACGTTGACGAAGGAAGTCAGACTGGGACATTCCATGCGGCCTTCCTTGATCTCGATTACCAAGAAATTTGCCCATATCTGCTTGATTGACCCCACGGGGGTGTTGAATTCTGCAATGTTGACAGTCTCGTGACCTCGCTCGATCGCCAAGTCTATCAGAGCTAGCATTCGGCGCGGGATGTACGAATCGGGGCCGCAGCGGTTGGGAGCAGAACCCGAACCGGAGCATGTTGATGCTGAGGTGGTCATTTCCTATGTCGGAAGGCGACTCGCCTTACGGGGAAGACTTTCATAGATGTTTTCGGGGTGGCCGCAGGAAGCGTTCCCGAGGTTGATCCGACTGCTTAGCGCAGGTGAGGAGATTGGTCTCCTTATTTGTTGCCCTTGGCCTTGCGGCGCTTGAGGGTATAAGCTTGGTAGACGCACGGGCGGTTGCCACTGGGCCGGTACTCGGAAGTAGTGATGAGCTCGAGCTCGCTTGGCCGGGGCCTCGTTTACCATGAGCGAGCGGTCGTCGAGGGTAACTTTGGCTTTCAGGAATCGACGATAAGGACCGAATCCTTGGTATCATCGGGATATACGGAATAGATGATGTTGACGAAGTCGTCGTCGGCCACTTGGTCGAAGGATTCTTTGTCGTGTGAACCAGTTGCTTCCAATTGTCGGATAGCACTTTGTCTCGGACGTTGAGCTTGAAAATTTCCATGGTATTGGAGCCTTGGTCGTAGGTGACACGATCGGAAGGAGTGCCGTCCTCAAAGGCGAGCATGTGAATGCAGAGATGCCGCCGCGGGGTGCCGCGTCCTCGACTCCGGAGAGTCCCGATTCGTCGTCATCCGACGGTTCAACCCAAACATAGGGACGTATTGCGTCCGGGTGCGTTGCTGGAGCTGCTAGGAAAACGTCATGCCCTTCATTGGAGAAGAGGGGTGCAGCGGGTAGTTCCTCGTGGAGGACATCCCATACGACTTCCATGCATTCATCACGAGAATGACGATGCTTGTTGACCTTTATCAAGCAGATCTCTTCGCCTGGCGGGGCCAAAGAGTTGGTTTGAAGAATGCTGACAAATCTCCGATTGGAGACTGGGGGTTTATGTGCCCGCATCATGGCGATGTTCAGTGTTTATTTCCAATCTGCCTCCAAATGTTGGAAACGACAGTTGAACTTGATGTATCGGACGCGTCGAGTGCACTTTGCTCGAGTACGTTTACATAATTAGCATCTCCGGACTCTGAGGGATTCTGATGAGATTTGCCCCGGTAGTCCCTTGGTTGATTCGAAGGAGGTAACCCCGGTGCCTGAGTACGGACACGCTTGGCTATTGTCTCGGCTTCGTTCCCTATGAGGAAACTGTCCCCTCGGATGACTTCGAGATCTCCCTGCCGGTTAATGAACTTAACACACTGATGGAGAGTGGAGGCTATGGCTTTCATGTGATGTAGCCAAGGGCGTCCCAACAGAGCCGTGAATTCGGATGGAATGTCCATTACGTGGAATTTTGCTGGCACCATTTGGGTTTCGAACCAGAGTTCCAAAGTTACCGTCCCCAGGATGGGACGAGACGAGCTGTCATAGGCCTTGATAGTCCGAGTAGATGGGATCAGATGGCTTTCGTTGATACGGAGGGCTCGCAACATGCTGAGAGGGAGAACATTAACGGCTGACCCGTTGTCTACCAATACTCCGGGGAGTGTTATGGTATTGAGCTTGAGAGTGATGTACAGAGCTTCGTTGTGCCCCGAGGCATCTCTCGGTAAGTCTTCGTCACAGAACGTAATCATACTTGCCGCATGATCGGGAATCGTAGATCTGGTCTCTATCCAGGAGAAGAAGAGTCATCAAGCCATCCGTTTCTGTCTTCCTCTTGCGAGGTAAAGCCTTTCTGGAGCCTCGGGATTGTGTTGAAATTTGTTTGTGGCGGTTGCCGCCCTTGGTTAGCACGTTGATCGAGTGCGAGTGCCAAGCCGACTTTGATCTTCCTTTACCGGTCCGAGCTCGGAAGTGGACAAATTGAATCTTGGCCGATCCCGCGGGGTTAGGCTTCGACCGGCAAGCAAGGTTACCAAGGTCTCGAGGTATTCCTGAGCCCCGGGGCCTCGAACTCCGGTTTCGGGACTTTTCGGCTTTTCCACCCCGCTACTCTAAAGCCGCATGGCACGGAGGAAGAGAGAGGGTGGCTGGAGTACGGTACGTAGTAGTCGAACCTCCCGGAAGGCTCTCCGAGTGTACCTATCTTGGTGTCTCGGACTTCGTATCTTTCTCTCGCTTCGTTGAGAGGACTTCTTCTTCTGTTTTCTCGGAGGATTGCTCAGGACCATATCTTGGGACTCGTACTCCAGGCGGCGGAGCGATCCAAACATCGTAGGCGATGTGGACATTTGATGAGGACCCGACTGGGAAGAGGCGGAGAAACCGGTTCTGTGGCAATCTTCTTGGGCACCCACTCAATGGAATTCACGCCGTTATTGTTCGGAAAAGGGTTTTCGATCGTATTGGGCCCACGGGACGCTCCAATTTGCCTTCTTCTATCAAGTTACGGATTTCGTATCGTAACCCCAAACAGGTTATGTCGTGGTATGGCCGTGATGCGATGGAAGGCGCAGTATTTGCTCTTGTCCGCATTGGCTACGGGATTTTTGGGTTTGTAATTTGCAACGGGTTTAAGGAGACCTTCCTTGATTAACCCTTCCCGGCATCTTGCTCGGTGGCATGTCCAACTTGTCGAAGTGTACGGCAGCCGCTTACGAGTAGAATTGTTGCTTTGCGGGATCGGGTTTCGTTGCCCATTGTTGTCCCCGATGGATGTAGTTGACGGACGTATCTTTCCCTTTGGGGGCCGATCCGGGATTGAATGCAGCTGGCGAGCGGTATACGTATGGGCTGTGCGGTAGCTAACTTTTCCTTGAGATCCTTCTCGAACCGTGAGCCAAGATTGACCATGGCCCGGAGATGCAGGAAGAAATGATGACTGATGAGAGTTCTGATGGACGGTCTTAAGCAGGACTTGAAGATCCGCATCTGTTCATCCTTGGAGAGTGGCTCCATGATCTCGGAGAGTTTCCAACTCCACCTCTTGTAGAATTCTCCGACGCTTTCATCCGCTTTCTGTTCAGTGGTGATTAAGTCCTCACGACTTGTTTCCCACTCTATGTTGGATCGGTACCGTTCCAGGAAGATGTTACTAATCTGATCCCAGGTGTGGCGATCCGTAGGCTTGACCCTCAGAAACCATCGTAACGCTGAACTCTTGAGCGTATGCTGGAAGTGGTCGGCCATTTGCTGGAGGTGTGAATGTGTGCCCAAATTGTGGAATTCACGCGAGTTTGAAGACATCCGGTTTAATTTGAAAAACGGAGTCGCCACGCCATTTTGATTTCCTCAAAACTTTGAAAAAAAGGATTTTATGGGTTCGGAGGTTAAGTTACCCCTTGGGAAGAACGGATCGTCGTTCACCCAAGGTGCCTTGCCGTAGCAAGTCTCCCTAGATTCCGTTTATTTTGCTTGCTTGCGTGCTTTCTTGTGTGCATGTGTTTGAATGAAAAGGGAGGGAATGTCCCAAGTTGTCTTCCGAACGTACAAACCATTTATTGGTTGTCGCTCGGGATTTCTTGGATTCTATGTGTTCGGGATTTTGATCCCGTCCTCATCTTGGACTTGTGATCATCGCATTTTGACCTCGGGACTTGCGTGATCGAGAGAAGGACTCTCTTTTATAGCCCAAAAATGAGGTTCTTTAGGAAGGAATGTCCTTAGCCCATCAATCCTACACCTTAAGACGATCGAGCTTATATGAATGCTTCATGCTCGTCTTAAGTGATAATTGGAGATATAGGGTTCAAGGTAATCCCTTTCTAAAGAGATTATGGCACCTTTAATGGAAGAAACGATGTAAAGATAGGATCTTTACACCGGTCCGTTCCAAGGTTGCTAATGGGGACACGGGGGAATGCATGTAAAAAATGACATTTTTAGGGAAATATGACATTTTTGGATGCAAAGGATGATATTTGGTTTGCAAAGGATGCTATTTATGTAAAGAAATGATTTTAATGCAAAGGATGCAACTTTATGTGGAATAATAGTATTTTAGGTGCAAATAATGCATAAAGCTGTTATTTTGAAAGCAAATGATGCATTTTTATGTATGAAAATAAATTTTTGGGTGCAAAGGGTGCATCTTTAATGTGAAAAGAGACTTTGAGTGCAAAGGATGCAATTTGTATGTAAAAAGAGATTTTTAGGTGCAAAGGATGCACCTTATGCATAAAGATGTTATTTTTATATGAAAAAGATGTTCCTTTAATGCAAATGATGTTGCTTTGTATGCAAAAATCTTGGTTTAAGTGCAGATTGATATGAGATTATGACTTGGAAAAGGTAAAAATCAGATTATAGCTTGAAAATATGAAGTCTCTGCATAATGGCCAAAGTTGTCGCGTGACATAGGTTGCTGTAAGTACCCAAATCCGGATCATCAAAATCCGTTAAAAGTTAACCGGAACCCGTTAAGTTCCCCGTTCTCGAGTCAACGAGACATCCCGGGACTGCCCCGTGCATCCCGACATCAAAGCGTACTCAACACACGTTATCCCATGTAAAAGTATGGCTTTCCCCGAAAAACGTACTTTTCGGGGTCTTCCGGGATTAGATTTCCCGTTTTCGAGCGTCTCGACCTTCCGGAGGTCATAACTCCCTCATACGAACTCCGTTTTGGGCCCACCACATATCAAATCGAACGCGAGAACAAGATCTACACAGGTAACTTGTTCAAATCAGGAAATATAGCCAATTTCAGGAACAGTCCGGCCGGACTCTTTCTGCAGCTTAAATACGTGTCCAAGACGTGTCAAACTCAAGGCCAATTGACCAAAATATCCCCAAATTCAGTCCAAGTCCGGCCGGACTCTTTCTGCAAGGCAGAAAACCATCAGGTTAAGCAACCTTGCTTCCTCACTAAGCAAAATACTTCCTCCCCAAGTATTTCCCCCCTCCTCCAAGGATTTTCTCCCTATAAATACTCCCCCTCCTTCTCATTTTCCTACACCTTTTCCTCCTCTCTCCACCCCAAGCTTCAAAGCTTGTCTTTCTTCCGCTCTTCGGGGGCCCTCGTGCTACTCGTCGGTAGATTCTGATCGTAGGCTAAACCGACACAAGTCGAAACGCTGCCCAAATCCCTAGGTTTCTAAACACCAAATAAAAGGGGAAACTCTGCCCAAACACTTCCGAAACACCTTTCCGTATCCCGTATACGCCCACCGAGCCAAAGGAGCCGACCCTAGCCATAAGTAGCTCCCTCTCTCACTCTCAAAATGTAGACGCCTCCGTCTAATGGGGTCCGATACGTTTTAGCCCCTCGATCCTCTTCTCTTCCCGTAAGAGAAGTAATCTCGGGTTAAAACGGCGTTCCGACCCCGTTCCGTTTACTTTTTATGTCATTTACCATTCCGGATCGATCGATCCGTTGATTGTCATTTACTTTCTGTCATTTACAATTAGGCCGATTGGCCTCGTTGATCGTCATTTACAATTCCGAGCCGATCGGCCTCGTTGATCGTCATTTACAATTCCGAGCCGATTGGCCTCGTTGATCGTCATTTACGATTCCGGATCGTTTGATTCCGTTGATACCGCACTTTAAATACTGTCATTTATAAAGTCCGACCCGTTTGGATCGTGATAGTATTTACTTTTCAAAGTCCGAGTCGCAACCCGATTCGTTGATCGCATATCATTTAATACGCATTTTTCCCGTAAAAATCGTTAACAATGTAACGCCGGGTTTAAAAAACCGGAGTTCGACCTTCGAACTCCTTTTCAACTCAAAGTCGACGTTTGCCACACAAACGCTCATTTCAACTCAAAATCGACGTTTTCCACGCAAACGCTCATTTCAACTCAAAATCGACGTTTGCCACGCAAACGCTCATTTCAAACTCAAAGTCGACGTTTGCCACGCAAACGATCATTTCAAACTCAAAGTCGACGTTTGCCACGCAAACGCTCATTTCAAACTCAAAATCGACGTTTGCCACGCAAACGCTCATTTCAAACTCAAAGTCGACGTTTGCCACGCAAACGCTCATTTCAAACTCAAAGTCGACGTTTGCCACGCAAACGCTCATTTCAAACTCAAAATCAACGTTTGCCACGCAAACGCTCATTTTAAACTCAAAATCGACGTTTGTCATTCAAACGCTCGTCTTTTCAAACAAATTCAACTAATCAACGTTTGACATTCAAACCAAGATTAAGCTTGTCATTCAAGCCCCCTCATTTCAAAACACACACACACACACACACACACGATTTCGAGAAAGGTAGAAAGACTCGTCATGCGAGGCGTTTCGGGCGATCTCGTCATACTCTACCCGAAACGTAACTTGACCTCCGAACCTAACAATCTCTGGTACTAAAAGCTTTTTACTCGTTTTTGCTGCCAATAAAAATGATCCCCCTTTTTAAAGCCTTTTTCTAAGTTTTTGCTACCAATAAAAACGACACCATTTTCAATAGCCGTTTCTCAACGTTTGGGCTCAAAATACAAAAACCGCGTGGCGACTCCTCATTTTTCCTTCCCATGAAGCGAGGTCTCAGACACCAACCCTCCGCGAAAGACAACCGCGTTTCGCCCCCCGCGCGAAATCCCGGGTAATTTCAGTTGGCGACTCCGCTGGGGATGAGATACTTTTTTCAAAACTACCGTTGTTTTCTAAAAAGCCTTCCGTGGGTCAAACTTTTGCTTACCCTTCCTCGTTTTCGTGTGTGTGTTACTTTAAACCTCGAACGGTTTTTGTTTCAAAGGCATTACATTGTCAACTTTTCAAAATCTTACCATGTTTGTGCATCCCCATTCATGTTTGATTTTCATGCTGTCTTTTGAACTGTGCATCATAATGCTTTAAGACACATTCTGAAAAATCTCTGTTTTACTCAGAAAAAAAAAAAGAATTTTAGTGACCGCACACTACGCGCACTTGCTGCCTCGGAACACCGCACTTCACGTGCACTTGCTGCCTCGGTACACTGCACACTACAACCCCTAACCCGGGATGGCCTTATCAGTTGCACTCCGATTGGTCTGCCAAACACCTTTCGGGGGCGCACGGGGTCGTCCCAAACATCCCATCCTAGCCCGTGTAAGCCATGCACTCTTTGTGTCACACTTTGTCCAAGACCCCGGTTGGTTTTTGGCTTAGCTCGTGTCATAAAGCCTAAGTGTATGTTTTTTACGCCGGGCCCCGCTCCGAGTCAAGCTCGAGAGTTTGAGACCAAAGGTCGTTCCTGACCCGAAGTCTCGCGCTCTTCAGCCTTGACTTTGACGCGGAGCTCTGCCGAAAAATATACCCGAAGGTTCAATGTGACGCCGTGTCACCAAACCTCGCCGTATGTATCGTGCCAGCCACAACTTGGCCAACGCTAAAAAGCTAAGGTCTCTCGCACAAGCGAGTCAGGAGAGGTCATGCCAAAATTTTGGCACGATCCCCGCCTTAACTTAAGGACGTTGACTTCGACTGTGGCCCGTGCGTCACATACGTTGAAAGTTTGCGTGATCAGCTAGCCTTAAGTTCACTTTTTCCTTTGTCGGTGGAACTCGCTTGCCTTATCAGACCTCGCTCGGGATAGTCCGTCCTGAGAAAGATGATCTACAATGGAAACGAGGGGCTTATAAGCGTAGTGAAGAGATCCACTGATTAGAGCTCTAGGGTTAGTTGCGAAAAAGAAGACACGCTCTTTTCCAACCTTTTAGGACTCTGAGAAAAATGTGTTTTCAGTAAACTTAAACAACAATTGCATGGTCCCATCTTGGGAATCTTTAAAATAGTGACCCTCGCGGTCCAACTCTCAATCGCGACCTTCCGTGGTCTGATGTCTCATATCTCGACCCCTCGCGGTCCAACTCTCAATCGCGACCTTCCGTGGTCTGATGTCTCACATCTCGACCCCTCGCGGTCCAAATCTCAATCGCGACCTTCCATGGTCCGATGTCTCATATCTCGACCCCTCGCGGTCTAACTCTCAATCGCGACCTTTCGAGGTCAGATGTCTCAGATCTCGACCCCTCGCGGTCCAACTCTCAATCGCGACCTTCCGTGGTCTGATGTCTCATATCTCGACCCCTCGCGGTCCAAATCTCAATCGCGACCTTCCGTGGTCCGATGTCTCATATCTCGACCCCTCGCGGTCCAACTCTCAATCGCGATCTTCCGTGGTCTGATGTCTCACATCTCGACCCCTCACGGTCCAACTCTTAATCGCGACCTTTCACGGTCCGATCTCAATCCTTAATCGCGAACTTTCACGGTCCGATCTCAATCCTTAATCGCGACCTTTCACGGTCCGATTCCAATCCTTAATCGCGACCTTTCACGGTCCGATCTCAATCCTTAATCGCGACCTTTCACGGTCCGATTCCAATCCTTAATCGCGACCTTTCACGGTCCGATCTCAATCCTCAATCGCGACCTTTCACGGTCCGATTCCAATCCTTAATCACGACCTTTCACGGTCCGATCTCAATGCTTAATCGCGACCTTTCACGGTCCGATTCCAATCCTTAATCGCGACCTTTCACGGTCCGATCTCAATTCTCAATCGCGACCTTTCACGGTCCGATTCCAATCCTTACTCGCGACCTTTCACGGTCCGATCTCAATCCTTAATCACGACCTTTCACGGTCCGATTCCAATCCTTAATCGCGACCTTTCACGGTCCGATCTCAATCCTCAATCGCGACCTTTCACTCGCCTGAGCCCCAATCCTTAATCGCGACCTTCGCGCGGTCCGATCTCAATCCTCATATCTCGACCTTTCACGGTCCGATTCCAATCCTTAATCGCGACCTTTCCCGGTCGATCTCCTCAATCGCGACCTTTCACGGTCCGATTCCAATCCTTAATCGCGACCTTTCACGGTCCGATCTCAATCCTCAATCGCGACCTTTCACGGTCTGATTCCAATCCTTAATCGCGACCTTTCACGGTCCGATTTCAATCCTCAATCGCGACCTTTCACGGTCCGATTTCAATCCTCAATCGCGACCTTTCACGGTCCGATCTCAATCCTTAATCGCGACCTTTCACGGTCCGATTCCAATCCTTAATCGTGACCTTTCACGATCCGATCTCAATCCTTAATCGCGACCTTTCACGGTCCGATCTCAACCCTTAATCGCGACCTTTCACGGTCCGATTCCTATCATAATCGCGACCTTTCACGGTCCGATCTCAATCCTCAATCGCGACCTTTTCACGGTCCGATTCCAATTCTAATCGCGACCTTTCACGGTCCGATCTCAATCACTAATCGCGACCTTTCATGGTCCGATTCCAATCCTAATCGCGACCTTTCACGGTCCGATCTCAATCCTCAATCGCGACCTTTCACGGTCCGATTCCAACTTAATCGCGACCTTTCACGGTCCGATCTCAATCCTCAATCGCGACCTTTCACGGTCCGATTCCAATCCTTAATCGCGACCTTTCACGGTCCGATCTCAATCCTCAATCGCGACCTTTCACGGTCCGATTCCAATCCTTAATCGCGACCTTTCACGGTCCGATTTCAATCCTCAATCGCGACCTTTCACGGTCCGATTCCAATCCTGAATCGCGACCTTTCACGGTCCGATTTCAATCCTCAATCGCGACCTTTCACGGTCCGATTTCAATCCTCAATCGCGACCTTTTACGGTCCGTTCTCAAATGGTCGATCCCGACCTTCGCGGTCCAATCTTCAATCGAGACCTTCGCGGTCCGATCTCAAATAGTCGATCCCAACCTTCGCGGTCCGATCTCTGATCTCCAATCGAGACCCCTCGTGGTCCACTCCTCAATCGATACCCTCGCGGTCCGATCTCAAATAGCCAATCCTGACCTTCGCGGTCCGATCTCTGATCTCAAATCGAGACCTTCACGGTCCGATCTCCAATCTCCAATCGAGACCTTCGTGGTCCGTTCTCAAATGGTCGATCCCGACCTTCGCGGTCCAATCTTCAATCGAGACCTTCGAGGTCCGATCTCAAATAGTCGATCCCAACCTTCGCGGTCCGATCTCTGATCTCAAATCGAGACCTTCGCGGTCCGATCTCAATAGTGAATCCCGACCTTCGCGGTCCGATCTCTGATCTCCAATCGAGACCTTCGCGGTCCGATCTTCGATCTCCTATCGAGACCTTCACGGTCCGATCTCAAATAGCCAATCCCGACCTTCGCGGTCCGATCTCTGATCTCCAATCGAGACCTTCGCGGTCCGATCTCTGATCTCCAATCGAGACCTTCGCGGTCCGATCTCAGAAGTTAATCCAGACCTTCGCGGTCCGATCTCCGATCTCCAATCGAGACCTTTGCGGTCCGATCTCAAAAGTCGATCCCGACCTTCGCGGTCCGATCTCCGATCTCCAATCGAGACCTTCGCGGTCCGATCTCAAGTAGTCGATCCCGACCTTCGCGGTCCGATCTCCGATCTCCAATCGAGACCTTCGTGGTCCGATCTCAAATAGTCGATCCCGACCTTCGCGGTCCGATCTCCGATCTCCCATCGAGACCTTCGCGGTCCGATCTCATATATTCAATCCCGGCCTCTCACGGTCAAAACTTTAAATCTCGACCTTTCACGGTCCAATTTTCGAGCCTTAAAGCCTTGAGCCAAATACCCCTTCCGAAAACTAAGACATACCTTTCGTTCCACTGCAGGGAATGCAGAGTGGTTCGAATTGAGTCGGCGCCTCGCCAGAATTACGATTACGACGGCAAGATCGGTGTTCCTCGCTTTCCTCGGTTCCCTCGGCCCGGACTTTTCCGACATGTCGAGACTCACGAGAAATCGTGACGGGGACGGACCCCCGCCACCGTACGGATATGACATCGGGAAGAAGCCATCCGGCCCGTGAGGTTCACAAGAAATGTAAAAAGGATCGCAGAATTTCATGGTACAACTTCGAATGAGCGAGGTATAGCCGCTATCCGCCTATGTTACTTTCTGGCCCTAATCGAGGACGACGATCCTTCACGATCAACTCCCCAAAACCTTCGACCTGTGTTCCTCCACCGTCCAGCCTACGAGAATCCTTCAAATCAAGGAAAACCAAGGCTTCATATCGCCACCTCTCAAAGCACTCGTCATATATGGCCAAGCCAATAATACCCCTTTCACTCAATGCAACCACGTAGCCATCTGGATCCTCTCAAATGCATCCCAATATCCTCAAAATCCTCCTGTGTTTACTTCCTTCTCTCAATATGCTCGGCCATCAAGTTTCGTCCCCGTGACTTTTCCGACCCATTTCTTCTGACAACTTCAGACCGCTTCCAGCGCTCCATGGCCTCAAATCCCTCCACTTCCACCAAGATCATGGGCACAACCGATCATCGCTTGCCTCATGCGGTATGGAACTCGGTTAACGTAAGATGGAAAGCTTGAGGGTCCCGGCAATTCAAGAACAAAAAGCCAGTAGGTAGGCTACCTATCCTCGAGATCTCGTCAATTGTCTTTTGGTCAACCTTCGTAGGTTCTAGTACTTTCCTCGTTCAATCAAGTCCGCCTCGGACATTGTAGTTAATCTTAAAGTTTCTATAAATAAGTGTCTTTTTTTTCTCTTCTTGCTAGACTTGAGACATTATTTGCACACCTACATTACAACTAATGAAATGGTTATATCCTAAATGATCACTTGCATTGCTCAACACATAATCTCTGGAAATAACTAATGTTCTCGATTAATCGGTGTGAGAAAGTCAATCGGTGCCCTCCCCATACACTTTCCTTACCCCACAAAGGCCTCCATCAAGCCACACACTTCCCAAAACATGTTCCCACCATCACCTTGACCAAGTCAACGACGGCGGAAACATCAAGGAACAACAAAAGGTCACTCAACATCGAAGATTGACCCCATGTCGACAACAACCTCGGAGCTCGCCTTCGCCTCATGCGCACATCGAGAAAGTTCAAGCAGAGCCCGCCTTCGTCCTCAAGAACTTCAAAAAAAAAAAAAAAAAAAGAAAGAAAAAAAAAAAGAAAAGAAAAGCTCAAACAAGAACTTCAAAAAAAAAAGAAAGAAAAGTTCAAACAAGAACTTCAAAAAAGAAAAAAAGAAAAAAAAAAAGAGAGAGAAAAGTTCAAAGCGAGAACTTCAAAAAAGTGAGGCGAAGGACCCAAAGACCGCCAATCACAAGCTTGACAGTATGGGCAAACAAAATTAAAGCTCGAAGAATGAAGGTTGTCGATAACAATGGAGCGGTCAAAGCAAAGGCAAAAACGCATCATAAGCCCTTACGCTACATTCGAATTCTTTCTCCCCCGGTGAAAGAAGCTGACCAAGAAGCAATGGAATCACGGAAGAAGCCGTCAACAACGACTTGTCAAGGAATCACCTCGAGGCCCGTACCTCATCATCCAAACATCCCATCCGAGCCTTTTCACCAAAGGGACCACAAATGTTCATACCCTTTTCCCAGAGCCAAGCACCGTTCCGCCAGAACTACGGCGACCTGAGCTCCTTACACTGAGGAGAACCTAGGCAAACAGAAACGGTCCAGAGCATAAACACATACAAATCCCATAAACCCGGTCTCATCAATGACCTTCCCCATACACAGACCTTTCTTTCACACACAGCCAACTTTGATCCGCGACATCAGTTGACTTTCTTCTCACGGTTAATCAAGACATTTGTTCATATCGGGATTAATGGTTGAACAACCTGAACATTAACAAAGGGTTTAAAGCAATCTTGTGATCATTATGGATAAAACATGTTTTCAGATGTCTCGACAAGTCTTCTTTTTCTACGATAATAGGAAAATTAGAGCTAAACACTGTCTTTTACGTCGCCAAGAGCTTCCATACACGCTCCAAACCTCTCTACGCTCATACTCTCCCAAAAGAGTCAAACCCAAAGCGAAGTTTTGGTGCCTCGCATTAAACTAGGCATCCACATAAAAACGGGATTCGTTCTCACTTCTCAACAATACGGCCTTGCGCGTATACATTACAAGCCATTCCTCTTATACACTTTGGTTGACCAATCGAAAAAAAATCAAGGACGGTTGCCTCTCGTGCCACATGGAGTTCAACTCGATTGGGGCTACATCGCATTCACTCTAGAATCCCCACAGATGACCAGCGATTCCTTCAAACCGGGCTTCACCAAGTCATTTCTTCAGACCGGGCTTTGCCACGCAAAGAGAGCTTTTTCATCCCACGGGTCTACTTTGAGTTTCGACATCGGGGCTTATCGGAAGCATCTTCCGCATTATGGTTTTAACCGTAACCGAGGCTTCTCGGATACGGCTTCGACGGTTCGTAATGAATCCTCATGACACCTCGGGCAACAAAAGAGTACATGCAAGGGAAGTTTTCTCCAAAGCAAGTCTTCCCTTCCTTCAAACAAAGACAGCTTCGTAACCTACGGGGGTGGAAAAGCGAAAATATCCCGCCGACACCACGGTTCGGGCATCAGAACATAAGAAAGTCTCCAATCTCGGCAACCTTACTGCCAACAAGAAGCATAATCCCCAGAAGGATAAGCCAAAGTTCAACTCATCAAACCTCAAAGCAATCTGGAGGCACCACCAAAACCTCCACCTCTCAAATGTTGGAGGACCCGATCCTCACTCGCCTCGTTGCACTCGGGCGAACATTTCCCTTTAGTCTCTGCATACCTCTTCATACCCTCACAAGCTCAAGCTAAAGGAAAGTTTGGCCCGCACCATGGTCCCCATGGACACAACTCTAGAAGAAGTAATCCAAATGAACGACAATATCATCGTCACCCTCACAGATTTGAATCCTTCAGTCCACACTGTCAAGGCCTACGATTCTACTTCCCGCACAGTTCTCGGGATCGCTACTCTAAACATCCGGGTTCGGCAAGCGGATGATTCCCACCGATTTCCCAAGTGTTTGGACATTCCTATCACTTTCACAGGCCATCCTGGGGCGACCTGGCTGCATCAAATGAATGGTGTGGTATCCACCCTTCACCAATGCCTTAAGTTCATGCAAGGCAACGAAGCTAACCACGATCTACGGCGATGCTGGCGTACCACCGAGGGGGACCTACACCAACGACATTCCAGTGTTGGAGATCAAGCATGACGACGATATGGCATAAACTGGATTCACCTTGGAGACTTCCAAAATCCAAATATACAGCGTGGACCTTCTACTATTCTGGGACAAAATCCCTCCCGCCATGAAGATAATGAAACTCATGAACTTCATCCCAGGAATGGGGCTTGGCAAAAGGTTACAAGGCTAACACCAAGTCATCAAAGTCAAGGACCACACTACGCCCGTAGGCTCGGTTATATGCCAACACCCGCCCGACATCGGGAAAAACAAGAGGCTCGCCAAAGACCAAGGCAAGCAGCCTCGCAAAGGGAGAACCTACAAAGGCATACCCAACCTCCGACCTTACAAGCTTCGACCTCACCCACTACTTCGTCAAAGGAACTGACAAATGACAATCTGAGGGAAGGCGACGGAGGAGGCGATGAAGACGAGAAAGCAATTACCCATCTCTTAGAGAGATTACCCATCTTTTCGTGAGATTACCCATCTCTTAGAGAGATTACCCATCTTTTCGTGAGATTACCCATCTCTTAGAGAGATTACCCATCTTTTCTTGAGATTACCCATCTTTTCGTGAGATTACCCATCTTTTCGTGAGATTACCCATCTCTTAGAGAGATTACCCATCTTTTCGTGAGATTACCCATCTTTTCGTGAGATTACCCATCTCTTAGAGAGATTACCCATCTTTTCATAAGATCCTCTCTCGTTATCTCCTCGTGAGATCCTTTCTCATTATTCTCCCTCGTGAGATCTTTCCGTCATCTCCCTGCGAGATCCTTCCCCGAGATCTTGCATCTCGTTATCTCCTCGTGAGATCCTTTCTCATTATTCTCCCTCGTGAGATCTTTCCGTCATCTCCCTGCGAGATCCTTCCCCGAGATCTTGCATCTCGTTATCTCCTCGTGAGATCCTTTCTCATTATTCTCCCTCGTGAGATCTTTTCGTCATCTCCCTGCGAGATCCTTCCCCGAGATCTTGCATCTCGTTATCTCCTCGTGAGATCCTTTCTCATTATTCTCCCTCATGAGATCTTTCCGTCATCTCCCTGCGAGATCCTTCCCCGAGATCTTGCATCTCGTTATCTCCTCGTGAGATCCTTTCTCCTTATTCTCCCTCGTGAGATCCTTCCTGAGATCATCTCCTCGTGAGATCCTTCCCGAGATCCTTTCTCGCTATCTCCCCGTGAGATTCCTTTTCGAGATTCTACATCTCGCTATCTCCCCGTGAGATTCCTTCCTGAGATTCTGTATCTCGCCATCTCCTCGTGAGATTCCTTTCCGAGATTCTGCATCTCGCTATCTCCTCGTGAGATTCCTTCCAGAGATTCTGCATCTCGCTATCTCCTCGTGAGATTCCTTCCCGAGATTCCGCATCTCGCCATCTCCCCGTGAGATTCCTTCCCGAGATTCCGCATCTCGCCATCTCCCCGTGAGATTCCTTCCCGAGATTTCGCATCTCGCCATCTCCTCGTGAGATTCCTTTTCAAGATTCTACATCTCTCTATCTCCCCGTGAGATTCCGCATCTCGCCATCTCCCCGTGAGATTCCTTTCCGAGATTCCGCATCTCGCCATCTCCTCGTGAGATTCCTTTCCGAGATTCTGCATCTCTCTATCTCCCCGTGAGATTCCTTCCCGAGATTCCGCATCTCGCCATCTCCCCGTGAGATTCCTTTCCGAGATTCCGCATCTTGCCATCTTCCCGTGAGATTCCTTCCCGAGATTTCGCATCTCGCCATCTCCTCGTGAGATTCCTTTCCGAGATTCCGCATCTCGCTATCTCCCCGTGAGATTCCTTTTCGAGATTCTACATCTCGCTATCTCCCCGTGAGATTCCTTCCTGAGATTCCGCATCTCGCCATCTCCCCATGAGATTCCTTTTCGATATTCCGCATCTCGCTATCTCCCCGTGAGATTCCTTCCCGAGATTTCGCATCTCGCTATCTCCTCGTGAGATTCCTTTTCTAGATCCTACATCTCGCTATCTCCCCGTGAGATTCCTTCCCGAGATTTCGCATCTCGCCATCTCCTCGTGAGACCCTTTCCTATTATTCTCCCTCGTGAGATCCTCTCCCGAGATTTCACATCTCGTCATCTCCCCTACTCTTGGTGGTGGACACGTCAACCGACCCCCTCTCCCGAGGTCAAGTCCCAGTTAGTTTTCACTAACGCTCGTCTCCAGACGTTAAATTCTCAGTTAGTCCTCACTAACGTTCGTCTCCAGACGTTAAATTCTCAGTTAGTCCTCACTAACGCTCGTCTCCAGACGTTAAATTCCCTGTTAGTTTTCACTAACGCTCGTCTCCAGACGTTAAATTCTCAGTTAGTCCTCACTAACGCTCGTCTCCAGACGTTAAATTCTCAATCCCCAGTCAACGTTTGGCATTCAAACGCTCACTTCCATATCAAGTCGACGTTTGACATTCAAACGCTCATTTACATCCCAAGTTGACGTTTGACATTCAAACGCTCATTTCCACTCCAAACCGACGTTTAACATTCAAATGCTCAGTCCTGTCTTCGGACATCAAATCACAAATCCGTCTCCCGACGTCAAAATTCCCATTGGTTTTCACCAACGTTCACTTCCCCGGCCGCCAGTCGTAAGCCCGAGAGTCCCACTTCAGCGGCCATCAAGGTAAGCCCGCACAACAATCCCTCTTCGGCCATCAAGGTAAGCCCGAACGCTCATCCCCAGCAGGATTCTAAAGAAGAAACATCAATCAACCCTCTCAGTTCCTAACTGACCCCGTCAGCACTCTTGGCGCTTTTCCCCAGCAATGTGTCAGTCTCTCCCGAGACCACATCCCGTTCCTAACCCCATCGTTGGAACGTCACTTCTTCCGTGTTGTTAATAACGCCAGTTTAACACAACCATTCCCATCATTGCCACCCTATCCCCGGCAGATAAACCTCACAGTCATCATAAGTCCAGCACCCAAGGCGCGAACGCCTTAATCTCAGGATAAGCGTATCCTCGCCAACTCCGGTCTGAGGCACCACACGCCCTCGTATGATTTAGCAACTCCGGTCTGAGGCACCACACGCCCTCGTAAGTTTCAGAAATCTTAGGTTCAAACGCCTCACAATAGTCTCCATTCAGGTTCGGATGCCTCGCAATGGTCTCACTTAGGTTCAGACGCCTCACAATAGTCTCCATTCAGGTTCGGATGCCTCGCAATGGTCTCACTTAGGTTCAGATGCCTCACAATAGTCTCCATTCAGGTTCGGATGCCTCGCAATGGTCTCACTTAGGTTCAGACGCCTCACAATAGTCTCCATTCAGGTTCGGATGCCTCGCAATGGTCTCACTTAGGTTCAGACACCTCACAATAGTCTCCATTCAGGTTCGGATGCCTCGCAATGGTCTCACTTAGGTTCAGATGCCTCGCAATGGTCCCATTTAGGTTCAGACGCCTTCAAATAGTCTCCCTCAGGTTCAGACGCCTTCAAATAGTCTCCCTCAGGTTTAGACGCCTCCAAAACAGTCTCTCTCAGGACGAACTCCTCCTAATCATTCCCCACAGGTCGAGGCCCCTACCAATTTCCCTCACATCCGTGAACTACGATCGGCTTGATTCCCGCTCGGGATACGTAGGAATCCTTTCGCTAAGGGTCCAGCCATTTGACCGCCCAGGTCTCTCCATAAGGCATCCCCCGATTTGGATCCTTATCTTTTTCGACGACCCCACTTCCTTCGAAAGTGACGTCGCCGAGGGGCTAACTGTAAGTACCCAAATCCGGATCGTCAAAATCCGTTAAAAGTTAACCGGAACCCGTTAAGTTCCCCGTTCTCGAGTCAACGAGACATCCCGGGACTGCCCCGTGCATCCCGACATCAAAGCGTACTCAACACACGTTATCCCATGTAAAAGTATGGCTTTCCCCAAAAAACGTACTTTTCGGGGTCTTCCGGGATTAGATTTCCCGTTTTCGAGCGTCTCGACCTTCCGGAGGTCATAACTCCCTCATACGAACTCCGTTTTGGGCCCACCACATATCAAATCGAACGCGAGAACAAGATCTACGCAGGTAACTTGTTCAAATCAGGAAATATAGCCAATTTCAGGAACAGTCCGGCCGGACTCTTTCTGCAGCTTAAATACGTGTCCAAGACGTGTCAAACTCAAGGCCAATTGACCAAAATATCCCCAAATTCAGTCCAAGTCCGGCCGGACTCTTTCTGCAAGGCAGAAAACCATCAGGTTAAGCAACCTTGCTTCCTCACTAAGCAAAATACTTCCTCCCCAAGTATTTCCCCCCTCCTCCAAGGATTTTCTCCCTATAAATACTCCCCCTCCTTCTCATTTTCCTACACCTTTTCCTCCTCTCTCCACCCCAAGCTTCAAAGCTTGTCTTTCTTCCGCTCTTCGGGGGCCCTCGTGCTACTCGTCGGAGGAATTCTCTACTCTTCGGGGGCCCTTGTGCTACTCCTCGGTAGATTCTGATCGTAGGCTAAACCGACACAAGTCGAAACGCTGCCCAAATCCCTAGGTTTCTAAACACCAAATAAAAGGGGAAACTCTGCCCAAACACTTCCGAAACACCTTTCCATATCCCGTATACGCCCACTGAGCCAAAGGAGCCGACCCTAGCCATAAGTAGCTCCCTCTCTCACTCTCAAAATGTAGACGCCTCCGTCTAACGGGGTCCGATACGTTTTAGCCCCTCGATCCTCTTCTCTTCCCGTAAGAGAAGTAATCTCGGGTTAAAACGGCGTTCCGACCCCGTTCCGTTTACTTTTTATGTCATTTATCATTCCGGATCGATCGATCCGTTGATTGTCATTTACTTTCTGTCATTTACAATTCCGAGCCGATTGGCCTCGTTGATCGTCATTTACAATTCCGAGCCGATTGGCCTCGTTGATCGTCATTTACAATTCCGAGCCAATTGGCCTCGTTGATCGTCATTTACGATTCCGGATCGTTTGATTCCGTTGATACCGCACTTTAAATACTGTCATTTATAAAGTCCGACCCGTTTGGATCGTGATAGTATTTACTTTTCAAAGTCCGAGTCGCAACCCGATTCGTTGATCGCATATCATTTAATACGCATTTTTCCCGTAAAAATCGTTAACAATGTAACGCCCGGTTTAAAAAACCGGAGTTCGACCTTCGAACTCCTTTTCAACTCAAAGTCGACGTTTGCCACGCAAACGCTCATTTCAACTCAAAATCGACGTTTGCCACGCAAACGCTCATTTCAACACAAAATCGACGTTTGTCATGCAAACGCTCATTTCAAACTCAAAGTCGACGTTTTCCACGCAAACGCTCATTTCAAACTCAAAGTCGACGTTTGCCACGCAAACGCTCATTTCAAACTCAAAATCGACGTTTGCCACGCAAACGCTCATTTCAAACTCAAAATCGACGTTTGCCACGCAAACGCTCATTTCAAACTCAAAGTCGACGTTTGCCACGCAAACGCTCATTTCAAACTCAAAGTCGACGTTTGCCACGCAAACGCTCATTTCAAACTCAAAATCAACGTTTGCCACGCAAACGCTCATTTCAAACTCAAAACCGACGTTTGTCATTCAAACGCTCGTCTTTTCAAACAAAGTCAACTAATCAACGTTTGACATTCAAACCAAGATTAAGCTTGTCATTCAAGCCCCCTCATTTCAAAACACACACACACACACACGATTTCGAGAAAGGTAGAAAGACTCGTCATGCGAGGCGTTTCGGGCGATCTCGTCATACTCTACCCGAAACGTAACTTGACCTCCGAACCTAACAATCTCTGGTACTAAAAGCTTTTTACTCGTTTTTGCTGCCAATAAAAATGATCCCCCTTTTTAAAGCCTTTTCCTAAGTTTTTGCTACCAATAAAAACGACACCATTTTCAATAGCCGTTTCTCAACGTTTGGGCTCAAAATACAAAAACCGCGTGGCGACTCCTCATTTTTCCTTCCCATGAAGCGAGGTCTCAGACACCAACCCTCCGCGAAAGACAACCGCGTTTCGCCCCCCGCGCGAAATCCCGGGTAATTTCAGTTGCCTATATCGCGTGACATACTTAGCCACTTGTAGAGACCTTAGCAACTGGGACTTGCAGAGGCAACAAGGCTTTAATATAGCCAAATTACTTCACTGACAGATCTCAAGAAACATGTATATGAGCATTTCAAGGGAGTGTGGAAAGGTAAAAGCCAGATTACAAGTGAAAAGATAAAGTTTCTGCAAACTGGCCAATGTTGTCGCGTGACATAGGCTGCCTATGTCGCGTGACATACTTAGCCACTTTGCAGAGACTTTACAGCTGGGATCTACAGAGGTAACAAGGCATTAATATAGCCAAGTGACTTCACAAATAGATCTCAGAGGGCAAGTATTTCAATAGTGAACACTTCAAGAGAGTGTGGATATGAGGGATCCACACTCATCTCGAGTGTTCATGCAAAAACAAATGCCAAGCCGGGGCTTTTACATGAAATGATGTGCAAATGGATATGGATCTAAGCAATATAAAACTAAAGCATCCAACTTTAATCAGAATACAACATTATCAACGCATTTAGCATAGAGATTTCACATTCAAAGGAAATAGAGAGAGGAAAAAAGGGTAGAAAATCGTTACCCTTGAAGACCACGACTTCCTATATCAAGTTAGATATAGGAGCCTTCAAAACAGCAACCTCCGGGGCTGGGATCGAGCCTTGGTTCCGTGAGAACCTTTGGTTCCTTGGTGTGTATATGAAGTGTGTGTAGGATTAGTTGAGTGGTGAGTGATTTGAGAGGTTTAATGTGTGTTTTGGGGGGGTATGTGAGGAGAGGCAATGCTTCTGGGCGTATTCTCTATAGAGGGGGACTAAGGAGTGAAGGAGAGGTGAAGGAGAGGTTCCCAAAATGAGAGGTGAAGGCCTCTATTTATAGGCTGCATGCATGGGCTTATTATGTCGCACGACATAACAAGCCATAACCGTTTTCCTTCTAGAGACATGCAAGGTGGCAAGCTTCTAGAAGTTTTCTTGGCATGTTATGTCGCACGACATAACAAGCCCCTTCCAGTTCCTTCTAGAAACATGCAAGGTGGCAAGCTTCTAGAAGTCTTCTTGGCAAGTTATGTCGCACGACATAACAAGCCCCTTCCAGTTCCTTCTAGAAACATGCAAGGAGGCAGTCTTCTAGAAGGGAATTTTGCATAAAAGAAAAACGTGTTTCTTTAGCTCCAAGCAGTCCCTTCTCCCCTTAGAAGGTTTGGAACAGTTCCGAAATTGCTCCGGAACTCTAGGAAAGTCTGGGGAATTGCCGAGAAACTTACCGGAATTGCCGGGGAACTTAACCGGAAGGCATGAGCCAGATTTGGATACTTACAGGAGGGTTGCTCCTTTTTCTCTCATGCCGAGAACGTAGGTATCGATGTGCATTTGAGGACATTCGGTTCCGTCAAATCGGTCCATCTCCGGCATTCTGAACTTGGCAGGGAGAGGCGTGACCATTCCCGGATCCGTGGACTTGAGCGTTTCCTGCTTTGAGCTGCTCATGGTGGATTTCAGGTCTTTCATCTGCTCGACCATCCAGGCTAAGGTTGGGTCCAGTGGTGGACTGTGAGGCTCGGCGCCGGGTGCTACCACGTGAGCGGTAGTGATTGGAGGTGGAAGGCTTGATATATATGGGTATATGGGAG
The DNA here is from genome assembly GCA_022495995.1 of Adenophora triphylla var. japonica. Lineage (NCBI taxonomy): Eukaryota > Viridiplantae > Streptophyta > Magnoliopsida > Asterales > Campanulaceae > Adenophora > Adenophora triphylla. Next base: position 318,203 of record JAFEMH010002332.1, on the reverse strand, counting down.
CCTTTTCTGAACTGTATCGGGGTTTGTCCCCGGTGTTTTGGGATTCGTGTATAGGCAATGGGACGAACCCAGGAGGGTATTGAGGGATATTGGCATCCTGAGATGGTCTAGCGGTGCGCTGGTGGTATTGATTGATAGGAGTAGCACTGGGCTGGCCAAAAATGACAGAGTTGCCCTGAGAAGTAGCAATGTGGAGCCTAGGTCGGCTGTTTCCTTGGTTGGAAGTCATCTCGTAAGTTGGCGGGGGAGGAACCTGGTTGAAGGCTTGGTAAACTGGTTTCGGGGAATCGTCATCCTCGACCGGGACAAAAGTACCGTCCGACTGGGGATAGCTGCTATACCTCGCTCATTCGAAGCCGTACCACAAAATTCTCGCGATCTTCTTCGCCTCTTGTGAACCTCACAAGCCCGGATGGCTTTTTCCAATGTCATATCTGTTACCGCTGGCGGGGGTCCGTCCCCGTCACGATTTCTCGGTGAGCTAGACATGTCAGAAATTCTGGCTGAGGGAACTGAGGGAACCGAAGAACCGTCTCGACGCCGCCGTAACGGTGATCCCTGGCAAGGCGCCGACCCGGAAACCAACCACTTTCTGCTCGCTGCAGGGAACGAAAGGAAGGGTTTAGGCTTCGGAAAGGGGTATTTGGCTCAAGGTTTCGGGCTTGTGCAATGTGCAGTTACCAATTAATGTTTACTTAAAGCGTGTTTTCTCAGAGTCCTAATCGGTTGGAAAAGAGCGAGTCTTCTTTTTCGCAACTAATCCTAGAGCTCTAATCAGTGGATCTCGTCACTACGCTTATAAGCCCCTCGTTTCCATTGTAGATCATCTTTCTCAGGACGGACTATCCCGAGCGAGGTCTGATAAGGCAAGCGAGTTCCACCGACAAAGGAAAAAATGAACTTAAGGCTAGCTGATCATGCAAACTTTCAACGTATGTGATGCACGGGCCACAATCGAAGTCAACGTCCTTAAGTTAAGGCGGGGATCGTGCCAAAATTTTGGCATGACCTCTCCTGACTCGCTTGTGCGAGAGACCTTAGCTTTTGGCGTTGGCCAAGTTGTGGCTGGCACGGTACATACGACGAGGTTTGGTGACACGGCGTCACATTGAACCTTCGGGTATATTTTTCGGCAGAGCTCCGCGTCAAAGTCAAGGCTGAAGAGCGCGAGACTTCGGGTCAGGAACGACCTTCGGTCTCAACCTCTCGAGCTTGACTCGGAGCGGGGCCCGGCGTAAAAAAACATACACTTAGGCTTTATGACACGAGCTAGGCCAAAAACCAACCGGGGTCTTGGACAAAGTGTGACACAAAGAGTGCATGGCTTACACGGGCTAGGATGGGATGTTTGGGACGACCCCGTGCGCCCCCGAAAGGCATCTGGCAGGCCAATCGGGGTGCAACTGATAAGGCCATCCCGGGTTAGGGGTTGTAGTGTGCAGTGTTCCGAGGCAGCAAGTGCACGTGGAGTGCGGTGTTCCGAGGCAGCAAGTGCGCGTAGTGTGCGGTCACTAAAATTCTTTTTTTCTGAGTAAAACAGAGATTTTCAGAATGTGTCTTAAAGAATTTATGATGCACAGTTCAAAATATAGCATGAAAATCAAACATGAATGGGGATGCACAAACATGGTAAGATTTTGGAAAGTTGACAATGTAATGCCTTTTGAAACAAAAACCGTTCGAGGTTTAAAGGAACTCACACACACGAAAACGAGGAAGGGTAAACGAAAGTTTGACCCGCGGAAGGCTTTTTGAAAACAACGGCAGTTTTGAAAAAGTATCCATGTCCCCAGCGGAGTCGCCAACTGAAATTACCCGGGATTTCGCGCGGGCGCGAAACGCGGTTGTCTTTCGCGGAGGGTTGGTGTCTGAGACCTCGCTTCATGGGAAGGAAAAAATGAGGAGTCGCCACGCGGTTTTTGTATTTTGAGCCCAAACGTTGAGAAACGGCTTTTGAAAATGGTGTCGTTTTTATTGGTAGCAAAAACTTAGGAAAAGGCTTTGAAAACAGGGGATCATTTTTATTGGTAGCAAAAACGAGTAAAAAGCTTTTTTAGTACCAGAGATTGTTAGGTTCGGAGGTCACGTTAGGTTTTGGGAAGAGTATTACGAGATCACCTGAAATGCCTCGTATGACGAGTCTTTCTACCTTTCTCGAAAACGTGTGTGTGTGTGTGTGTGTTTTTTGAAATGGGGGCTTGAATGACAAGCTTAATCTTGGTTTGAATGTCAAACGTTGATTAGGTGACTTTGAAAAGGCGAGCGTTTGAATTACAAACGTCGGTTTTGAGACGGAAATGAGCGTTTGCGTGGCAAATGTCGATTTGAGCTTGAAATGAGCGTTTGTATGGCAAACGTCGATTTTGAGTTTGAAAAGGAGTTCGAAGGTCGAACTCCGGTTTTTTGAACCGGGCGTGTCATTGTTAACGATTTTTACGGGAAAAATGCGTATTAAATGATTTTAAGTGTCAAATGGCGGCTTTTAGTTTGAAGATGAGCGTTTGGAGGCCAAACGTCATTTCGCGCGTTTTGAAAGAGAGTTCGAAGGACGAACTCCGGTTTTGAACCGGGCATTACATTGTTAACGATTTTTACGGGAAAAATGCGTATTAAATGATATGCGATCAACGAATCGGGTTGCGACTCGGACTTAGAAAAGTAAATACTATCACGATCCAAACGGGTCGGACTTTGTAAATGACAGTATTTAAAGCAGTATCAACGGAATCAAACGATCCGGAATTGTAAATGACGATCAACGAGGCCAATCGGCTCGGAATTGTAAATGACGATCAACGAGGCCAATCGGCTCGGAATTGTAAATGACAGAAAGTAAATGACGATCAACGGATCGATCGATCCGGAATTGGTAAATGACGTAAAAGTAAACGGAACGGGGTCGGAACGCCGTTTTAACCCGTGATTACTTCTCTTACGGAAAGAGAAGAGGATCGAGGGGCTAAAATGTATCGGACCCCGTTAGACGGAGGCGTCTACATTTCAATAACGTTGTTCGAAACGGTTGTAGCGACTGGCGCGTAAACCGAGACGAAACGAGAGATTTAGAGAGAGGGAGTTATACCTATGGCTAGGGTCGACTCCTTTGGCTCGAAAGGGGTGTACGGGACACGAAAATTAGTTCGAAAGGGTGTTTCGAAGTGATGAGGGACGTATTTGATCGAAATACAGAAGTTTCACGCGAATCGAGGCAAACGGGAGCTCGGGAAGGGGTGAAATCAGTTTGGGCCGAAGGTAGAGTGAATTTTGGGGTTAAAATGTTCCTCTTTTTGGCTTTGGCTTGACCACTTCTATTTATAGGTGAAAATTGCGGTAGGAGTCCGGACGGACTTGGGCTATTTTCGGGGTTTTGGGGTATTTTGGAATTACGAGGGCTTCTTTGGCAATTTCAGGAAATTTGCACAGGGAGTCCGGCCGGACTTTGACTGAAATCCAGGGGTATTTTGGTCTTTTTAGCTTGATTTGTGATTGAAAGGTGACGAGAGGGCTGTGGCATGGCTGCCACGTGTCCCATGACTCACCCTTTACATGGGAGTTCGTTCCCCGGTCCCGGTTTTGTCCGTTTTTTAAAATAACAGTCCGGAAAATGTCCGAAATGCCCCCGAAAAGTGCCGAAAAGTGCGTTATTCAGTGAAAGCCATACTTTTACGTGAGATGACACGTGTCAAGTACGCTTCGACGTCGGGATGCATGGGGCAGTCCCGGGACGTCTCGTTGGCATGGCAACGGGGAGTTTAACGAGTTCCGGTTAACCTGGAGCGGGCCAGTTAACGGATTTCGGTTAACTTTCTGACGGATTTTGACGATCCGGATTTGGGTACTTACAGTAGGCAGGAATTTCTTTTCTTCCTACTTTGAATGGCTTGATTGCCTTCCCTTCGGGGATTTCCACGAGTGAAGCCAACGTGGCTAGGGCATCTGCAAACCGGTTCCGGTCTCTTGGCTAGTAGTGGAAGGTGGCCTCTTTGAATTGCGTGATGAGGTCTTCCATGCAGGCGTGGTATTTTTGCAAGCCTGGGTCTATTATTTTCCATTTGTTGGAAACTTGATTGATGATCAGGGCTGAGTCCCCATAGACCTCTCGCTTCTGGACGTTCCTTTCAAGTGAGGCATCTAGTCCGGCGGCGCAAGCTTCGTATTCAGCGACATTGTTGGTTACCTCAAAATTCAGCTTTATGGCAATTGGGGTGTGCTCGTCTTTTGGGTCAACCAAGAGCATACCAATGTCGTTTCTTCTTTTGTTGGCCACTTCGTCGAAGAACAGCTGCCATCGGTTATCACCTTCAAGTGTGAAGATTCCTTCGTATGGAAATTGTGGCTCGGGACCTTGGGCCTTGTCGGTTGGGAAGTCGGCCAGTTGTTCGACCATTACCTGTCCCTTGATTGACTTCTGGTTCACGTACTTGATGTCAAACTCTGCTAGGAAGAAAGACCATTTGGCCAGCCTCATTGACAGTGATGGTTTGTCGAAGAGGTATTTGACTGGGTCCATTTTGGAGACCAAGTGCACTGTATGCGACTACAGGTTTTCTCGAGGGTTGAGTAGTTGAGTTCACTGCCTTGGAACTTTTGACTGACGAAGCAGATGGCATTCTCGACTCGTGATTCCCTCTTTTCTTGATAGAGCATGGCTCCAACTACGATGTCGGTCACAGTTAGGTATAGCAAAAGTGACTTCTCCTCGTGGGGAGGACAGAGGTTTGGAGGACTCACAAGGTACGCCTTTATCTTTTCGAAGGCGTCTTGGCATTCCGGGTTCCATTCGATGTCTGCATTTTTCTTCATTAGTCGAAAGATTGGCTCGCACATGGAGGTCAACTGATTGACGAAGCGGCTGATGTACTGCAGGAGGCCCATGAAGCTTTTTACCTCTGTTTGGGTTTGCGGCGGTCTCATTTTGATGATGGCCTTGATCTTTTGAAGATCAACTTCGATGCCTCGCTCGGTGACCATATATCCCAAGACTTTGCCTCGGATGACTCCAAATGTGCATTTGGCCGGGTTTAACCTCATTGAGTATTTCCGAAGGCGATTGAAGAACTTTCTCAGGTAAATGAGGTGTTGTTCGTCCGATCCCTTTGAGTGGATGATCATGTTGTCGACGTACACTTCGATCTCTTTGTGGATCATGTCATGGAAGAGGGCGGTTGCTGCCCGTTGGTAGGTAGCCCCAGCATTATTTAGTTCGAACGGCATTAATGTGTAGCAGTAGGTCCCCCAGGAGGTTGTGAAGGCTGTTTTTTCTTGGTCTTCTTCGGCCATTTTGATTTGATTATAACCGGCGAACCCGTCCATGAAGGACTTAACCTCGAAATTGGTCGTAGTGTCTACCAACATGTCTATGTTTGGTAGTGGAAAGTCATCCTTGGGACTTGCTTTGTTAAGATCTCGGAAGTCCACGCAGCAGCATACTTTTCCGTTGGCCTTAGTGACCATGACTATGTTGGGGAGCCATGTCGGGTATTCGATCACCCTTATGAAGTCGACGCGGAGCATCTTTTCGATCTCTTCCTTGACTTGTAAAGACCATTCTGGCTTGATTCGGCGTAGCTTTTGCTTGATGGGCTTAGCCTCGAGATTCAGGGGAATCCGATGTTCCACTATGGATGGATCTAAGCTGGGCATGTCTTGGTAGGACCAAGCGAACACGTCCATGAATTCTTTGAGCAGTGTAGTCAATGCGTTTTGCTCAGTGCCGGTGAAGAAGCTTCAGATTTGTGTCTCTTTTGGCTCTTCAGCAGTTCCCAAATTCACCTTGGTTAAAACCTCCTCGGCAGCTTGGGCCCGATATTCCTATCGTTTGACAACATGCTTAAAGATGTGTTTAATGTATTGTTCGTTTAATGTGTCTGCTTCTTTGTCAAGTGAATCGTTATTAATTGTTCGTGTTTTAGATAATTTATCAGTTGTTAAAGATGCAATGAGAGGATACTCGGAAAGGTTAAAACCTTCATTAAGAGCATATGTGAATATATTATTGGCTATGAGTTCATAATCTTCAGGCGTAAGGCCATCAGATGACTTGAGAGACTCAAATTCAAAGATAATGGATTCAGAATGTGTTTCGACTCTGGATTCTAGGACGCGAGGGGTTAGACTAAGTTATTTGATCATTTCCTTCTTGCTGGTGGCAAGTCCGAAGAAGGTGGCCCAGTAATTGAGTGGCAATGTCAAGGAACACTCTTCTGACGGGGTTTAGCTCGAGGCCTCTGAACCTTTCAATGCTTTATTGGAGCTTGTCCATTGTTGCCGACCAGTTTTGTTTGGCGTTGATCAGCTCTGTCCCTTTTTCTGTGTCTTCATTCAAACTGCCGGCTTTCTTTGTGAAGTACCGGGCCATGTTGAAGCTGTAAGGGCAGAGGCTGGAGATTGCGTGCAAGCCTCTTTTGTCGGTAGTGGAGCATTTCCGAGCAGCTTTTTCAGTCTTCCGCAGCGTCTTTGGGAGTAAGGACGTACCCTAGGCCATGACGGGTATTTTATTCTTTGACCTCAATGATCTGTTGGGTACCTTGATGGCGTTTTCCCAAACCAAGCCCCGGGATGTAGTTCATGAGCTTCATCATCTTCATGGTAGGAGGGATCTGGTCCTAAGTCAGGGGAAGGTTTATGTGGCATACTTGGGCCTTCGAGCTTTCGACTGTGAACCATGTCAGCATCATGCCATCGTTGTCGTGCTTGATTTCCAGGACTGGGATGCCATTTGTGTTGGTCCCTTTAGTAGTTATGTTGTCCCCATAGATGATCGTGAGATCCGTTCCTTGGACGAACTTTATGCACTGGTGTAGGGTGGATGCCACCCCATTGATCTGGTGTAGCCAAGGGCATCCCAAGATGGCAGTGAAGGTGATCGGGATGTCGATGACCTGGAAGTCTGTCGGGATCATCTGATTTCTGAACCACAGGTTCAAAGTGGCTATCCCCAATACTGAGCGAGACGTTGAGTCGTATGCTTTGATCGTCTGAGTTGAAGGCTTTAGATCAGTCGGCTTGATCCCTAGCAAGTCCATCATTTTGGATGGGAGGACGTTCATGGCTGATCCCCCGTCTACCAAGACCCAAGGGAGGCGACGCTCGTCAAGTTGGACTATTATGTAGAGAGGCTCGTTGTGGTCAGCCCCAAATTTCTGTAGATCCAGCTCCGTGAAAGTGATGATGTTACAGTAGTGAATGTTGCCGATCATTTGGACCGCTTCATCTGGTGTCACGTTGATGGGTACCATGGTCTGAGCCAGGCTTTCCTCCAGCTTGAGCTTGTGCGGATAGGAGGAAGTGAGTAAGGACCAGAGGGATATGTTGACCTGAGTGAGCTTGAGCTGAGTTAAGATTGGATCTTCAGCCTTTGGGTCAAATTCTTCAGCTTCTTTGGCGTAAGGGCCCTCTTCGGTTCGAAGCTCAGGTACGGCTAGCCTTTTGTCTGTCCTTGGAGGATTCATTGGGATTTGACCGGAACGCGTCAATACGTTCACTTCTGACTTCACTCCCTTACTTGTTTCTCCCACTTCTGTCATAGGAGGGCCTTGGTTGGCGTAGGGCCATGCCTCGCATTTCAGCTCGTTCACTGTTATTGCTTTTGTTGAAGTGTCAACGGCGGCCTTGATGTCTTCCCAAGATAGGGGTTGGGGTGTTAGGACCCTTGGGCCGTTGGTGGCTGTGCGGAGTTCGTCCCAGCTAATCATGGAGCAGAAATTTCCGTGCTCTTACGTAGAGTTAGGATGAGGAGATTTGCTGGAGTAGATGACGTAGTTGTAAAACTTTCCGGACGGTTCTCCGAGGGTTTCGACTGTGGAATCTCCGGCTTCGTATCTCTTTTTCAGTTTTTGTTGAGAAGAGAGTTTCTTCTTTCTTGGAGGGCGATCCTCGTTTATTTCGTCTTGGAAGTCCCTTTCCAGACAAGTGGGGCAATCGCAGACGTCCCACCAGATGTGTTCATCATTTTGCGGTAGTCTTGGGACCTCGGGGCATTGACTAGGCACGTCTTTCCCTGGGGGTCTTGTGGCTTTATGTCGTAGCTGCGGGGCTCGTACAAAGGCAAAGGATTGCATCCCGGGAGACAATGAGAGACGTTGGGAGCTGCAGGAGCGGGTACATCCTTGGGAGCTCCAGGTGGTTGGGGGGTGGCTAATGTTCCGAAATGATGCATGGCACCTTCGATCCAGGCCTGTTGTTCGCCTTGGCATTTTTCGAGGGCTATGACACCTTGCCAAAAACTTCCTCCATCGTCGGGAAATTTCTCGGGGGTAAGATCCTGTTTTCCTTGTTGTTATCTGCCGACCTGGCCATGGGGAGTTGATAGACTTCCCTGGTGGCTGTACTGGGAAGGATGTGGGACCTTGCGGCTTTGACAGTGGAAGAACAGTTCCCGAGTACTCTCAACCACTCTCGGTTCACTGGAGGGGGTGACAGGTAAGGTTTAGACATGGGAAGGCCTTTTTGGGTAAAGGGGGAAAGCTTATGTGACATGCAGTTTCCTCTTTTTTTTATTATTTATGCTTTTTTTTGTTGTTTTAATTTACTTAAAATGTGTTTTCTCAGAGTCCTAGGTTAGTTGGAAAAGATTGCTCTTCTTTTTCGCAACTATGCTAGATCCTGGGTCTGTGGAGACCATCTGTGCGGCTATAAGCCCCTCGTTTTGCACCTGTATTTCGACATCCCGGGGTGGACAGCCCCGGGCGAGGGTCCTATAGGGCAAGTGGTTTCCACTTTCCTAAAAGAAAAATCCGAACCTAAGGACTAAGCCTGCCATGTCCGTTTTAATGCGTCGGCCATGTGAATAGTGAGCAGATCCGGCACCTGAGTCAAGATCGAGTTGAGAGTTCGGCATGACCTCTCTTTAACTTGCTTGCGTAAGGGATCTGTGACGTTAGACGTTGGATAGGTCATATTGTCATGGCTGACGTATTAAAGGCTTGATGACATGGTGTCATATGGGCATGGAAGTATATCCGGGACGAAGCATTGTCCGGGTGTAGCATCGGGTCAAGATTTTAGCATGACCTTTCATCGTCTTGCTTGCGCAAGGTATCTTGAGTTCCGAGCTTCGACCTAGAAAATGGCCGGAATGTGATATGTATCCAGGCTGTATGACACGGACTGGGTAAAAGCCAACCGAGTCTGGACAGAGTGTGACGCAAGCGTGCATGGTTGACACTGGCTAGGATGGGATGTTTGGAATGATCCCGTGCGCGTCCGAAAGGCATCAGGAAGACCAATCGAACTGCAGCTGAGATCACTCCGGGTTGTAGTGTGCAGTGTACCGAGGCAGCAAGTGCGCGTAGCGTGCAGTGTACCGAGGCGAGTAGTGTGCGTTCACTAAATTCTTTTTCTGAGTAAAATAGAATTTTTTGCAGAATTTTTATATGTATGTACACAGATGCATTATGATTTATGTTTTTTGTATTTTTATTTTTTTTCGAATAAAAATTTAAAGCACATGCACGCACACATAACAGTTAAAGAAGGGGTGAAATGAATGTTTGACCCTCATTATTGTTTTAAAAATCTTTTTTTTGTTTAAAAGTTTTTAAAACAAAATATCCCCAGCGGAGTCGCCAACTGAAATTACCCGGATCCAGCTCGCGCGCGGGCCCTGGCATCTCGCATCGTCGGGAGGTGTCTCGCTGCGTTTTTGTTTGTAGAGTCGCCACGCCGTATTGATTTAGCCCAAAACATTAAAAAAAAGGCTTAGTTTAAAAACTGTTGTTGTGTGATGAGATTTTGAGTTCGGAGGCCAGGTTACACCTCAGGAAGAGAATAGCAGAGCTCACCCGAGTCGCCTCATAAAAATGAGTCTTTTGGTATCCCTCTTTCTTTAAAAGTTGTGTGTGTGTGTATGTGCTTTTTAAAAATGCATGATGTATATGATGTCTACATTGTATGCTATGTATTGAAATAAATTGAAATAGTTTGGAAGGAAGCCTTACCAATGTTGGTTCATGTCTGTCTTCCACTTGGGAATAGTGTTTGTGTGTGAATAGTGGTCTGGGACGGATCGAGATTGCTTTGGGGATGTACCGGTGTCTGCGGACAGAGCTTCGGCGAGCCTCGAGAGTGTCAGGTGTGTACTCGGGCAGAGGTTCGGCGTGCCTCGGGATCGTCGGTTGTGCTCGGGCAGAGTTCCGGCTTGCTTTGGAATGGACTGGGATTGCCCAGCAGGGCTTCGGGATGGATTGGGAGGGACCGGAATGCCCCGAGATGGATCGGCAAGGCTTCGGGATGGACCAGCAGGGCTTTGGGATGCCAAGGAAGTGCCTCGGGGCAGCTCGAGAGCGTCTCGGGAGCCCTCGGCAAGGCTTCGGTGTACCACGAGGGACCTCGGAATGCCCCGGAGGGAACCGAAAGGGACTAGGATTGCCCCGAAGGGTCTTAGAAGGGGGCCTGAAGGCTGGGAGAGAGAGAGAGAGAGGGAAAAAAAGGAAGTGTGTCAAAAATTAGAGGGAGAGCCCTCTATTTATAGGGGTCAGAATCTGGCAAACTATGTCGCGGGACACAAGCTGCCATTACCATTTTTTTTATTTTCCTAGATTTAAGGGATTATTGTGGACTTTAAGGGAATTTTGTAATTATGATGTCGGAATGCAAAGTGGTCCGCACGGCCCAGTCTGCAGTCTCAATATTTTCCAAAATTCCCAAAAAGTCCTTTCGCCCTTTTTTATCCCAGAAAGGCCCCTCCTTAGTTTGGTTGGTGGTTTTTGGGGTTTTTGAAGGCCACGGGTGTTCGAGATCACGTTTGTGTGAGTCTGCAGTGTTTCCTGTGTATCAAAAGGGAGCGATCCGGATTTGGGTACTTACACACAGCTGTAGCAAGTACTGTACTGGTGCTTTCCCATGGGCCACAAATCCACTTTTGTCATTTGGTACAGCAGTTGTAGATAAAGCTGATCAGACTCCAGCTGCAACTAAGGTAGTTAGGACATCTGTCACCTTTACAAGATCCTTGTAGATTGTCACGGCCCTAAACCTAAGCACCATTTTGGTCACACGTGGAGCACGTGGGGGTGGGATGCATTGCATCTCATATTATGCATTATATGGTATTTGGGTTGGTTACGTGTTTATTTTGATAATTTGCGTGATTCTAGATGGTAATAAATTAATTTAAATGTATAATGTCTAAATGGAATAAATAGGAATTAATGTAGTGAAGTTACAATATTTGAAATTTTAAATGAGAAGGTATAAAAAGTATTGAGGAGCTTTAGTGTAAATGTAAAGTTAAAGTGGTTGATTGTAGGAGTTTAGAACTTGGAGGAGCTTAGGTGTAAAATGTTTTATATAAATCCCTTTTCAAGCTTCCTCAGTAAGCTCATTTCCTTTTCTTCTCCTACGTGCCAGAGAGTTTCTAAACCTAGGGTTACCTTCTTAAATTCATCAAAAATCAACCGGTGATCCGTTTCTCATTTTGATTTCATATTATCAAACAGGGAGTCGAGTAGAACAAATATAGCCGATCAAAGCTTCATTTTATTTCGACACATTTTGGTAAGTTATCATGATTTTGTTCAATAATTGTTCAAACCAACTTAAATGATGTTATTATGATTATATAAATGAGTTTTGGAAATGTTGGATCATTTACTTGGCTTTTGAAAATGGAAAGTAAATGAGTTGTGTTGAAAGAAAGACGAGTCATGGTAGGAGGGTTAGGATTTAAGATTGTAAAGTTGTTATGGGTATGGTATTTGGCATGGAGGGGGTATGTTTAATGGTCTGGAGTATATATAGACTGATGTTGGCTGAGTTAGTAAGGTTGAGTATGATTGAAAAGGGTGGTTTCTTGCCTTGGCTGATGTTGATTTAGCAACTGTATCAAAATCTGGGGAAGGGCACGACTCGTGCCCTGGAGCACGAGTCGTGACCCTTTGTTTTCAGTCGTGATACATAGTCATAATCACTAAGTCAATCATGCTGGGGTTGGGCACGAGTCGCGCCCTGGGGCACGAGTCGTGCCCAGGACTGTTTCATGGTAGCAAGTTTCCAAGCAGTTTAACCTAAGCAACCTAGTTCGAATTTAATCTTTCTTTAACTATGATTCTAGTACAACATTAGTACTTTATAATGGAGTCTTAAATGGCCCAAAATGATAAAGAGAAAGTCGTTAAATATAGTCCGGAGAATGGTTAGAAGTCATTTGGAAATCTTAACCAAAGATGTCAAAACTTGGTAAATTGATATGAAACCTTTATAGAAGGTGTTCAGTATTACGACATGAATATGTAGGGCTTACTTGATATATATTGTGCCCTATTGGAGTACATATTCGCGGTTATTGGTTTATATAGTGCGTGAAATATATGTTGCACTACTTCATTGGTTTGAACATGAGTATTAATACCATGTTGCTGGATTGTTGTTATTCAATAGTGTGTAAATATATGTTGCACTATTGTGATGAGTTAACATGAGTAATATTACCATGTTAGGTATTTATATCCCAAACTGTGGATTATTTTTCAAGTAACTGTTTAAGTGCTTGAATGTGGTTATATAAACTGAGGTTATGGGTATAATGTGATAAAATCAAGTATGGATTTGTTCTATAAGTGATTGAATTACATTATATCTGTGACTGGGCCCGTCTGTGACCACGGACGTGGGATTGCCCGCTTTTGTATCGTGCCAAAAGCCTTACAGATAGCTGGGAGTATTACATTATATTTGTGTCTGGGCCCGTCTGTGGTCACAAACATGGGATTGTCGGCTTCTGTATCGAGGCAAAAGCATTACAGATAGCTGGGAGTCTTATATGTTTTGTACGAATGATTGTTCAGACGGGAAAGGTAAAATGAGGTAACGTAAGGTGTTTATCGCTTTACCAATTGATTATGAGCAACCTGTTTATGTGTTGCATATTATATGGCATATTGTTGCATCCATAATAGCTTATTGAGATTTATTCTCACCCCTTCTCCCTTTATTCTTTTTTGATCCCACTGAGACAGGAGGACCCAACCGGTGAGGCTGGGAAGGAGTTTTGGACATCTTTTGGGTTGTCAGGGTATGTTGTGGTTTGGGAGTTGGGAGTCGTGGTGGTTGTTATTATTTTGGGAAGATTTGTGTATAAAACTTTTATAAGCATGTTGTCAGTGTGTTTGTATTGTAATTAAACATGGGAGTTGGTTTTCTTTCAAAGTTGGCTTGTATAAGCCTTGACATTTGAAATGGTTGTAACTAAAACAGGTTATGGTTTTTGAAACATGGTTTATATACTACCTCCAAGTGGGGAGGTTATGTTGATTTGGAAAAAGGGTTGTTATACTTGTCAAGTAAATCTAAAGAAAAGTTTTTTTAAAAGGGAGGTGGTTTGGGACCCTCCAGCTTGGGACACGAGTCTATAGGTTCTGGAGTTGGGGAGGCCCCACAGTTGGTATCAGAGCTTTGGTTAGAAGTCAAGGGTAGATGTCTAGTCTAAGGGGGAGTGTGTGATATCTGACACCGAGTGCTTAATGCAGGGATTGGTGTAATGGCTGGAACTGGTGATGACCAGCAAAGGGATCAAGGAAATCTAGGTGATATGGGAGTCGGGGGAAACCAAAATGCTGAAATGATGAATATGTTTAGGATTTTCCTTCAGAATATGGCAGCTCAGGGTCAGGCACAACAACAACCTGAGGGAAAGCAAGCACACGGGTTAGAAAATTTTATCGAAATGGCTCTACCAAGCTACAATGGGGATCCAGATACAGTGAAAGCAGAAAGGTGGTTGGAAGCTATGAACAAAATTTTTGTGGTAATGGAAAGTTCTGATGAGGAGAAAGTTAGATGTGTTATATTCAAATTGGAGGGTCCGGCAGAGCACTGGTGGCAAATACTTAAGGAGAGTTGGGAGCGGGACCACATGCCCCAAACTTGGGACAACTTTACCAGAAGATTCAAAGAACATTTCATTCCTTTAATTACCAGAGATAAGAAAGAGGTTGAGTTTCTGAGACTCGAGCAGGGGAAGATGACAGTGGCCCAGTATTCGGCAAAGTTTACCGAGCTGGCAAGGTATTGTCCTCATTTATTACCATAGGAGGAGAGGAGTGTCTACAGGTTTGTGAAGGGACTGAGAGTGGAGTTCCGGAAGCAGCTGTTGACACATGATTTCCCCAACTATCAAGCAGCAGTGAACATGGCTTTTAGAATTGAAAATGACATTGAAGAACATCGAGGCAGACCTGAAGGTAGTGGAATCAAGCCCAAGTTTCCAGGCCAAGGTTCAGGACAGAACAGGGGTCAGTCGAAGCCTTCAACTCCAGGAGTGGCTAGAGGAGGAAATGTCACAGTTTCAATGCGGCCTGTATCCAGCCAATTTGGGACTATTTGTAAGTTTTGTAAGAAGGTGGGACATTCTGAAGACAGCTGTTGGAGCAAGCAGGGGAAATGTATGAATTGTGGAGGAATGGGGCACTTCAGAAGAGATTGTCCTAAACCTTATTGGGGTCCACCTGCAGGTAACAGACAGCAGGGTGGCCAGCCAAGGGGTAGTGTGAAGAGGTATGTTGTGGGAAAGCCTAAGGAGAGAGTGTAAGGTAGAGTGTTTGCCTTGGGTTGAGGCGCGATAGATCCCACCGCGGTCATTAGATGTATAGTACCTGTCTCAGGTGTCAGGGCTCGTATTCTTATCGACCCTGGGTCGTCCCATTCTTATGTGGCATCTCATTTTGCATTCACTTTGCATAAGTTGCCTAAGTTGTTGCCTTATGTGCTAGAGGTCTCTACTTCTGTGGGAGAGTGCCTCGAATCCTTTTTGATTTATCATGATTGTGAGGTGATAATATGTGGGCATGTTTTGCCAGTGGATTTGGTAGAGTTACCAATCCGAGATTTTGATGTCATTTTAGGCATCGACTGGTTGAGTTATTGTCATACCTTGGTGGACTGTCGCAAGAAGCGAGTCACCTTTTCTATGCCTGATGTGCCTGTGTTTATATATTATGCTGATAAGTCTTTATTTGGCATTCATGTTATATCTGCATTAAAGGCTAGAAAATTGTTATCAAAAGGGTGTGAGGGATACTTGGCATATGTGTTAGACCCTAGTAAGAAGTCTCCTGAGCTATCTCATGTTCCAGTTGTGAATGAATTTGTTGATGTATTCTCAACTAAGTATTCTATGCCTCCGGATAGAGAGGTGGAGTTCTGTATTGATTTATTGCCAGGTACTTCACCAATTTCCAAAGCACCCTACAGAATGGCTCCAGCTGAGTTAAAAAAAATTGAAAAATCAGTTGCAAGAATTGTTAGACAGGGGTTTCATTTGTCCCAGTGTTTCACCCTGGGGAGCACAAGTTTTGTTTGTCAGGAAGAAGGATGGTACATTGAGGTTATGTATTGATTATAGACTTCTGAATCAAGCTACTATCAAAAACAAATATCCTCTTCCTCATATTGATGACTTATTTGATCAACTCCAAGGTTCCGTTATCTATTCCAAGCTTGACTTGCGTAGTGGATACCATCAGTTGAAAATCATACCAGATGATATTTATAAGACAACCTTCAGAACAAGGTACTGTCATTATGAGTTTATTGTTATGCCTTTTGGGTTGACCAATGCACCGGCAGTATTTATGGACATGATGAACAGAATCTTTAAGCCCTATCTTGACAGTTTTGTTGTGATTTTTATTGATGATATCCTTGTATATTCAAAATCCAGGGAAGATCATGAGAAGCACTTGAGAATTGTTTTATCTGTGCTTCGTGAGAAACAGTTATTTGCCAAGTTCAGCAAATGTGAGTTTTGCCTGGAACAGATTTCTTTTCTGGGTCATGTGGTATCAAGTACGGGTATTGCCATGGATCCTATGAAGATTGAGGCCATAGTCAACTGGAAACAGCCTTCTACAGTGACTGAGGTTCGTAGTTCCTTGGCTTAGCGGGGTATTATCGAAGAGTTATAGAGGGATTTTTGAGAATTGCAACTCCGTTGACCAGATTGACTCAGAAGGATATACCATTTGTATGGGATGCTAAGTGTGAAACTGGCTTTATTGAGTTGAAGAATAGATTGACTTCAGCTCCGATTCTTACACTTCCAGATGGTTGCGAGAATTTTGTTATTTTCAGTGACACCTCTAAAGAAGGATTGGTTTGTATTCTTATGCAAAGTGGGAAGGTAATTGCGTATGCTTCGAGGAAGTTATTACCAGCAGAGCAGAATTATTCTACTCTCGATATGGAGTTGATTACGATTATTTTGCGTTACCTAAGTGGAAACATTATCTATATGAAGCTAAAATTGAGATTTTTACCGATCATAAGAGTTGAAGTATTTGGTTACTTAGAAGGAATTGAACAACAGGTAGAGGCGATGGTTGGAATTATTAAAAGACTTGATTGCGTTATTTCATACCATCTGGGAAAGCTAATATGGTTGCACATGCGATTAGCCGAAAGGCTTATGTATTAACATTGATGTCCCGTGAGTCGTAAGATGAGAGGTTATTTGCGAATGTTCGAGTAATACCTACATTTTATAGAGATCTTATTGAAGCTCAACAACATGATACAGAATTGAAGAAGATTATGGGTCAGTTACAAGATGGAAAGACCAAAGAGTTGTATTGATTAAAGATAGGATTTTAACCTTCAACAACAGAATAGGTGTACCATATCCACAAGAGAGTAAAAGATAAAAAATTTAGAGGAAGGCCATAAATCAAGAATTGCGATTTATCCGGGAAGTTTGAAGATGTGTCCAGAATTGAAGAAGAGATAGAGGAATGGAAATGGGAAGGCATTATGATGGATTTTATGACGGGACTACAACCGACATTGAAGAAGATGGATGCGTTTGGGTGATTGTGGATAGACTGACCAAGTCTGCACATTTTCTACCAGTTTCAACCAAGTATTCCTTGGAGAGATTGGCTCAGTTGTACATACGCGAGATTGTGAGACTTCATGGAGTGCCTGTCAACATTGTTTCTGATAGGGATCCAAGATTCACCTTGCGGTTTTGGAGGGCCTTGCATGAAGCCTTGGGTTCCAAGTTGAGTTTTAGCACAACATTTCATCCTCAGATCGATGGGCAGACTGAGAGGACCATTCAGATTCTTGAGGACATGCTACGGGCTTGTGTGATGGACTTTCACTCATCTTGGAAAGACCATTTGCCTTTAGTGGAATTTGTCTATAATAACAGCTACCAGTCCAGTATCGAGATGGCACCATACGAGGCACTGTATGAGAGGAAATGTAGGTCTCCAATGTGTTGGGACGAGGTTGGTGAAGCTAGACTTTGGGGTCCAGACATGGTTAGAGACTCAATTGAGAAGATCAAAGTGATCCGTGACAGATTGAAGACAGCCTAGAGTCGCCAAAAAAGCTACGCCAACAACAGAAGAAGGGAGTTATCATTTCAGGTTGGTGATTTTGTATTTTTGAAGATTTTACCAAGAACTGAGATTAAAAGGTTTGGCAACAAAGGGAAGTTGGCACCGAGATTCATTGGTCCATTTGAGGTATTAGAGAAGGTAGGTGAGTTAGCTTATCGATTGGCTCTACCTCCATCTCTTTCTTCTCTCCATGATGTCTTCCATGTATCCACGTTACGGAAATACTGTTATGACCCTTCGCATGTTTTGAGTTCTCCTCCTGAGGATGTCCAGGAAGATATGTCCTATATGGAGGAACCATTGAGAGTTCTGGAATGGCAGGTGCGGGAATTGCGTACCAAGAGTATTCCTGTGGTGAAAATTCTATGGAAGAATCACACCATTAAGGATGCAACTTGGGAATTGGAATCTGAGATGAGAGAGAATTATCCTGGGTTATTTGATCATTCAGGTAAGTGAAGTTCAAATTCGGGACGAATTTTCTATAAGGGGGAGTGAGTGTCACGACCCTAAACCTAGGCACCATTTTGGTCACACGTGGAACACGTGGGGATGGGGTGCATTGCATCTCATATTATGCATTATATGGTATTTAGGTTGGTTACATGTTTATTTTGATAATTTGCGTGATTCTAGATGGTAATAAATTAAATTTAAATGTATAATGTCTAAATGGAATAAATAGAAATTAATGTAGTGAAGTTATAATATTTGAAATTTTAAATGAGAAGGTATAAAAAGCATTGAGGATCTTTAGTGTAAATGTAAAGTTAAGGTGGTTGATTGTAGGAGTTTAGAACTTGGAGGAGCTTAGGTGTAAAATGTTTTATATAAATCCCTTTTCAAGGTTCCTCAGTAAGCTCATTTCCTTTTCTTCTCCTATGTACCAGAGAGTTCCTAAACCTAGGGTTACCTTCTTAAATTCATTAAAAATCAACCGGTGATCAGTTTCTCATTTTGATTTCATATTATCGCTCAGGGAGTCGAGTAGAACAAATATAGCCGATCAAAGCATCTTTTTATTTCGAAACATTTTGGTAAGTAATTATGATTTTGTTCAATAATTGTTCATACCAAGTTAAATGATACTATTATGATTATATAAATGAGTTTTGGAAATGTTGGATCATTTACTTGGCTTTTGAAAATGGAAAGTAAATGAGTTGTGTTGAAAGAAAGATGAGTCATGGTAGGAGGGTTAGGATTTAAGGTTATAAAGTTGTTATGGGTATGGTATTTGGCATGGAGGGGGTATGTTTAATGGTCTGGAGTATATATAGAATGATGTTAGCTGAGTTAGTAAGGCTGAGTATGATTGAAAAGGGTGGTTTCTTGCCTTGGCTGATATTGATTCAGCAACAGTATCAAAAACTGTGGAAGGGCACAACTCGTGCCCTGGAGCACGAGTCGTGACCCTTTGTTTTTAGTCGTGATACATAGTCGTGATCATGGAGTGAGTCGTGCTGGGGTTGGGCACGAGTCGTGCCATGGACTGTTTCATGGTAGCAAGATTCCAAGCAGTTTAACCAAAGCAATCTAGTCCGGATTTGGGTACTTACACACAGCTGTAGCAAGTACTGTACTGGTGCTTTCCCATTGGTCCACAAATCCACTTTTGTCCTTTTGTACAGCAGTTGTAGATAAAGCTGATCAGACTCCAGCTGCAAATTAGGTGGTTAGGACATCTGTCACCTTTTCAAGATCCTTGTAGATTGTCATGACCCTAAACCTAGGCACCATTTTGGTCGCACATGGAGCACGTGGGGGTGTGGTGCATTGCATCTCATATTATGCATTATATGGTATTTGGGTTGGTTACGTGTTTATTTTGATAATTTGATAATTTGCGTGATTCTAGATGGTAATAAATTAAATTTATATGTATAATGTCTAAATGGAATAAATAAGAATTAATGTAGTGAAGTTACAATATTTGAAATTTTAAATGAGAATGTATAAAAAGTATTGAGGAGCTTTAGTGTAAATATAAAGTTAAGGTGGTTGATTGTAGGAGTTTAGAACTTGGAGGAGCTTAGGTGTAAAATGTTTTATATAAATCCCTTTTCAAGCTTCCTCAGTAAGCTAATTTCCTTTTCTTCTCCTACGTACCAGAGAGTTCCTAAACCTAGGGTTACCTTCTTAAATTCTTTAAAAATCAACCGGTGATCTGTTTCTCATTTTGATTTCATATCATCGCTCAGAGAGTCGAGTAGAATAAATATAGCTGATCAAAGCTTCTTTTTATTTCAACACATTTTGGTAAGTTATTATGATTTTGTTCAGTAATTGTTCATACCAAGTTAAATGATGTTATTATGATTAAATAAATGAGTTTTGGAAATGTTGGATCATTTACTTGGCTTTTGAAAATGGAAAGTAAATGAGTCGTGTTGAAAGAAAGATGAGTCATGGTAGGAGGGTTAGGATTTAAGGTTATAAAGTTGTTATGGGTATGGTATTTGGCATGGAGGGGGTATGTTTAATGGTCTGGAGTATATATAGACTGATGTTGGCTGAGTTAGTAAGGCTGAGTATGATTGAAAAGGGTGGTTTCTTGCCTTGGCTGATGTTGATTCAGCAACAGTATCAAAATCTGGGGAAGGGCACGACTCGTGCCCTGGAGCACGAGTCGTGACCCTTTGTTTTCAGTCGTGATACATAGTCGTGATCACGGAGTGAGTCGTGCTGGGGTTGGGCACGAGTCGTGCCATGGACTGATTCATGGTACCAAGTTTCCAAGCAGTTTAACCAAAGACACCTAGTCCGGATTTGGGTACTTACACACAGCTGTAGCAAGTACTGTACTGGTGCTTTCCCATTGGTCCAGAAATCCACTTTTGTCCTTTTGTACAGCAGTTGTAGATAAAGCTGATCAGACTCCAGCTGCAAATATGGTGGTTAGGACATCTGTCACCTTTTCAAGATTCTTGTAGATTGTCACGACCCTAAACCTAGGCACCATTTTGGTCACACACGGAGCACGTGGGGGTGTGGTGCATTGCATCTCATATTATGCATTATATGGTATTTGGTTTGGTTACGTGTTTATTTTGATAATTTGATAATTTGCGTGATTCTACATGGTAATAAATTAAATTTATATGTATAATGTCTAAATGGAATAAATAAGAATTAATGTAGTGAAGTTACAATATTTGAAATTTTAAACGAGAATGTATAAAAAGTATTGAGGAGCTTTAGTGTAAATGTAAAGTTAAGGTGGTTGATTGTAAGAGTTTAGAACTTGGAGGAGCTTAGGTGTAAAATGTTTTATATAAATCCCTTTTCAAGCATCCTCAGTAAGCTCATTTCCTTTTCTTCTCCTACGTACCATAGAGTTCCTAAACCTAGGGTTACCTTCTTAAATTCTTTAAAAATCAACCGGTGATCTGTTTCTCATTTTGATTTCATATCATCGCTCAGAGAGTCGAGTAGAACAAATATAGCCGATCAAAGCTTCTTTTTATTTCGACACATTTTGGTAAGTTATTATGATTTTGTTCAATAATTGTTCATACCAAGTTAAATGATTTTATTATGATTAAATAAATGAGTTTTGGAAATGTTGGATCATTTACTTGGCTTTTGAAAATGGAAAGTAAATGAGTCATGTTGAAAGAAAGATGAGTCATGGTAGGAGGGTTAGGATTTAAGGTTATAAAGTTGTTATGGGTATAGTATTTGGCATGGAGGGGGTATGTTTAATGGTCTGGAGTATATATAGACTGATGTTAGCTGAGTTAGTAAGGCTGAGTAAGATTGAAAAGGGTGGTTTCTTGCCTTGGCTGATGTTGATTCAACAACAGTATCAAAATCTGGGGAAGGACACGACTCGTGCCCTGGAGCACGAGTCGTGACCCTTTGTTTTCAGTCGTGATACATAGTCATGATCATTGAGTCAGTCGTGCTGGGGTTGGGCACGAGTCGTGCCATGGGGCACGAGTCGTGCATGGGGCACGAGTCGTGCCATGGACTGTTTCATGGTAGCAAGTTTCCAAGCAGTTTAACCTAAGCAACCTAGTTCAAATTTGGGTACTTACACACAGCTGTAGCAAGTACTGTACTGGTGCTTTCCCATTGGTCCACAAATCCACTTTTGTCCTTTTGTACAGCAGTTGTAGATAAAGCTGATCAGACTCCAGCAGCAAATAAGGTGGTTAGTACATCTGTCACCTTTTCAAGATCCTTGTAGATTGTCACAACCCTAAACCTAGGCACCATTTTGGTCATATATGGAGCACGTGGGGGTAGGGTGCATTGTATCTCATATTATGCATTATATGGTATTTGGGTTGGTTACGTGTTTATTTTGATAATTTGATAATTTGCGTGATTCTAGATGGTAATAAATTAAATTTATATGTTTAATGTCTAACTGGAATAAATTGGAATTAATGTAGTAAAGTTACAATATTTGAAATTTTAAATGAGAATGTATAAAAAGTATTGAGGAGCTTTAGTGTAAATGTAAAGTTAAGATGGTTGATTGTAGGAGTTTAGAACTTGGAGGAGCTTAGGTGTAAAATGTTTTATATAAATCCCTTTTCAAGCTTCCTCAGTAAGCTCATTTCCTTTTCTTCTCCTACGTACCAGAGAGTTCCTAAACCTAGGGTTACCTTCTTAAATTCTTTAAAAATCAATCGGTGATCTGTTTCTCATTTTGATTTCATATTATCGCTCAGAGAGTCGAGTAGAACAAATATAGCCAATCAAAGCTTCTTTTTATTTCGACACATTTTGGTAAGTTATGATGATTTTGTTCAATAATTGTTCATACCAAGTTAAATGATGTTATTATGATTAAATAAATGAGTTTTGGAAATGTTGGATCATTTACTTGGCTTTTGAAAATGGAAAGTAAATGAGTTGTGTTGAAAGAAAGATGAGTCATGGTAGGAGGGTTAGGATTTAAGGTTATAAAGTTGTTATGGGTATGGTATTTAGCATGGAGGGGGTATGTTTAATGGTCTGGAGTATATATAGACTGATGTTGGCTGAGTTAGTAAGGCTGAGTATGATTGAAAAGGGTGGTTTCTTGCCTTGGCTGATGTTGATTCAACAACAGTATCAAAATCTGGGGAAGGGCACGACTCGTGCCCTGGAGCACGATTCGTGACCCTTTGTTTTCAGTTGTGATACATAGTCGTGATAACTGAGTCAGTCGTGCTGGGGTTTGGCACGAGTCGTGCCATGGGGCACGAGTCGTGCCCATGACTGTTTCATGGTAGCAAGTTTCCAAACTGTTTAACCTAAGCAACCTAGTTCGGATTTAATCCTTCTTTAACTATGATTCTAGTACAACATTAGTACTTTATAATGGAGTCTTAAATGGCCCAAAATGATAAAGAGAAAGTCTTTAAATATAGTCCGGAGAATGGTTAGAAGTCATTTGGAAATCTTAACCAAAGTTGTCAAAACTTGGTAAATTGATATGGAACCTTTATAGAAGGTGTTCAGTATTACGACATGGATATGTATGGCTTACTTAATATATATTGTGCCCTATTGGAGTACATATTCATAGTTATTGGTTTATATAGTGCGTGAAATATATATTGCACTACTTCATTGGTTTGAACATGAGTATTAATACCATGTTGCTGGATTGTTGTTATTCAATAGTGTGTAAATATATGTTGCACTATTGTGATGAGTTAACATGAGTAATATTACCATGTTAGGTATTGATATCCAAAAGTGTGGATTATTTTTCAAGTAACTATTTAAGTGCTTGAATGTGGCTATATAAACTGAGGTTATGGGTATAATGTGATACAATCAAGTATGGATTTGTTCTATAAGTGATTGAATTACATTATATCTGTGACTGGGCCCGTCTGTGACCACAGACGTGGGATTGGCCGCTTCTGTATCATGCCAAAAGCCTTACAGATAGCTGGGAGTATTACATTATATTTGTGGCTGGGCCCGTCTATGGTCACAGACGTGGGATTGGCCGCCTCTGTATCGAGCCAAAAGCCTTACAGATAGCTGGGAGTCTTATATGTTTTGTACGACTGATTGTTCAGACGGGAAAGGTAAAATGAGGTAACGTAAGGTTTTTACCGCTTTACCAATGTGATTATGAGCAACCTGTTTATGTGTTGCATATTATATGGCATATTGTTGCATCTAAAATAGCTTATTGAGATTTATTCTCACCCCTTCTCCCTTTATTGTTTTTAGATCCCGCTGAGACAGGAGGACCCAACCGGTGAGGCCGGGAAGGAGTTGGACAACTTTTGGATTGTCAGGGTATGTTGTGGTTTGGGAGTTGGGAGTCGTTGTGGTTGTTATTCTTGTGGAGAGATTTGTGTATAAAACTTTTATAAACATGTTGTCAGTGTGTTTGTATTTTAATTAAACATGGGAGTTGGTTTTCTTTCAAAGTTGGCTTGTATAAGCCTTGACATTTGAAATGGTTGTAACTAAAACACGTTATGGTTTTTGAAACATGGTTTATATACTACCTCCAAGTGGGGAGGTTATGTTGATTTGGAAAAAGGGTTGTTATACTTGTCAAGTAAATCTAAAGAAATTTTTTTTTAAAGGGAGGTGGTTTGGGACCCTCCAGCTTGGGACACGAGTCTATAGGTTCCAGAGTTGGGGAGGCCCCACATAGATCTTGTCTGATACTTAGTCACGTGACAAGATTTGGTGGTTGACTTTTGATATTGCTGACGTGGATTCCAACGGTCAAATTTGGTTCACTTCAAGTCTCAATCATTGGAGCGGTCTGGTGTGCATGCGGTTTGTCATGAGAGGTTTCACCAGTGAGGAGGTTCCATAAGTGCGGTCTCAAGATTGAACTGCACTGCGGTTGGCTAGTGCGGTTTACTAAAGCGGTTTGCACATGGTTGTTCAAGAGCGGTTTTAGACAGAATTCCACATAGCAATTTGCTTGGAGTAGTTTGCTAAAGAGGTTTTGATGAAGCTGTCTGAAACTTTTGAACTTCAACCTCATATCCAATGAGTCTTGTGCCAGTCTTCAAGCCTAATTTATCCTATTCTATAAAATGGACTTAGCTAAAAAATTGAAGTCTAAGCTTCATTACATATGGGCCTAAAGTCCTTAAAATAGAGATGAGGTTATGGTATCAATCAAATCTTAAGATAATCTATGAGGGTTAAAGTGTGTATACCCAACAATCCAATCAACCTCATCCTCCATAACCTCAACCACATTTATCCTCAGCTGCCGAGAAGCATACTTTGTAGTCATTGAGCTCGTGCTTTCCGCCTTAGATTTCTGCATCTCCTTCTTCTTCCTCATCACTATAATTATCTCGCTCTTCAAACAACCTATTCCATTAGGAGTTGGATACTTCACCCTCTGGTGGGGAATCGACAAAACCATCTCAAAACTCAGCATGAAGGGGATTCCCACTATGGAATTGTAAGGGGAAACCATGTCAATCACCATAAATTCAACATTCTCAGTTCTCGCCAGCCTGCCTTCGCCAATCTCAACTTCCAACATTATCGTGCCCTTCACCTTGACAACATGGTTTGTAAACTCTTCCAAATATCCCTTGTACGACACCAAGTTCACTTCCGTATAATTCAATCTCTTAAAAGCTTCATAATACAAGACATTTCTGCTCGCCCCAGAATCCACCATAACTCTCTGTACTATGTTGTTGCCTGGATAAATAGTTATGATCACCGGCTGGTTCCTATGGCTCTTGGTGACAGCCAATTCTCGCCGGGAAAAGCTAATCACCCTGTCTTCACTGGCGGCATACTGAGGGACATTAAAACTGTGCGACAATGTCACTATCTGACTATTCAGTTGAGCCACACTAGGAAAAGGATCCTAAATAACATCCACCAAATTTCTCTCAGCTCTCGTCCCCTCATCTCGCCCTACATTTTCCTCCAAATACTTCTTCAAGTCTCCTCCATCAATCTTCATCTGAATTACTCGCCTCAAATTGTAACAATTTTTCGTTGTATGCCCCCTATCCCTATGATAATCACAAAAAATGTTCTGGTCTCTGGTTCCCAAAGTTACTTCCTTGATGGGGTAAGGCTCAGGAAAATCCACCCTCTTCAAAATCTCGCTGATACTGGTATTCAGCCTACTATACTTGACAATTTTCCGTGGATCACGACGGCCACCATCGCGGCCTCCACTCCCTCCAGCCTGGCCTCCGCCCCGATTGCCGCCATCTCCCCTTCTTTCATCTCTCACCACCTCAATTCTCTCCTTACCACTCTTCTTTGCCGCAGAACATGCCGCAGGAACCACTCTCACATCATCATCATTATCGTCTCCGCAACAGAATATACAGCTTACACAAACACAAACACCACCGACAGCAAACGAAACAGTGACAACTTCAAACAAATTGACAATCCATAACGGACTCCAACAGACCAATCAAAGCTTACACAACAGAAAGTAAAACTGACAGCCACTGACAGAAAAGTTCCTGGGTTTCTGAACAAGAACAATGAACAGTAACCAGCTTCAAACGAACCACGAACGACCACCAAACTCCACCGGACCAAACAAAGAAGAAAAGTCAGGTCCCGACAACGGAACCAACTGATGCTACCACGCCAAACGGGTTGCACAGGAACTGAGTCTGAACAGGAAACAAGAATACTCCAGCTGCTCTCCTCTGAATGGTCAAGCGGTCACATACACACAAGCATGAACGTAAACTAGGCCAGGGGTGGCTCCGGCAAAACACCTCTGGCGTGAGAGTAAGATGACTGGTGTTAACAAGTAAATGACAATGGAAACTTAGAGAGAGAGAGAGAGAGAGAGAGAGAGAGAGAGAGAGAGAGCTTAGAAAGAGTATGTGAACTTACAAATAATATTTTCCCAAAGGCTTATATACTCCCATGCACCATATGCCTTGCACATGGTGGGACACTTGTCAATCATCAAAACAAGGTCCCAACCACCCCAAAGTTAGTGGAGATTCGCTGTTCACCTTGTCAATTCAATTCAATATTGACGGTTATAGTGTGGTACACACGTGGCAGTCCAATCATCAATCCACATCACCGGTCACGTTTGTCGCCCAAGCGACAACCCAAGGGAAGGTGGCAATCCTCATATTGCCGCTGATCCCATCTTCCGCTCATGCGACATTCTCGCCTATTGATCACACCAATGCACGCCACTAACCACCAAGGGATACTTCTCGCTTGATACTTACTCTCATACGCCGGCCTACTCATGTCGTCACTATACTTGTCACCTCACTACTTTGAGCCTACTTAAGTAACATATTATACGTATTTGGCCTACTTGGCCCATCTCGCCACGTTGGGCCTAATTTTATTGTTTTAGGCTTAAATCCATTTTTCACAATCACATCAAAATCTTAGATATAATCTTAAGATTTAATTTGGAGTGAAGAAAATCATATTTTCTCATATTTATCGTAAAATCTTAGATATAATCTTAAGATTTAATTTGGATATTAAGATTTAAAAAAAGAAATAATTCCAAAAAAAATGTCAGTTAATTGAATAAACAAAAAGTTTCTACAACAATACTTTTTTCTACTAACCGAATTAACAAATCCTATTTTTATGTGTATGATTGGTTTTGTGTTTGGGAGCGTTTTGTTACTTGATTGCTTTGAGGCATGTTCAACGTGTTCTGACATCAGATACCTTGTAACTGGTTTACCCGAAATCAAGGACACCTAATACTAATACTAATACTAAGACTAAGACTAATACTAATACTAATTAATAAACAATTCAAGTTACCGGATAAAGTGGTGTTTTTACTAATATAAATATTGGCCAAAATTATGATATTTCTTACTCTGCAGTTACTTACTAGTTACTATAATCTTAACTTAAGATATAATCTTAAGATTTTTACGTATATTATTATATTTATATTATTATATTTGCATCTTTTATATATTCGATTAGCCAAAAATTTGTAAAAAACGCGTTTTTTTGAACCTTAACAAAAAACGTGTTTTCATTCTCGTTTTTTAGAATACGATGATCCACTCTCTCTCTCTCTAGCCGTAGCCTCTCTCTCACAGATCGTCTTCTCCAATTTCAATCGCCATCACCGGCGACGTCTCCCCTATCCAAAACCCATTCACTGGCGACCTCCCCCACCGTCTTCTCCGGCTACCATCAACAATCGCCGCTTCATCACCGTTCATATCAAGAATTTAGACAGAGAAATTGAAAATTGAAGTTGCAAAATTGATGAGAAATTGAAGAAGATAGAATGGTTGCGGAGTCGAGCCCCTCGACGTTAACAAGCTCCGAATTGCCCTAATCTCCTTCAATCTTCCGAGTTATCATCGGAGCTTTCAAATTCGACGGGGATTGGAGCAGTGGTTGCGGAGAGTCATTCCGGTGACTCCATTCAATGGCCGGTTGGTGGGATTTGATCGAGCTGTTCACGATTTTGGACAAAGGGGATCAATTCAATTTGGTAAATTGAAAGAATGGTGTTCTTGGGATGTAGGGGAATTTGAGTGCCAGCTTGTGAGTTTTGAAGTGCCAGTATATGTTTTTTTAGTGTCGATTCATGTATTTTGGAGTGCCGTTGCTTTTGTTTTTTAATGCCAAGTTTCATTTAGAATTGAGTGCCGGTTAACGTATAATCAAGTGCCGGTTGGTGTATAATAGAGTGCCGATTTAGTGTATAATAGAGTGCCGGTAAGTGTGTAATCGAGTGTCAATGTATTTTTGAATGCCGGTTCTTGTAATTTTGAATGTCGGTCCATGTTTTTTTGAATGCCGGTTCATGTTTTTTTGAATATCGGCAAAAATAATTATCGGTGTTTTTGAGTGCCGGTATATGCATTTTTGAGTGCCGGTAAATGTGTTTTCAAATGCCACCATGTATTTTTGAATGCTGTGCTTGTATTTTTGAGAGCCAAAGAAAATATTAGTGTAACAAAGTGCCAGTGTTAGTGTAACAGAGTGCCAGTGTGAAGAGTGTCAGTTCATGTATAAAAAAGTGCCCGTGTAAAAAGTGCCAGTTTCATGTTTATAAAATGCCAGTATGAAATCACTGGTCATTTGTAATATTAACACTGGCATTTATCATGATTGCCAGTAATTACAAAAAATGTCACCGTTTATTTTGAACATGATTGCCAGTAATTACAAAATTGCCACCGTTTATTTTGAACAGCTTTTGAAAAACACGTTTTTCCTTATCTTAAGAAAAAAACTAGTTTTTTATAAGGCCAACTCATTGGATTATAACAAGATCTACATATCATTTTAATAAATGTACCAATTATTTATGATTTCCAGAACTGAAATTATCCTTAGCAAACAACAATGTATATATATTGCCACTTGAAGCCAATAGTCATTCAACCCCCCTTAATTTTAAAATTATATCATATTTACAAGCTTTAAATTTTTAAAAAAAATATTTCAATTATTAAAAACAGTCATTTGTTCAATTTTAACCTCTTAATACAGCAAAATATCACTATATTATAATTTTGTCCTACTTTCAATTTCAATAATTTTTTGTTTTACCAAACCGACTCCCTCCAAATATTTACTATACATGACTTTTTCTCCATTTCTTTTGGCGGGACGTGTTTCACATGTTAAATATTATTTCTTCAGTTTCAAAATATTTGTGATTTTAAAAGAGATTTTTTCTTTCAATATATTTGCAGTTTCAACAATTTTTTATAAAATTTTGACATATTTTATCGAAATTATCCTTATTTATGATTAGGTAATTGTCATTTAAATTTTTTTTTAATTATCTAGATATTTAAATAATCAAAAGATAATTTAATATATATTAATTGTTTTTATTAATATTTGTGAAAAATCTTAAAATTATACTTCCTCCGTCCCGGTCGAAGTGTCCCAACTTTCCTTTTTGGATGTCCCATTAAAAATGTCCTAACCCAAAAAATGAAAGTTTTTTATTATTTTTTTATTTGTAGGACCCATTTATCATACTCACAATAAATACTCCATCCGTCCCAGCAGAAGTGTCACTTTTTACCCAAAATGGCGTCCCGTTTGAAGCATCACATTTCCTAAAAAGGAAATATTTTATTAATATTCTATTACACCCACTCACTATTTCCTTCACTCATTCTCTCTCCTAAAATTACACTCACAATACTTTTTAAATTCACTATTTCCTCCACTAATTCTCTCTCCTATTTTCAAATTACACTCACAACATTTTTTCTTCATTTTTTTTCTTAATTTGCATGTATAGACTATTTTGAGATATTTGAACCGAAACTAAGGGAATAAATATTTTAGAACGGAAGGATTATACAGAAGAGAAAACAAAGTTGAGCACAATTTCCAATCAATGATTATTGTTGCGGGTAAAAACAATAAAATAGATTGTCAAGTTGATGAACCCAAACAGCTTTGGGAAGTGGATTGTTGATAAAAACAAACTATTGTCTCTTCATTCCTAGTCACCTACCCACTATAAATTTTTATTTTACAACAAAGAATTAAATATTAATATTTAAAATTATTCACAATAGTAATCACGCATTTCGGGATGGGATAGGTTTATCAAACATGCACTTAAAGGACAGAGTAGGTGGTTAGGTAGGGACACCATTATCCTTTAGTTTAGTTTGAACTAGAGCTCAAGATTTGTTGATACAATTATTCACAATATTAATAGGTAAAAAGTCCCAGCAGCCCCAATTTAAGGCAGCATGGAGCATTACAATGGAGAAATTGTTTCCCGCGAGTTTCAATTTCAACAAGACATTCTTGAACTCACGCGCTTTCACCAAAAACAACACCGGAAACTTATTGACGGGAGGTATAGCATGCCATGCATCCGGTCTCTAAAAGATTGGAAGATTGATTGGGATCCGCTCCGAGCCGCTTCGTGCTTTTGGGATTCGGAGCGACATGTGTTCACCCTATCGTACAACGATCCGGTGCCAACGATGGAGGATTTTCGAGCACCGGCTGGTGTGGCCGAGTCGAGGAAGCTGTGGCATTTCCTCGAGACAGACGATCGATTCTGAGCAACTATCCGAATTCTTGGGATTATCGCCAGACCGGGTATCGGGCATTGTCGTTGACGATAAAAATTCATAGACTTGACTCATATAGCCGATTGAGTCGGACCGGCCCGGCTGTTTGATCTATCCACTTCCTTAGATATATTCATGTTGCTCATTCTGCACGCACTACTTCTGCGGCTACATCGGAGTGTGTCCGGCCTACGCTGTTAGAGATCATCGTGCGGTGAGAGGTGATCGAGGAGTTGACATCCGGCATATTCAATGCAGTCGAGGAGCGATGGACATCATTCCACTGTTGCTAGCGGAGACATACCACGGCATTGATAGATTAGCCGGAGGATCCGAGTACATGGGTTCAGCGGCCCAGTTACTATCATTGTGGCTGTATGAGAGATTTCGCTTGATCTCGCCGCTGCCCGAGAGGGCGGACGGCATTACCTTGGGTGGCGGACGGCGCAGGATATTGAGGATGCCGCTGCCGAGAGTTGGCATAGGAGGTTGGCCTTGGCCCGATATGAGACCGCAAACCCGAACTATTGGATTCCGGCATGGGGATTGCAGACTATGAGAGATATTCGGGACGGGTCGATTATTGTCCGACTTCCCGGGACTACATGTATCATCCTTTTGCATTCCATCTCTAGTGAGCGACAGTACGGATACCGCGGCGGACCATTCGGACTTTGAGAGAGCGATTGACGACTAATACAATGCCGATGATTATGGCCGAGCCTCAGACTACACATTTCTTTGGCGAGCATTTCTAGAGGGCTTTCTTCCGATACGACCACTACTCCGTCATACTAGAGGTAGCACATTTCGACCACCGAGTATCCGACATGGTACGAGGAGCAAAGAAGGTCCCGTACCGATGATAGAGGCTCGACGCAGAGAGTGTTTTGGGGCGAGACTATTCTTCCCGGCGGACATTAAGAGGCATGGAGGCCAAGAGCAACCACGATGAAATCACTTTGGCGACATTGCGGCGAATTATGAGAGACGGGAGATTCGGAGAGGCTGCTTTGAGAAATGATCCCGAAGTGATAGCTCGCAGGAGGCCTTGAGGCAGAAAGAGCGTGCGAGAGCTACGGGCGGATATATCCACCGGCTCACACGATACCCGAGCCAGACGAGGTCCGACCGACTTTTTCAACATACCTAGACCAAAGACCTCCAGGGGACCGAGGCGGAGGAAGAGTAGAGATTCGAGTTCGGGAGCGGGAACGAGTTCCTAGACACTTTAAGAAGACTGTTAATATATTGTTAAATATGAGTTAGAAGCTTTATATTTATTTTAAGAAGATGCGTGTTGCTTTTAAGTTTGTAATTCAAATTTAGGGAATGATAATACGTTAATTACTTCTAAAGCTGTTAATATATTATGAAATCCAATAATTATTAACATCCCGATTTTGTTTCATCCGTCGATTAAATTGAGTGTACGTATAATATATGGATTGCAATGCGGGAGTGATGTACGGTTAACGATGATCGTAGTTGGATGTATAAGCGGAAGTTGCCTAATCAACGCGGTATCAATCCTGAGTTTTATAGAGGGTTGAAGGGGTTTGTTGAATTTGCTCAATTAAATAAAACCGGTCACATGGATAAGGATGGTAAGATTAGGTGTCCATGCGACAAGTGTTGTAATGTCAAGTATCTAAGCTTGATCGAGACTCGAAACATCTTTTGCGTAACGGGTTTGAAGTTGGGTACAAACGGTGGACCCGTCATGGTGAGCTGAGATTGCGCACAAATGTTGCGAATAATCCCAGAGAATATTCATGTACCTCCCGAACCCGAACCTATTATTCGGGACAATGAAGAACCACCTTTGAATATGGAAGATATGGTTAGGGATGCGGCCGGTCCTTCCTTCGATTGGTCGAGAGAACCAACGGCAAGAACCAACCCCTGCGGCCAAGAAATTTATTGATGCTATGGACTGCAAAAGAGAAGGTCTATCCGAGGTTGCGAGATCGGTGTGTTGGAGAGGTCGTGTGGTGAGCTCCTTAACATAAAGGCGGATTGCAATATTAGCCGATCGCTTATAATCGTATCATGAAAGCAATTAAGCGGATGTTGCCGAAAGAGAATAAGATGGTTACAAACTTTTATGAGACAAAGAAGTTGGTTGGGCGAGATTGGGCTATGTTATGAAAAGATTGATGCGTGTAAGAATGACTGCATGCTATTCTACAAGGAAGATTCACGAGAAGACGAGTGTTCAATTTGCGGACAAAGTAGATATAAGCCAAGTCGGAGGGAGTTCAAAACACAAGAAAAACATACCACATAAGGCGGTTGCGTTACATGCCGTTGATTCCAAGGCTGCAACGCCTCTACGCGTCTAAATCTACTGCAGAGGCAATGCGTTGGCATAAGGAAAGTTTGCGTGAAGATGGTGTGTTGATTCATCCCGGTGATGGGGAGGCATGGAAACACTTTGATGAGACTTATCACGACTTTGCGTGCGAAGCAAGAAATATACGGTTATGCATCTGCTCACGATGGTTTCAATCCGTTTGGTCCTGGGGCAAAATCTTACTCTTGTTGGCGGTTATAGCCACTTGTCTACAATCTTCCGCCCTGGTTGTGTATGAGTGATCCCTACATGTTCTTGTCGTTATTCATCCCCGGCCCAGCTTGACCACAGGAGGAACATTGACGTCTATCTCAGACCTTTGATGGACGAATTGAAGCGACTTTGGGAGGATGGGGTCGAAACGTGGGATGCTTTCAAGCGAGAGAATTTCGGCATGAAGGCTGCGTTGATGTGGACCGATTAATGACTTCCACTGCATATGGGATGTTATCGGGTTGGAGCACCCACGGGAAGTTGGCTGTCCGTATTGTATGAGTGACACAAAGTCTTTCACGCTCACGCACTGGAAAACCATGTTGGTTCGATTGCCATAGACAATTTCTTCCGGAGGACCACCCATTCGGGACCCGGAAGAATGCGTTTAAAAAGAACAAGATTGACCATGATGAGGCCCCGATTCGTTTAAGTGGTGACACGGTCTATGAGGAGGTATCTAGATTGCCCGATCCTCGGTGGGGGAAAAAGTTTTCGAAGACCAAAATACAAGGGTTTGGGACTACCCATAAGCTGGATCAAGAGGAGTATATTTTGGGGCTGCCATACTTTGGAAAACAAATCTCATTCGACATAACCTTGACGTGATGCACATTGAGAAGAATGTATTCGATAATGTTTTTAACACGTTGATGGATTTCAAGAGAACAACTAAAGACAACGAAAAAGCTCGAAAGGACCTTAAGGAAATATGTAGGCGGCCGGCCTTAGACTTGGTATACGACGTCAATGGTAAACCGGTTAGACCGATGGCTCAATACGTGCTTACAAAGGAAAAGAGGCTCCTCCTCCCGAAATGGCTCAAGGAGTTAAGGCTTCCCGAGATGGTTACGCGTCTAACATTGGTAGCGTGTCAATGTAGAGGAGGGGAAAGTGCGGGGTTTGAAGAGTCACGATTGCCACGTTTTGATGGATAGGCTACTTGGGATTGCTCTCGGGGTCTCTTGCTGACAATATCTGCGGGTGGCGTTAACGAGTTAAGTGAGTTTTTCCGGCGTTAACATCGACCACCCGCGTGTTGATCACATGAAAAAGCTTGAGGAGAGCATCGTAGTGACTTTGTGCAAACTTGAGAAGATATTTCCTCCTTCATTCTTTGATTCTATGGAGCATTTACCGGTCCACTTGGCATACGAAGCTAGAGTCGGTGGTCCGGTTCAATACGAGATGGATGTATCCATTTGAGAGGTAATTGAATTTATTCTATTTCTAAATAATTTGAGCGTTAACAATATACCTTCTTTAACATTATTTATGTTTTAATCTACGAATGACTTTTAGGTATCTAGGCCAATTGAAAAGGAAGATGAGCAATAGGGCCGTAGTCGAGGCCTCAATTTCAGGCCGTTATCATAGATGAGATTGTTGCCTTTGTCGGAACATATTTTCCTCCCGATGTTGATACGAGATTGACTAGGGTTGGCCGCAATTACGATGGTGGTTTTCCGTCTAAGGGAAACATCTCTGTATTTTCATCCACAGTCGGTTCCTCGGCAAAGCGGGTTGGTACGCGTACGTTAACCGCTAAAGAGTTTGCCGCGGTCGAAACGTATGTTCTTCTTAAGCTGCGACGAGGTTGGGGAATATATCAAGTAAGTCATTGATGTTATGTTTACGCCTCGTCGATTAAATTATGCATGTTTAATTACCTGCATATGAAATGCCTTGTTTAACCCTATTGCGAGAATGTTTGAAGATTTAGCTCGGGATTTATCTCGAGAACTCATCGCAACTAGGACGAAAGAGAATTTCCAACCGGCTAAGGAAATATGTAAATATTTCGTTTCATTCAAATTTATTCTATACACTTCTTTAAACATTCAATCTTAAAATTGTATTAAATTGGTTACAATATTGTCTTATAGATAGTGAACATCAGGGTGATGCCAAGGCTGCGAGGTTAAGACATTTAGCATCATCTCCGTACTTGAACGTTCATTTATACAACGGTTATTTCGTGAATGGCTATGTGTTTCATACCAAAGCTTACTGGGGGCTCTAAATTGACGTGGAATAGCGGTGTGAAGCTTATAGGGAATGATTATTATGGCGTCTGAAAGAAGTAGTCGAGGTGGAGTATTTGGGTAGAAACAAAGGTTGTCTTGTTCAATTGTGATTGGCGGGATCTGTGCGAGGTGTTAAGAAGCACGCCATATTTGACCTCGTCGATGTAAAGGACTCGTCCGAGACATAATGGCGACGACGTCTTCATCTTAGCATCTCAAGCACAACGGTATACATGACTCCCTACCCTCGTCCGCGACCCGACGGATTGTGGGCTGTTTGGATGACCAAGGCTAGGAGCATGATTGACAACCTACCCTCGTCGACAACTACTGAGTCGTCATTAGAAGCACCCTATCAAGAGGATGAAATGCCGGTGCCACCTAACGTTTCATCGGCTAATCATCCATTAGATGATGTCAGCTGCATATTCCTCAAAATGTTGATGAACCCGAGGAGGATATCTTGCAGTGAATTTGCCAACTCCCCGCCTCGTTCGGGTCATCTCGCGCACATTGATATTGATGAATCGAGAGGAAGAGGAAGAGGAAGAGGAAGAGGAAGAGGAAGAGGAAGAGGAACCAGAGTTTGATTCATCGAGTCAGAAGACGAAGATGAAGAACTCGAGTTTTGTAGTAATTCGAGTCTAGTGATGATGATGGGACGAAGATTAATAATAGTTTAAAGTTTAAAATTGTATTGTGAATGCTTTAGATTATTAGAACTTTAAAGTTTTATATGTATTGTGAATGCTTTAGATTATTAGAACTTTAAAGTTTCATATGTATTGTGAATGCTTTAGATTATTTTTAATATCCGTCGTTTTATATATATTGTGAATGCTTTAGATTATTAGAACTTTAAAGTTTTATATGTATTGTGAATGCTTTATATTATTAATAGTTTAAAGTTTTATATGTATTGTGAATGCTTTAGATTATTAGAACTTTAAAGTTTTAGATGTATTGTGAATATATTGTTTCCTATTGTTAAAAGTTGTATATTTTAATATTTTTACCGTAGTACGTATGAGTTCTAGTAGAAAGGGCAAGGGTAAGAGGACCAAGCCCATTTACACTTTGATATCGGGACGCAACCGTCCCGATCCGGTAGCGATGGTGTTGACCCCTCACTCAGCAGTACTAGCTCCACCTCCGGGGCCGGTACTCGACTACCGTAGATTACCGAGGGGAGGATATATGTCCGGATCTCTGCACTTTATGACCAGTAAGTAACTCTTCATTAATTTGATATAAGTCGGTTCCTTTTTGCTTTATATATAATTCATTATTTAAGTTAAAATGTTATTGTATAAATATACTTGGCGAGGTGGGTAGGTGGATACCCCACCACCGGCACTAAGATCGGGCACATCGGCGGTCTCGAAAATGACCGAGTTTTGGCCCAACTCGGAAAAAATTGCCACAGAGGCGGAAGGAGGATGCGTGGGATGAGTTTAGGGTAATGTGTTAATGGTTTTTATTTAAAACTTAAATGTTAGTTTGTTATTAAAATGTTATAATTAATAATGATTATACTCTTTTAGTTTTGTAATGTTATCATTATATGTTGTAGGCTAAATATTATTGGGATCCGGACATCGCCGAGGCGACGGCTAGATATGTTTTCTTTGAAAGGTGCTCACAATTTGTTTAAGGATTTTATTTGTAACATATTTATCTATCCTTAATTAGTTTAATTAACAATGATTATACTCTTTTAATTTTATAATGTCATCATTATATGTTTACAAGATATTCATATTTTTATAGGTACCACGAAGAGAAATTATTATACCGCTCGGCTCGCGGCGGGACAACAGCCCTTGTGTCCTACTTTTATGACCGTTGAGGTGTTTGGTCAATTTTGCGAATATTGGGGAGTCGCTCGCGCGAAGGTCAGATCCGAACAGCCAAGGCCAATAGAGCAGCTCCTGGGGTCGGCGGCGTTGCATACCGGGGGACGCTCACGGTCGCCGAAAGCATCACGACCGCATGGTATGTATGTTAATTTAAATGTAGTAGTGTATGGATGCTTTTAAATAGGTTTATGTACGTATGTTAGCCGGGAGCCAATGTTGATGCTATGAAATCCATAGTTTTAGTGTAAATGTAGTGTATGCATGCTTTTAAATCGCTTTAAATGTTGCATTTATATATACAATTTCAAAGTAATAATCTCGCTTATTTTATTTATAGGAAAGGGAGTATGGTCCGAATATCACTTTTGTGGATGTTTACGCTAGCACCCATATTCGGAATTCTACGGCGCCCGATCAACCTCCGCAATGGGTTGACGATCGATCTGCACGCCTTTGTAAGTAAACTACCATTAAATGACTTGATTTTGAATATGTAAATTTATTTATGTACCTTACATTGTGTATATGATTATAATTGTTTGTTTTATTTTTCAGCCGCATATCAAGCCGCCGTTGTTCCCGAAGGAACGCCTCCCGGCGAGCCCGTCCCTTCGTGCTCGATGTTTGGGCAGGAGGTCACCTCTCGTGGACATCCAAGGAGAGGAGCCCGAGTGTTAGGGATGGGGATTACGGGCGGCAATGCCGTCGACGCCGACCGGCCGTCGGAGAAATGTTGCCACCCTCCGTTTCATGATCCGAGGGTCGACACTCGGAGGCCGCGTTGGAGGAGGAGAGACGCGAGCGGGCAAAGCTTGCGGATGCTTTGCGCTCAGACGCAGATGCAGGAGGAGAACGATCGACGTCATGCAGAGACTCAAAGACAATTGGCGCTGTTGATGGCTCGTCTCGGCCCGGACTCCCAGGATAATTCCCAGCGTCCCCCAGGTTGATTGCGGACTTTTTTAGACATTGTTGTATTAATTTATACTTGTTTGTAAACATTTGAGACATTTGGTACCCGCGGAGCCCCTCCCCGCCTCCCCCTCCCCCCCGCTCCCCCTTCCCCCTCTCCCCCCCTATCCCCCCTTATCCCCCCTCCCCCCCCTCTCCCCTCCCGAATTGGTACGGTGGTATTTAGTTTTTATTTGGTACGCTGGTATTTGAATTTTAGTTTTTATAGTTTTAGTTTTAGAAATTGAAATGTTATATCGTACAAAAAATTTTGGTTTTTTGATATTTTAAAATATTTTTTTTAATTTATTTGAATCGCCGACGGAATTTTCCGTCGCCGAAATTAATGCCGAAAGAAAAATTAATTAAATAAATTAATTTCAGCGGCGGAAATTTCCGTCGCCGTAATAAAAATTAATTTAATTAAATTAATTTCGCCGACGGAATTTCCGACGCTATAATCATTTAATTTTTATTTAATTTTTGATTTCAGCGGAAAATTCCGTCGCCGTAATAAAATTTAAATTAAAATTAAATAATTTCAATGACGGTATTTTCCGCCGCCGAAATAATTTAATTTCAATTTAAATTTTATTACAATGACGGAAATTTCCGTCGAAATTAATTTAATTAAATTAATTTTTATTACAAATGACGGAAATTTCCGCCGCCGAAATGAATATTTAATTAAATTAAATGAATATAGCGGCGGAAATTTCCGTCGCTGTAACCATTAATTCACCGGCGGAATTAAATTCCGTCGGTAAAAGAAAAAAATAGCGGCGAAAATTGACCCGCCGGAGCACTGCGACGGGCTGGTAGCGGCGGACCACCGACGGAATTTTTCCGTCGCTGATTATTTTTAGCGACGGAATTTTAATTTTAGCGACGGAAATTTCCGTCGCTAAACGACCTTTTTCTGGTAGTGGAATAAACAATGTATATACAAGAGAATAAGGCCAACTAATGCCTTTCTTTTCCTATCAATTTGCTGTAATTTGGACCTGTTCTAATCCCCATTAGAACAGCCCTAAGACCCAAGAGAATAAGGCCATCAATGTCTTTCTTTTCCTATCAAAATGCCAAGCTCGGATCTGTCCTAAACCCACTTAGGACAGCCCTATGAATAAGGCCACCAATGCCTTCCTTTCCCTCTCAAGTTACCCAACTCGAATCTGATCTAAAACTACTTAGGACAGCCCTTTAAATGACTGCAAAAGACATGCAAAACTGCTGCCAACCGCCGGGACACATGGCTGCTAGATCAAGTGGCAGTTTCATGCCATATTTCTGCCCAAAACCGCCCCTAACAGCCCTGCTTCAGCCACACGCTTGCTGCACCTTATGTCGCCACTTGTCCAGCCTGTTTCGACCCCCAAACGCTCCAGCCCACAGCCTGTTAGTTCAGCAACATCGCCAAGGACAGCCCGTTGGCCTATCAGCTTTCATCCCGCGCAGCCTGTGAGGACCCCGACCCGGAACCTACACGTGTCCCGAGCTGGAGCGTCCTCAAACTAACCCAATTCTCCTAATATTTTAAAAACTTTGATTTCATCTCCCAAAACTTAAACACAACTATTTCAAAGTAACTCTACTCCTTCCACGTTGGAGGGAGAGTTAACCAACCACA
The DNA here is from genome assembly GCA_022495995.1 of Adenophora triphylla var. japonica. Taxonomy (NCBI): domain Eukaryota; kingdom Viridiplantae; phylum Streptophyta; class Magnoliopsida; order Asterales; family Campanulaceae; genus Adenophora; species Adenophora triphylla. Next base: position 278,830 of record JAFEMH010002332.1, on the reverse strand, counting down.
AAAATAATAAACGGTTTTAGTTACAAAAGATATCGAATATAGTATGAAATTAAAGTTTATGAATACAACCCTTAAAAAGAATTATGCTAACAAACGCTTTCTACACCACTCTAACATAACCCGACAATTCCCAAAATACCACTTCTAAACTCCTTTCCGCCCTTACTTGGTCGGTCCAATTGCCTCGAAATCTAAAACAAGAAAGGGAGAGGGGTGAGAATAAATCTCAATGAGCTATTATGAATGCAAAGAATATGCCATATAAGATGCAACACATCAAAAGACATATCCACATAACCCGAGAGGCTTCCCGCCGCCAACCGTCCCATACCGGTTGGAAACAACGACCATCTCAAAGCATGAATATATCACAACACATAAGTACGATAAAGTAACACTTAGAAGGATACTGAGCCAAGGTTTCATCTCCAAAAGGATATACACAACCGAGCAAAGAAGAATAGCTTGAAGAAGCGGTTCCGAACCATGAACAATAACAGTACCATAGGGATTCCGACACACAGTCATATCCCCTGGTGAAACTAGACCATCTACCTCAAAAGGAGATGCTAGCCCACAAATCCCACACAAGGGGGACAATTGGGTTACCAATGTATGAATTATAATGAACTTGGCTCGATGCCATTATAATTCCATACATTGTCCAACAAACAAATAAATCAATACCAAATTTGGATTTACATAACTAAGCAGTAATAACATACTTGCTTAACCAAACATTGTATGATCCAAAGTAGGGATACATACCACAACAAAGATATCATGAAGATAGCAATACTATATCAAGTATTCAACATATTAGCACAACGGCTATAAATCTTTGTATCAACATGTACAGCTTTAGGAATTCCAAAGTAGGGAATCCTACAACAATATCATAACGAGTAAATACTATAACAAGTATTCAACATTATCAAGCACATAATAGATACTTGAATACAATCCACAAAAAGGGATAACAATATATCAACATGGTAAATATACTCATGTCCAACCAATATCATAGTGCAACAATAAATCAACACACTATGCATAATATAACCAATGTATATGAACTCAAAGTAAGGCAAGGAAATACCATCAATCCATCCTACAAGGTCTTTATACAATAATACAAGGCCTCTATGAAGATCCAAGTTCAATTTACCAAGTTAGAATCATTTCTGCTAAGTTACCAAACTAGGTTAACTAGCGCTTTCCAAGCAACATTTAAAGTACTTCCCCAATTCCATTTTGATCACTTAGGATGTCAATGTGTAGCCAAAGTATTCTACTTTAATCTAGGTTAAAGAGATTCCATTTTGGTTCGAGTTTGATTAGGTTTGAACAACTCTAAACTTGATGTGAAAAACTGTGCCAGGGCACGACTCGTCCCCCAGGGCACGACTCGTGCCCATTGCACCTTCCTCTGAATCTGTCGTCCCTTACAAGGCACGACTTCCTTATAACCCTAGTCACGACTCGTCCCACACCTCAGGCACGACTCGTGCCACAGGGCACGACTCGTGACTCCGAGCCTTAATCAACATAGAAGCAGAAATCCTTCATCACTTATACCCATTTGTTCCCAACCAAGTTTCCTTTATTTTGTGTAAACCTAGAAAGCTTACTAACTTCATTTTTTACATAATAAATCATTTTAAACCCAAATGTGTTATAATTCTAAGTCATTTATCACATGATTCTCAAGAAACCAACTTTTCAACCAAGTGAGCTTTAATTTGTGAACTTAAAGGAAATTCTAACTTTATTAAATTCATTTTAACTCATTTAATCCCAAAGTATCATTTCCTAATTCTAAATCATTCTCACTTAGATTTCCATCCAATATACTACAAATTTTCAAGATTTCCATTTAATCCAATCCAACCCATTTACTTCTACTCTTTAACACTTCCAAGAACAACAACACTTTCTATAACACTAACATTTTCCTCAAATCCAAGAAGGCTTCCCCAAAGCATCAAATAGCCATTAGAACAACAATAACAACATTAAATATTCATGAACATTTAAAGAAGGGAAGGTCATAACAACTCACTTAAATGGGAGATGGATCATGAATTTCTTTGGCTTGAAGAATTCCTCTTGGTCTCCCGATTCCAAAAGTACTCTCGGATCTACCATTGGTGCAGGATTGATCTTGGGAGGGTGAAGCTTTATCCATGGCTTCCATGGAAAATTTGAGAGAGAAAGGGAGGAGGAAGAAGATGAAGAAGGAGGATGATTGGAGGAAGAGGGAGTAAATAATGGTAAAGGGGGAAAAAGGGGGGGGGGCGGCCAAGAGGGAGGATTTTGGGGGAATTTGTCCCCCACTCAAAATTCCCTATAACAATTCTTTCAAAATTTAAAATAATTCTCCCAACCAACAACATTTTATTTGTCTATTTTATTACCACTCCATTCTATTACTTTATTTATTTTTTTATTATTATTTTTCCCTTAGAACATTATTTATTTTCTTATCATTTTATCCTAGTATGAGAAATTTAAAGATATAAAATGAACACATAATATTAACGATAATATTAAAAGCACACAATATGAAGTTAAATTAGTGCCTAGGGTTAGGGTCGTTACACTCACTCCCCCTTAAAGAAAATTCGCCCCGAATTTGACTGTCACTTACCTAACTGATCAACCTGCATCGGTTACAAGTATACATCAAACTTCAATTTCCAATAGTCTCTTAAATGTTGTGATTCTTCTTCCAAAGAAATTAAATTTCTAATTCCATTAATAATATGAGGTTACCACTTAATGATCCAAGCATACGATGCAAATATCACTAACACGAATTTTTCCGATCTCAATGAAAATATAAATAATTAAAGTATTACAACTTAGGTCACCAAATACATTACAATATCACATTAAAACTTCAAATACTCTATAATTTGCTCCAAGTCAGTCTATAAGCCAAATCACCAACCCTTTCTAAAACTTCAAATGGATTAACAAATTTTGGCGCCAATCTACCTTAGGCCTTTCTTCTCTAACCTCAACCCAACAAATTAGAGATCGATATTTTCTTACCAAACTATGCCTCATACGGTTTTATCTCCATGTTAGAATGATAACTACTATTATACGCACTTACCACTGGTAACCATTCGTACTATTGACTACTAACATCCATCGCATATGCCCATAGCCTATTCTCAATAATAAGTAATGATTCCTCGAATTTTCACAAGGTTAAATTTAATAGCCTTCCTACACTCCAAAAGGATCTTCCCAAATGAATGACTATCCAATCTTTTTAATACTATGGGGTTTATACAATCAAACTATCCCCTAACATATGAGAGGACTTTATTAATAACATTTCATCAAGCTATATATATAACGAGTAGAAAATGTAATTCAATTTTCTATAACAAAATAACATACTCTTCATTACTCCCAATGCAACTAATTCACAAAATCTATAGTGTTAAAACTCTCAAGTTCAACCTAGAACTCTAAATATTTTAATAAATCTTCTAACGTCAACATTCTATTATCACAATTCAATGTTCCAATTATGTTCAGGACTAGTGACAAATCAATATTCAAATTGAATGGTTGGCCGCCCACAACGGAGCCGATCCAACTCCAAAACAAAACCGAGTCTATTGTGACCGACACAATAATAACCCCACATTTATCAAATCATTTCTTGGACCAACACTTGAATACAGTTAATCATTATAGGGGAACTAGGTTGCTTTTCAACTTGCTTCTGTACGAACTATAACCTTAAAGTAACATGTCTTTCGAAAATTTACAACATCTTTCAGAATTTCAAATGATAATATAAAAAGAGATCCAAAGAGACCCGAATGGTTTACTTATTTAAAACCGGCCCATACCAGTTTTAATTAACTAAACCACTCACAATTTAAGAAATTTCAAAAGATTGATAAGCTAACAAAATAACTCGAGTGATTTAAGTATCCACAACCGTCCCATACCAGTAGTAGATAATTAAATTACTCACAGATTTTAATGCACACGAAAACGGTTCATTGGCCTTATTAAATCAAATTATCCCCGAAGGGCACAAATACTTACACAGAGGTCCAATATGTATTCCAAAGTTTTAAAACACCTTTAAAACAATTTTAACAAAATATTCTTGGTTGACCTCTATTTATAGTGTAGCCACCACTCATACTATTTAGACTTAGTTAATTTTTCTCTAAGAAAACACAATCTCGCAATACTATTACTATCCCCGATAAATAACACTAAAACAATCATTAAGATTATAACTAGGTAAATCATCCTCAATTCAATAATTCCTCAAGTTGAAAGTTCAACACTTTTATTTAATTTGAGTCATCTATTCACCACCTTTGATATTGGTATTGTACTTAGTAACAACATATTGTAAAACATCTAGTTCCCAATCAAATACCATAATTTCTAAATCAGAAAATATAATTGGAACTCACATAGATTAATCATTCCCGAATTCCAATTAAACATTACAGTATAATCTAACTTAACTCTCAATAACCATCAACAAACTCAAAATCCGTACAACGTCAATATCTTTCAAGCATCACACAAATCCCTCATATGATTCACGTAACTAAGTCGAACTATAGTATATAACCATCCTAAAGTATCCTGTCTCCCAATAAGATTCATCCTCATTTTCTCAACTAATGATAATCAATTCTCAAAACGAACCCTATACCTATCTTACCAATTTCTGAAGTTGACCCTATAAGTCACCAATAACTACATCTATTATACTTCTTCACATTTACCCTATTTACCTCTCCATAGCTAGTACATAATCCATAAATCAAAACGGTCATACTAGATATAAATGTTGTCTTAAGTATATCCTTAAAGCAATTTTTCACTGAAATTGTAACACTCCGAAAATTCAACTAATAACCATTGAGTATCCTACTAGTTTCTAAAATCATTCATACAAATCGTCAACAAGTGCTAACGAATACTTATTCTTCACAGTTACCTATTTAAGATCTCTATAACCCTTTGATTAACCACCAAGTATCATCTTTTCTAAATATAGTACCTTATAGCAACTCAAAATCTCAACATCCTGGTATGATACTTGATGAAAACCTATTTTGAAACTCACACAGAAAACACCACTTAGTCAACTAATAGTACACAAGGCAAAGATATATTAATTTCATAAGATCTCGTACTCGCGATATTTTATAACTCATCTAATCCCACTTAGACTATCACTTCCCATACTAGTCTCATATATCTAGTCTCTTCCACGAGACACCAATGAATAACTAATCATGCCATTATACCACCATAAACTACTCTTAATTAGGCCATATACCTAACCTCAACTAAGAGTTCACAAATTCATTTACTACCGAACATGAGATAACTCAAGGTTCCTTTAAATCAAAGATAACACACAACCCAGATAACCTTCACATTCCTTAGGCCACACTTTCGACATTTATGCATATATGATAAAATAGCAAATAATGACTCATCCGCCTCTACCACTCACGGAGGCAAATCAAACATAGATAAGGAGACTCGCTTCTTGCGACAGTCCTCCCAAATCACAATCACCATGATAAACAATAATAATTCAAGGTACTCTCCCGTAGGAATAGGACCTCCAACACATAAGGCAACTTTTAGGCCAATTATGCAAATAAAAGATGAAATGTAATGCCACATGAGAACGAATGAATAGGGATTTATAAAAGTATGAACCCTAATCTCCTGAGACAGGTAAAATACCTCAAATGATGGTGGAGGAATCTATCTTTCCATAACTCACCTTTCCTTGATTCCTTGGATGGTCAATATCATTTTCTGTCTTTGATCAAGTTCCTGCGTTAAACTCTCGACGTAAGTTATCGCACACTCTCACTCAAACTAGACTCTACCCGAGAATTCTAAACCAGGCTCTGATACCAACTGTGAGGACCCCGACCCGGAACCTACACGTGTCCCGAGCTGGAGCGTCCTCAAACTAACCCAATTCTCCTAATATTTTAAAAACTTTGATTTCATCTCCCAAAACTTAAACACAACTATTTCAAAGTAACTCTACTCCTTCCACGTTGGAGGGAGAGTTAACCAACCACAAAAATAATAAACGGTTTTAGTTACAAAAGATATCGAATATAGTATGAAATTAAAGTTTATGAATACAACCCTTAAAAAGAATTATGCTAACAAACACTTTCTACACCAATCTAACATAACCCGACAATTCCCAAAATACCACTTCTAAACTCCTTTCTGCCCTTACTTGGTCGGTCCACCTGTCTCGAAATCTAAAACAGTAAAGGGAGAGGGGTGAGAATAAATCTCAATGAGCTATTATGAATGCAGCAATATGCCATATAAGATGCAACACATCAAAAGACATATCCACATAACCCGAGAGGCTCCCTGCCGCCAACCGTCCCATACCGGTTGGAAACAACGACCATCTCAGCATGAATATATCACAACACATAAGTACGATAAAGTAACACTTAGAAGGATACTGAGCCAAGGTTTCATCTCCAAAAGGATATACACAACCGAGCGGCAAAGAAGTTGAAGAAGCGGTTCCGGAACCATGAACAATAACGGTACCATAGGGATTACGACACACGTCATATCCCGGTGAAACTAGACCATCTACCTCAAAAGGATATGCTAGCCCACAACTCCCACACAAGGGGGACAATTGGGTTACCAATGTATGAATTATAATGAACTTGGCTCGATGCCATTATAATTCCATACATTGTCCAACAAACAAATAAATCAATACCACTGGATTTACATAACTAAGCACGGTAATAACATACTTGCTTAACCAAACATTGTATGATCCAAAGTAGGGATACATACCACAACAAAGCATATCATGAAGATAGCAATACTATATCAAGTATTCAACATATTAGCACAACGGCTATAAATCTTTGTATCAACATGTACGGTTTAGGAATTCCAAAGTAGGGAATCCTACAACAATATCATAACGACGAAATACTATAACAAGTATTCAACATTATCAAGCACATAATAGATACTTTAATACAATCCACAAAAAGGGATAACAATATATCAACATGGTAAATATACTCATGTCCAACCAATATCATAGTGCAACAATAAATCAACACACTATGCATAATATAACCAATGTATATGAACTCAAAGTAAGGCAAGGAAATACCATCAATCCATCCTACAAGGTCTTTATACAATAATACAAGGCCTCTATGAAGATCCAAGTTCAATTTACCAAGTTAGAATCATTTCGCTAAGTTACCAAACTAGGTTAACTAGCGCTTTCCAAGCAACATTTAAAGTACTTCCCCAATTCCATTTTGATCACTTAGGATGTCAATGTGTAGCCAAAGTATTCTACTTTAATCTAGGTTAAAGAGATTCCATTTTGGTTCGAGTTTGATTAGGTTTGAACAACTCTAAACTTGATGTGAAAAACCGGGCCAGGCACGACTCGTCCCAGGGGCACGACTCGTGCCCATTGCACCTTCCTCACGAATCATCGTCCCTTACCGGGCACGACTTCCTTATAACCCTAGTCACGACTCGTCCCACACCTCGGGCACGACTCGTGCCACGGGGCACGACTCGTGACTCGAGCCCGGAATCAACATAGAAGCAGAAATCCTTCATCACTTATACCCATTTGTTCCCAACCAAGTTTCCTTTATTTTGTGTAAACCTAGAAAGCTTACTAACTTCATTTTTTACATAATAAATCATTTTAAACCCAAATGTGTTATAATTCTAAGTCATTTATCACATGATTCTCAAGAAACCAACTTTTCAACCAAGTGAGCTTTAATTTGTGAACTTAAAGGAAATTCTAACTTTATTAAATTCATTTTAACTCATTTAATCCCAAAGTATCATTTCCTAATTCTAAATCATTCTCACTTAGATTTCCATCCAATATACTACAAATTTTCAAGATTTCCATTTAATCCAATCCAACCCATTTACTTCTACTCTTTAACACTTCCAAGAACAACAACACTTTCTATAACACTAACATTTTCCTCAAATCCAAGAAGGCTTCCCCAAAGCATCAAATAGCCATTAGAACAACAATAACAACATTAAATATTCATGAACATTTAAAGAAGGGAAGGTCATAACAACTCACTTAAATGGGAGATGGATCATGGATTTCTTTGGCTTGAAGAATTCCTCTTGGTCTCCCGATTCCAAAAGTACTCTCGGATCTACCATTGGTGCAGGATTGATCTTGGGAGGGTGAAGCTTTATCCATGGCTTCCATGGAAAATTTGAGAGAGAAAGGGAGGAGGAAGAAGATGAAGAAGGAGGATGATTGGAGGAAGAGGGAGTAAATAATGGTAAAGGGGGAAAAAAGGGGGGGGGGCGGCCAAGAGGGAGGATTTTGGGGGAATTTGTCCCCCACTCAAAATTCCCTATAACAATTCTTTCAAAATTTAAAATAATTCTCCCAACCAACAACATTTTATTTGTCTATTTTATTACCACTCCATTCTATTACTTTATTTATTTTTTTATTATTATTTTTCCCTTAGAACATTATTTATTTTCTTATCATTTTATCCTAGTATGAGAAATTTAAAGATATAAAATGAACACATAATATTAACGATAATATTAAAAGCACACAATATGAAGTTAAATTAGTGCCTAGGGTTAGGGTCGTTACACAGCCCATGTCATTGCCCAAGTCCATCGCAGCCAATTGCCCACGCCTATGTCCAATGCCATAGCCCACGTGTGCCCACTTTTCTTGCAGCTCACTGCCCACGCCTACGTCCATACGCCATAGCCTGCGTGTGCCCAATTTCCTCGCAGCCCGCTACCCAATTTCCTCGCAGCCCACTGTCCAAATTCCCTCGCAGCCCACTGCCCAAATTCCTTGCAGCCACTACCCAAATTCCTTGCAGCTCACTACCACGCCTATGTCCAAACGCCATAGCCCGTGTGTTCCCAATTTTCTCGCAGCCACTGCCCACGCCTATGTCCATTGCCATAGCCCACGTGCACATCCGTTTCTTTCAACGTTGCTGCCCAACAAAAGGCCATGACATGCCCCGCTCATGCCATGGCTGCACTTGCCAACATTGCCAACATAAGTGCTTACAATTTGTTTGTATTTTGTGTTGGGGTTAATTTGGGTAATTGAATTGCCATATTCCTAATTTATGTCTAAATTAATTGTACAATTTAGTGTATTTATCTAATCTTAGGTATCAGTATTACTTCATTCTTGATTTTTTTTTGTTAATTTAATTAAAATTTGACCAAAAAGTTATAAAAATTAATTAAAATGTTATTCAAATTTCAATTAAATTAAAAAAATAAAATTTGAGGTGACATTTGTTTTCGGACCGAGTATGTTTTTTTTTTTTTTTTTTTTTAATGTGAGGATAATACAGTAGTTTTAATGTCGACCTTGCTAAACAATCATTATAATAAGTCAAAAACTCACTTCTGAGAAAAGATCTAAATGCAATTTAAAAAAAAAAAAAAAAAAAAAAACAGTTTCTAAATTACATACTACAAGGATGTTTATGTCCAACAGCGAATCATAACAATGAGCCTAGGAAACACGTCAACCCTTGCCATCGTACCAATGGAGGATATACTCCTCCATTCCGATAATTGCTTAATCCTTTTGGGGTGAGTACGCAAATTAAGAAAATTGGTGAGTAGAGAAAATATTGTGAGTGTAATAGTAAAATAGGAGAGAGAATGAGTTGAGGAAATAGTAAATTTGAAAAATGTTGTGAGTGTAATAGTAAAATAGGAGAGAAAATGAGTGAGTGAAATAGTAAAGATTCTTTGCCATTTTAGGAAAGGTGAAGCTTTAAACGGAATATCCGTTTTAGCAAAAAATGAAGTTATTAATAGGGCGGAGGGAGTATAATTTATGTATGGGACAAATTTGGAAAGGATAATTTCTGCAAATTTTGAGGTAGTCAACCGTGATTTTTGAAGGGTCAATGTAATTTATTGCTTTCAAAAATTTCAAGGGTCATTGTGACAGTTTCAAAAGTTTGTAGAGATTTAAGTTGCATTTGATAACAACAAGTATTAACAATCAACAAGTATTTAATAATTGTTAATTAATGACAATTTTAAAAAAATTGAATTTTTGTAAATAAGTTATTATCAATCTTTATTTTAAAAGACTTTTATTAAACAAATGAGAAATATTGATGCTTATTGGGTAACAAACATATTAGATTATTGTTACAATTAAAGTCAAAGTTTGCCGTTAATTTGAAGTAGTGTAAAAAAAATCATTAAACAACAAACAAACAAACATTTAGTGCTTGTTACTATAAAACACCACTTTTTAGTTGACCCTATTCTCATAGTCCATTAGTCCATTCATACTAAAATTAACATCAAAAAAATATTTAAATTTATTATTAATTAAATTTAAATTTAAAATTCTTTTAAATAATTATTTTGAAACTTAGACTTCATTTCCGCTAAGCATGAAAATGGCTATTTTCTTGTCATAATATTGTGTGACGTATTAATGATAACTATTTTGTAAACTTATTTTATTTCCCTAACATGCTCTTTAGATATAGTGATGTAGCATGGAGGGATTCAGATCAGAAGCAAGGCGGCAAGTTTATGAGACAAGGATCAAGAGGACAGAGAACGAGTAGCAGGAGCCAGCCAAAGCCGGAGGAAACCAAGCACACGCCCGTGCTTATGTTGGGCCGCGACCTGCGAAAAGAAAACAAGGAAAACAGACATGCGGCCTATTTTGCACGCCAGTGCAACTTAATTGACACGCGCACGTATGTGAGAGAATCACGACTTTTTAATTTGTCGGTTTTTAAACTTATTTATTTTTAGGACTCGTCTCGTATTATTATTACTATTGTTATTTCTTTTTTTCTTTATTTCTTTAGAAAATATAAATACCATCTAGGGTTTTGAGAAACATAACTTTTGATATTATTAATTTTATTTGAGATTTCATCTTTTGCATCTTTGTTGGTTAAAACCCTAGAAGCCATTGTTGGCTTGTTTGAAGGTCCTATTCGGTAGGATTTCTTCTGTTTTTCAAGGATTTCCATTGTGATCTTCCTTTAGGTTGTATTACGATGCGTCAATTGGAATCAGAAAATATTCGATCCTTGGAAGATGGCTGGTAACAACGGAAACAACAACGATAACCAAGCTGCGGTTATTGCAATCCTGGAGTGTATGGATCGACAACACGCCACATGGAACTCATAGCAGCTTTGCAAAATTTGTAGATTGGTGTCAACCCGAGGCAACGGGCATGGGCTCGAGTAGAACCTGTAGAATGCGTGAAAAACCCAATACAACGTGATCCACCAACTGGAGGTGCAGATTCTTATTCAGAGGGTGAAGGTGATTTTGTCGCTGCACCTGTGAATCATTCTCCAAAGATTAAAGCCGATCTACCCTTTTTCACATGAGAATTGGACATGGAAGAATTTTCTGATTGACTTTCTGAGGTGAAAAAATATTTTACTTTGATGAATATTGCAGATGAGAAGAAAGTCCAGTATGTTGCTACAAACTGCGTAATGGTGCTTCCGCCTAGTGAGAACAATTGAATAATCAACGAAGAAGGAATCAAAAGCTATCTATGCTCACTTGGCGGCGAATGAAAGCGACTTTGACACAATGATTTTTGCCTCCAGATTATGAGCAGTTGATTTATAAGAAATTCCTTGAGTGCATGCAAGATAGTCGGACTGTTGATGAATATACGCACAATTTTCATGCGCTGTCTGCGCGTAATGACTTGGGTGAATCTGAAGCACAACAGACTGCAAGGTATGTGTATGGTCTTCGTAATAGCATTAGAAACCAAGTTCAATTATATATTATTCACACACTAGATAGATGTGGTCATATCTCGTGCAAAAACTGTTGAGGGTCAACAACCTGCCACAACGTTTCAGTCATAATTATCCTTTAGGAAATATGGTGATTCATCTTCTATGGTTACCAAGGGACAGTATTCAGGGACTAAGTCACCGGTAATTGTTGAAAAAGAGCAGTTTTCAGGTTCGAAAGGTGATGATAAGTGGGAATAAGTACCGAATCAGATAATGGGGAATAGCAACAACCCACCTAATAATGGGCGTCAAAATTCCAATCCGTATGCTAAAACTATGGTAGTAAATGTTTTCGATGTGGAGAACCTAGGCATTTATCAAATAATTGTCCTACTCGAGGGCAGTTTCATGTGGCAGAAAGAGGTGTAATTGAGCATGACGACGAAGATGGTTTTGTTGGTAGAAGTGTGGGAGGTCCCGAACAGTGATCAGGACGGCGAAGGACGTGGGACATTTGTGGTTCGTAGATTGATGCTTACAGCGCTAACAGTGGATGTGACTCTTAGCAGGCATGGTATTTTTCGGACTCTTGGACAGGTGAATGGCCAGGAGGTAAAAATTATTGTGGATAGTTGGAGATGCGACAACTTGATTGGTAGAGGCACGGCGGATAAATTGAAGCTGGAGTTGAAGAAACATCCATCTCCGTATATTGTTAGGTAGATTAATGCGAGCGGCAAAATCAAGGTAATCGAGCAGTGTATCGTTCCTTTTTTCGTTGTTAGATATAAGGATGTGATTTTATGTGATGTTGTTGATATGAGTACATACCAGTTATTGCTTGATCGTCCTTGGCATTTTGATGTTAATTCTATTCATAGTGGGCGGGATAATGTGATTAGTTTTGTGAAGGATGGTGTCAAAATTAACTTATGCCCATTGAAACACAAAGGATTTCTTGCTCGAAATGGGAAGGGGAAAGCAACTATTTCCTTGTGTACTTCAAAATCTTTTGTTACAGGTTCCATAGCCTCTTCTATTGTAGTTACTACTGCACACCTGGCTACGAAGATGGAGGTGATATGAGCGGAACAAGTGACTGTAAAGGGGGAGCCGTTACAAGCTGCAAAGAAGATTGACAATTCCAGTGCTAGGTACATGAAAATTGCGGGCAAGAGACATTTTCCTTATGTGGGAGCAGACTCGAGGTCGAGTCCTTTTCAAGTGGGAGAGTATGATGTATCATGGAAGGATTCGGATCAGAAGCAAGGCAAGTATGTGAGACAAGGACCAAGAGGACAGAGAACAAGTAGTAGGAGCCAGGCCAAAGCTGGAGAAACCAAGGACGTTCGTGCTTATGTTGTGCCGCGGCCGTGCGAAAAGAAAACAAGGGAAACAGACATGCGGTCTATTTTGCACGCCAGTGCAAATTAATTGACACGCCCGTGCTTATGTGAGAGAATCACGACTTTTTAATTTGCCGATTTTTAAACTTATTTATTTTAGTACTCATCTTATATTATTATTACAATTGTTATTTATTTTTTTTCTTTAGAAACTATAAATACTTATCTAGGGTTTTGAGAAACATAACTTTTGATATTATTAATATTATTTGAGATTGCATCTTGAACAGTATAAACCGAGATACGAACATGGGCTTGTCCGGTCAGGCCCAAGTGGATTGAGCTATAAACATAATTCATCTCTGAGTTACGAGAGACAACAATGGGCTTCCTCGGCCTCGTACCCCGTCATCATTAAGGCCAATCTAGGCCCAACAAGTAAGCAAAATATGCCCCAACTATAAGGGCCGAGGAGACCTCCCTCGTATGTCGAGATCGCCTCCATAGAGGACGAGGTGCCTTTCTCGGCCTTGACATTATCAACGGGCTCTTTGTGTTACTTATTCTTTCCCCGGCTCATCATGAACCGAGAGGTCATGAATGACGAGGAGAGAAAAGTTCTCACCTCGGCATATCTTCATATGTTGAGGAGCCAAAATCATTCTCCTCGGCGTATCCTCATATGACGAGGAGACAAAATCATGCATCTCGGCATTCCTTCATGTCGACTGAGCTTTATATGACGAGGAGACAAATTCGTGCATCTCGGCCTACCTGCAAATGACGAGATAAGAAAATTACTCTCCTCGGCTTATCGGCAAGCAGACTTAACAATCCTAGTCAAACAAGGATTCAGCAGTTACAATCTTATCAGATGTAACCACCTCCTACAGTTCAGATCAAATAAGGACTCTCTAACAGATATAATCATCCTATGATTATACCTTATCTCTTTACAGTCCAAGTTCAACATGGATTCTGTCAATCCATCCCTATAAATACAAGCCATATATCACATTATTTGGTACGTTACTTTTGAGATACCGAAACTGATACAGTTCCAGATCAACAACCAAATCAACAAGCTCAAGCGATACAGGCTGTAGAGGAGCCAGGCGGGCGCCTCATTCATAGCCAGGCGGGCACCTGGCGTACGAGCAACAATGGGCCAACTCTCGGCATTCGAGGCGGAGGCCTCATAGCTTCCATGCGGCCGCCTCAAGACAATCCAAGTGGCCGTGAACCTGCTGGAACCAAGGCGGGCGCTTCACCAAATCTGAGGCGGGCGCCTCACACTCTGATGCTGTTTCCTTAATTCCGTTTGATTGTTTCCTTATTTCGTTAATTGGTATTTTTGGACTGATATTTGGGGGTAGTATTGTCTTTACTTTTCTAGGTCGTTTTAGGGTTTGTTTTGAAGTATTTAAACTCGTTTTGAGCATTGAACAATTAAGTTTTTGGATTTATGAATTGAATTAAAGGACAAGAACGGCTAGGCCTTCTTTGTTAACGAATCTTGTTGATTTCTTGTTCGGTTCCATCTCATAACCTACGTTCCCTACATCATTTGGTATCGGTTATGCCGGACGATTTGATGGCCGAACGAGGGCGTGGAGTTCGTGGAGGAAGAGGTGTTCGTGGAAGGGGCCGTGCGGCGGATCCTCCCGTGACGATCATCACCGCGAGCGCGATATACGCGATATTGAGATCGACGATCCGAGAAGACGGTCAGTGTACTTCAACTCCAAGGTCGGAATCGCAGAAATCGTGGGGGGACACCGCCGATTATGGGTTCTGATTCGGAAGACTCTTCCGAGGGTACGGATTATCACGAGGGAGTCAATCCCTTTGCCAGAAATCGTGGACATCTGAATGGATATGAGGAAGACGCTTTGAGGGATATCGGTGTCAAGATCGAAATTCCGGAATTCGAAGGTAAGTCTCATCCTGACGAGTTCATTGATTGGTTAAATACTGTTGAACGTATTTTTGATTTAAAACCTATGAAAGATGCTCATAGGGTTAAGGTTGTTGCAATCAAATTGAAAAAGCATGCTTCAATTTGGTGGGAACATGTTAAGAAACAACGAGCGAGAGAGGGTAAATCCAAGGTTCAATCTTGGGATAAGATGAAGAAATTACTTAGGCATAAGTTTCTTCCGGAACACTATAGACAGGAGTCGTTTCTTGCTTATCATAATCTGAGGCAAGGGGATATGTCTGTAGAAGAATTTATTCATGAGTTTGACCGTTTGTGGATGAAGTGTGATGTTGCAGAAGAAGACGAGCAAACAGTAGCCCGTTTTCTTGGGGGATTACGTACTGATATTTCAGATGTTGTCCACCTGCAGCAATATTGGACCTATGATGATGTTTGTAGGCTTGCTTTGAAGGTTGAAAAGCAATTGCAGAGAAAGAAGGGTGTCATTAGTTGGCAACACAAGAATTTTTCGGGTAATCATAGTAGTGGGAGTCCTAGCAAGGGTGGGGGGAGTACACCTACAGTTCCAGTCACACCAGTGGCAGAAAATTCTGGTGTAACGAAGGAATCGTTAAGGGGTAACAAGTCAGCCCGTTGCTTCAAATGTCAGGGGATTGGTCATTTAAGGGCCGAGTGTCCTAACCGACATGTTGTTGCTCTAATGGAGGATAGTCCACCGGTTTATGATGAAGCACCAGATGATTCAAGTGGTGATACTGAAGAAGTGTATGCAGATCAAGGAGTGGCATTAGTGGTTCAACGGGTGTTGAATGTGAATGAGGTGGAAAACGAAGATTGGCTTCGTCATAACATTTTTCGGACTAAGTGCACTACCATGGGGAAAGTGTGCAACGTGATCATTGATGGTGGTAGTTGTGAAAACATCGTTTCCACTGAGATGGTTGAAAAACTAATCTTGAAAACAGAAGAACATCCACAACCGTACAAGTTGTCTTGGTTAAGCGAGGGGAGTTCATTGAAGGTAAACAGGCGGTGTTTGGTGCAATTTTCCATTGGCAAACGCTACTCGGATGATGTGTGGTGTGATGTTGTGCCAATGGTTGCGTGTCATGTCTTGCTTGGTCGTCCGTGGTTGTTTGATCGGAGGGTTCAGCATGATGGTTACAAGAACACTTATACTTTTACGAAAGATGGAGTGACAGTTACCTTGTTCCCTACTCACTTTCGAAAGAAACTTGACTCCAATAAGGCGTCTAGCTCCATTAATCATCAACTCCTAAGCTGGTCTAGTGTGGATGGCACATCAGAGCGACATAATAGGTACAAACATCAAGTTGGTACGCCTCGAAAGAGTCTTATTTTTCTGGCAAATGGAGTTCTTTGGGTTCACTTGTGCAAGTTGGGGTCTCTTTTGATGCGTCTTATCGGTATTGACTCGTGGTCGAGTCTTTTTCAAGGAGAGGTGGATGATACAGTTCCAGATCAACAACCAAATCAACAAGCTCAAGCGATACAGGCTGTAGAGGAGCCAGGCGGGCGCCTCATTCATAGCCAGGCGGGCGCCTGGCGTACGAGCAACAATGGGCCAACTCTCGGCATTCGAGGCGGACGCCTCATAGCTTCCATGCGGCCGCCTCAAGACAATCCAAGTGGCCGTGAACCTGCTGGAACCAAGGCGGGCGCTTCACCAAATCTGAGGCGGGCGCCTCACACTCTGATGCTGTTTCCTTAATTCCGTTTGATTGTTTCCTTATTTCGTTAATTGGTATTTTTGGACTGATATTTGGGGGTAGTATTGTCTTTACTTTTCTAGGTCGTTTTAGGGTTTGTTTTGAAGTATTTAAACTCGTTTTGAGCATTGAACAATTAAGTTTTTGGATTTATGAATTGAATTAAAGGACAAGAACGGCTAGGCCTTCTTTGTTAACGAATCTTGTTGATTTCTTGTTCGGTTCCATCTCATAACCTACGTTCCCTACATCAGAAACTCTGTCAATTTAGTTTCTCTCATCATAAACCGTGAACGTATTCTCACGTCGGAGGGCCTTCGCCGGTGAAGCCCCGACTAAGTTTACGTGTTTTGTCTTATTTTCAGGTTAAGCAATCGCCGGAGCAAACGATCGCTTGGATTGGGGCTGATTTGACGATTTTGACATCATTACATCTTTTGCATCTTTGTGGGTTAAAACCTTATAATCCATTGTTGACTTGTTTGAAGGTGCTATTCTTCTGTAGGATTTCTTCTGTTTTTCAAGAATCTCCATTGTGGTCTTCCTTTTGGTTTTATTCCGCTGCGTCATATATGCTATTAAGATAGAGCAAACATAGACATTAATTTATCTTAGATAAAGATAGTAAAAATATAAGCAAATCAACCGTGATAATTTTTATACGCCGGAAAAAGGATTGTCGAGATATTTATGTTGTAGTCAATGATGAAATGAGAAGAAAAGAAAATGAAAGGGAGTTAAGAAGTGGAAGGTATTTAGATAAAGTTGGTCATGGATAATGTAAGCATATTATTGAAGCAAAATATTATTTTTTGTGGTTAATGTGAGTTGCCAAAAGAATATTACTTGGAACTCAATAATTGATATGGTTCAATTTTCGGATGACGAAGGGAGTATATAGTTGAGTGAAAGGAAGTACAACTTCTAGGGCCTTATGATTATTTCCCTCTTTTTTTTATTTTTTATTTTATTGTTAATAATAATGGTTGGTTTCTCTATTTTCAAACACATCCTTGCACTTCTACGCTATTTTATTTTATATGCTTTTTATAGAATAGAATACCTTTATGCACTTCTACACTATTTTATGTGTTTTTTATAGAATAAATACCTTTATAAACACACTTTATGTACACATAAAAGGATTATTTATGTGCCTTTTTTATTTGGTCAACTATTCCATTTAAATTTCTTTATCTTGAATATTAAGTTTGAAGATTTCAAGTAAAACTAATGAAAAATCAATTAGCTTGTACATAATAATATTTACGGGTTGAATTTGTATACAAATTTACAAATTAATACAATCAATTAGCTTGTAATAAGTAATAATTAGGGTTTTAACTTGTAAACGGTTAGTTTCAAAACCTAAATTGATTTTTTTTTTAAGTTAGGAAACATCCAACTGGCATAATAATTGTAAGGGTCAATTAAAATATAAAAATAAAAAAATGGGAATTAATATGATAACTTCATTAAAAAGTATTCACTTAAAAATATTGAGCATTTGATTTTAGGGAAAATGCCTCATAAGTTATAAAAAAAGTTTCATAATGCCTCTTAATTTCTTTCCATATTGTATTATCATGTTATATTATTCTATAATAATAATAAATACAATATAATGAATAATATTGTATAATCATATAATACAATATTAATGATAAGTGGCGCCGACGACCGGTGACCGTTGACGGAATTTTACCGAGTTTTCGGTAACCGGCGATCGAATTCCGGAGGGTTTTCGGCGGCCGTTAACCGTTCAGTATGCTGTATAATAATTTTTAAATACTACATATAAAATAAAATAAAATATAATATAATATTGTATAAAAAACTTATGAGACATTTACATTATTGAGAAGATTGAGAGAAGTGATTTATTTCAAAATGAATTTGTTAGAACATGGATTGCAAAATGTGTATACTTAATAAATATAAGTGACATGTAGACGTACATGTATAAATCATTAAAATAATGTTATTGAAAAGTATAGAATATTAATTAAATGTGTAGAATTTTCGAGGTGGAAATTACTTATTTATGATGGGCAGAATGGTAATTTCACATCGCTTAATTGAAAGGGTGTAGTCCCTTGATGAGGTGCCATTGTTTCCTATATATAGAGGCCTACCATCAGCCTAGAAACTACTACATCATCCTTATTTACTCTCTCCATAATCTGAGTTCTAAGGAAGACATTCATCATCAAGAAGATCTACAATTCCCTACGTTATTTTCTTCTTCTTCTCTTCCTTCCTTTGCAAGAACATCATCAAGTAACAAGATGGACTCAACAGGTATCACGCTTCCGCCTTCATCTTCTTCTCTTACTTAATCTAGACTTGAGTGCTTTCGGGTTATTGGAATAGGAATGTTTCAACAATTGGTATCAGAGCCGCTCAAGTTTTGGATTAAGTTTGAATTCTTATAGCATATGTTTTGCTTTACTTTGATTCTTAATCCTGTTGATATCATCATGTTATGATGTTATTTAAATGCTCTAATTCGTTGCTAGAGTGTTATTATTCATTACTTGATTAAATTCTGAATATGGATTGAAGTTTTGCACAAAAGGACATGATGGTTCATGCAAGATTATCCCATTGACACAACAGAGCGTTTTATGTCGCACAACCGTGTTGGATCTACTTGCATTCATGCCTTGGTTAAGCGTAAATTTTTGCTTTCCATTCATTTTTTGTGTGAAGAAAAATTTTCAGTAAAAAGGGCCTTGCTCGGCCAATTATGAAAAGGTGCCTTTTGGAAAAAGCTGTGAATAGTGACTGCACGGGCGTGCAAGTTATAACGCACGACCGTGCAAACACTGTTCACGTATTTTCAAAATTTTCCAATTTGATTCGGCCGTGCACTAATGAACTGATGCAACTCTAATTCATTTATAGAGTATTGTGTTAAATTATAATTATAAATTTTGGTTTTACTCAAAAGACTTTCAATTCTTAATGTAAGATTATCCCATTTTGAACATAGCCACCATCATTGGATACGTTGTGAGTTTGTTCAAATGCATAGCCACACATTTAAAAATGTGTTGTGAGTATGCGGATCTACTTGCTTTGGTTGAATATTGATTCACCATTAAGTTAAGAATTGATAGTCAAAATCTGGAAAATTTGACATTCAGGGTCTGCTCGGCCGAGCACCTTCCTTGACTCGGCCGAGCACTCCATTTGTATCAGCACAACGTTTGAATTTTTTTGAAAAGGTGCCATCCAACGGTCATGATGCTCAGCCGAGCACCCCTAAGGACTCGGCCGAGCACCTCTAAGGACTCAGCCGAGCACCCCTAAGACTCGGCCGAGCATAAGGGATCAGAAAGGGATGTTCTCTGGAGGGTTTTGCTCGGCCGAGCACCTTCCTTGACTCGGCCGAGCATGACTCATTTTGGCCAGATTTTCAAAATTTTGCTATTTTGGTCAATTTTCATTCATTATTTGAGTAAAGTATACATTAATTTGTGCCCTAAAGTGTGATTAATTATATGTTTAACAATTTCATTCATTTCTAAACAATATTGTCGTCAAAGTGATTTACGTTGTTTAGATACGAAATTGTAAAGTGATGAATGTTCTTATTGATATGTGATAACATGCTTGTTTCCCAAAGGAGACCTTGTTGTTGACTAAGTATTTGCATTCATGGGGTAATAATTGAATAAAACGTTTGGTCATTTTAAATACTTTGATCCATCCCAAAGGAAGACGGGTATTTAAAATGAGTTGTTTATATTCTTTATTGCCGGGTAACAAATACTTTAAATCTTAGGACATTTTTAATACTTGAACCGGCCCAAAGGAAGGCAAGTATTTAAAATGTGTTGTTTAAAGTCATTTATTACCCTAAGATAAATCAAATTATGAGTCAATTCGCAATCCAAAGATTAGTTTTGATGTCATGCTGATTATCTTTTTGATGGGATTCATTGATATAGTTAATCACTTTATTCATTATGTAGTTTCTTATACATGTTTTATATTCATTCTTCGTTCTTATTCCCAACAAATTTGATAAACGCTTTATCTATTACTACTGTCATGAATAATGTTCCAATGCTTAATGGGATTAACTTTAAAACTTGGAAAAATAATATAACGATGATCTTAGGATGTATGGACATCGATCACGCATTAGGGGAACCAAGTCCCGCTAAAGGAAATACCGTTATAGCACGGAAAAATGTTGAGCAATGGGAACGGTCCAACCGCGTGAGTCTAATGATCATGAAAAATACAGTTTCAAAGACATTTTGGACAATGTCTCTGAGATCGAAAATGCTGAGTTTTTTCTTGAATTATTGTGGAAACTTGTTTTCATTCGGTACAAGGGTGAGGAAAATCTTAGGGAGTACATTATTGAATTATTTCAATTTTTCGATCAAACTAAAGGCACTTAAGTTAGAGATTTCAGAAGATTTTCTCGTGAACTTAGTTTTGATCTATCTTCCTCCTCAATTTGGTCCTTTTGAGGTGATCTATAAATGTCAAAAGTACAAATGAAATATTAATGGATTACTTTCACATATGACATTAGAGGAAGATAGGATGAAATATCTTAAATTAGAAAGATACTCACTCAGCATTTACTTCTTCTTGTAGGATTAAGAGAAGAGGGAAGGAAATTGCGGTTGCAAGTAAGAAGCGTAAGGGATCATTTAATGATCATAAAGTCAAGAAATGCTTCTTTTGCAAGGACCTTACTCGCATGAAGAACGACTACCATAAGTATCGCGAATGGCGAATTCAGAATGGTATGTCATTTGGTCTTGTTTGTACTAAGGCAAATTTGGTTTCAATTCCTTAATATACATGGTGGTTGTATTTGGTACAACAACTCACATTAGTTCATGTATGCAGGGTTGCCTGAATTACCGAATCCCCAGTAAAGATGAGAAATACATCTGTATGGGAGCTGGAAATCCGATTGAAGTTATAGGCTTAGGGACTTTTAGATTAATGATAAGTACTGGCTATTATTTTGTAATAAATAGTATATTCATTGTACCGTCCTTTAGATGGAATTTAAAATATATCACAGTTTTGGACAAGGAAGGTTACTCTTATTTTTTTGGTAATAATAAATGTGATCTTTATTTTAAATTCCTAACTTGTCGGTACTAGTACTTTGTCATATATCGATAATCGTAATTTACTTGACACAGTCAAGAAAATGAATGAGTCCCATAATAATGAAACCAAAACTAAAGGCACTAAGCAAAAGTTATCAAGTGAAAATTCTTGTATTCTATGGCATAGGCGTTTGGGTCATATCTCCAAAGGGAGAATTGATAAAGTTTATGTCAGAGGGAATCCTAAAAACAACTTGATACTCCGGATAAAACCTTTTGCATTTAGTGTTTTAAAGAAAAATTTACAAACATTAAAGGAAATAGGATCTTTGAGAGTATCAAACGTCTTGGAACTAATTCATATGGACCATTCACTAACCCTTCATTGAATGGTCAACAATATTTCATCACATTCATAGATGATTACTCTCATTATGGATACATTATTTTCTTCATGTAAAGTCTAAATCATTGGACGTATTAGGTGAATGATGTCCATGTCCTTTATATTCGCTATCTTGAAGAGTGTAGGATTGTCCCTCACTACACCATGTCGGGCAAACCTAGCATAGTATAGTGGAGAGACATAATAGAATCCTTAAGGATATGGTAAGAAGTATGTTTTCTTGTACTTCTTTACCTCACTCATTATAGGCGACGCATTAAAAATCGCAACTTATATTCTCAATAGAGCACCTTTCATTAGGTTTAGCCCTATTTTAGGGTTTGCTAAGAGATCTAGGGGATATAAATTTTATGACCCGAAAACTAGAACATTTTTCGAGACTTGCAATGCTAGGTTCTTTGAGAATGTTGAATTTAGTGGGAGAAATAGTAATGATTTTGAATTTGAAGAGTTAGAGGAACCACTCTATATTTCTTTAACTTTAGTTCCTGTTGGAAATCAAATAATTGTACCTGAAATTCAACAAAGAACATACAATTCAAAATAATATAGAGATTCCCGTAAATAACCGACAACATGAAAATGTTGGACATAAGGAAATTCAACAACCTCAAAATAAGGATGAACCAGTGCCCTTAAGGAGATCTACTAGAGAAAGAAGAAATGCTATTCCGAATATTTGTATCTTGCGGAGAATGAGGACACCTTAGGTTTAGTGGGAGATGATGTAATCACCTTCCATGAAGCCATTAATAGTCCTAATTCTCATAAGTGGATCAATGCCATTATGAAGAGTTAAAATCAATAAAAGACAATGACGTTTGGAGTCTTGTCCGATTGCCTGAAGGTGCAAAACCTATTGGTTGTAAATGGATATTTAAAACCAAAAGGGATTCGCAAGGCAATATGGAAAGATATAAGGCACGTCTTGTTGCTAAGGGATTTACTCAAAAGAAAGGCATTGATTATAAAGAAACATTTTCTCCGGTATCTTCTAAACCCTCTTTTATGATCATTATGGCATTAGTGGCACATTATGATCTTGAGCTTCAACAAATGGATGTTAAGATGACTTTTCTCAATGGAGACATTGAGGAAACCATCTATATAAGGAAATCAGAAATGGTGACCGATTCAGATCAAACTAATCAATTAGTTTGTAAACTTAAGAAATCCATTTATGGTCTCAAGCAAGCTTCTCGTCAATGGTATTCAAAATTTAGTCAAGTTATTCTTTCATTTGGTTTTTGAAACGAATCTTGATGAAGATTGTGTATACCATAAGTTCAGTGGGAGTAGATTTATAATTTTGGTCTTATATGTGGATGATATTTTACTTGCTAGTAATAATAAGGACCTTCTAAAGGAAAATAAGAAATTTCTCTCAAACAAATTTGAGATGAAAGATCTTGGTGAGGCATCTTTTGTATTGGGAATTCAAATTCATCGTGATCATTCACGAGATATTTTGGGATTATCACAAAAGAGCTATATAGAGAAGGTATTACAAAGGTTTAGCATGGAAAATTGTAAACCACATGACACCCCTGTCTCTAAAGGAGATAAATTCAGTTTAAAGTAATGTCCTAAAATTAATTTTGAATCCAAGTATATGGAAAATATCCCTTATGCACCGGCAGTAGGAAGCTTAATGTATGCGCAAGTCTGTACTCGTCCAGACCTTGCATTTATTATTGGGATGCTTGGTCAATACCAAAGCAATTCGAAAAGAAGAACATTAAGTCGCATCCAAAAGAATGATGAAGTACCTATAAAATATTAAACTACATGCATATGTATACAAAATCGGATCATTTTGAGATCATTAGGTATTTCGATTATGTTTTACTGGATGCAAAGATGTCAAAAGACATCATATGATTATGTCTCTTGTTGAAGAGAAATAAGTATAAAATAAATAAATAGATATACAACTTATAGCATCAAACTCCATGTTATTGGATCCATTTTATAAAGCGTTATCTCTTTGATGTTTCACGAGCATACTGTTCATATGGCTGAAACGATTTTGATAATGCATAATATAGTGGGAGTTTGAGTTGTACTTTATTTGCTATTTGTTTTATTCATATTGATCTCATTTGGTTAATTAGGACTAGTTGATGGAATATATATACATGTTTTAATATATTCATTAAGTTTTCCATGCTACACATCTATACTTAATCTATGTCATTTAGTTGAACATATATATGTGATTAATGTGGGTTTAGTTGCGAATCAATTACAACGACTGCCCATTTAGTTCCTATACTTGTGAAACTAATGGACGAGATTGTTTTAGAATGACAATGAAGTGCACATATGGATTGTCATTTACATTATGAATATGATTTTATGAGGATTTGTTAAAGTATAAACACATGTTTGGGCAATCCAAGTAGGAGATTGTTCTAACATGAATTGCAAAATGTGTATACTTAATAAATATAAGTGACATGTAGACGTACATGTATAAATCATTAAAATAATGTTATTAAAAAGTATAGAATATTAATTAAATGTGTAGAATTTTCGAGGTGAAAATTACTTATTTATGATGGGCAGAATGGTAATTTCACACCGCTTAATTGAAAGGGTGTAGTCCCTTGATGAGGTGCCATTGTTTCCTATATATAGAGGCCTACCATCAGCCTAGAAACTACTACATCATCTTATTTACTCTCTCCATAATCTGAGTTCTAAGAAAGACATTCATCATCAAGAAGATCTACAATTTCCTACGTGATTTTTTTCTTCTTCTCTTCCTTCCTTTGCAAGAACATCATCAAGTAACAAGATGGACTCAACAGGTATCACGCTTCCGCCTTCATCTTCTTCTCTTACTTAATCTAGACTTGAGTGCTTTCGGGTTATTGGAATAGGAATGTTCCAACAGAATTATGAATAAAATTCTCTTAATTTTAATTGTACATATAAAAAAAATATGAAAATGTGATTGAATGTTGATGACTACACTGTATCAATAAACGGCCAAATGCCACCGTTCTCTATCCGACTTTTTCTTGCCCCGTTTGGACTCGTGAGTTATGATTATCTTGAAAACATTCTCATCCATCACACGTGCGAGCACCATGCCGCCCTATGCTTAATGGGCTTTTGACCATCTCTATTTGTACATTACTAGCACTAAGCACTTGTGTGGGCAACTTCCGCTTAATGGGCTCAGGGACATATGCGTGTGTGTGTGTGTGCGTTTTTTTTTTTTTTTCAATTTTCACTTCAAAATTGATCTTCACCTCAGTAATATGAATAGTAATAGGTAAAGCGTAAGGTCATAACTGATTCAATTCCAAATAGACTTCACCAAGTTATCAAAATGAATAGATCTCTGGTTTGGTAAAAAATAAAAAATCAAGCAATGCACACAGGAGAAATTTTAGAGAGACTCAAATCTCAGCTTTCTTAAAAAAAAAAAAAAAAAAGAGTAGGAGAAAGACACAAACAAATACTCCCTCCGTCCCATACCTAGGTGCACACTTTCCATTTTGGGCGTCCCAAACCTACGTGCATATTTTCTAAAATGGAAAGGAATCTTTACTATTCTCTCCACTCATTCTCTCTCCTGCATTATTTTAATACTCACAACACTATTATAATTTACTATTTCCTCCACTCATTCTCTCTCCTATTTTATTTTCATACTCACAACACTTTCAATATAATACTCTCTCCTTAATTTACGTGAAAAGTCAAATTAGGCATGTAGGTATGTAACGGAGGGAGTACTCCATAGTCAAACTTCAAGTAAGACACTGCCAATTTTTTTATTTTTTTTTGTCTCAAGTCAAATTAGCAGATAAGGAGAGAGATCGAACTCTGCTGGTGAAGCCATGGCCGTGACCTATTTGACCCATTTGATTTGAGTTAAATTTAATCCCATCTAACTATATTGTGTAGATTAACCTCAGATGCTTTATATAAAGTCAATAAGATGTCTATAATAATCTATACTATATTTAAAGCCGTTTTTGACTTGAAAAATAAAAAAGTATTGACTAGGGCAAAAGCATACTCAAAACTTCACGTCATAACAATTTGCAGATAGTATGTTGTATATTCTTTTCGATTCACTCGAAAATACACAAATTTTTATTTTAAATCTCATTAAAAAAAGACACTCTCAAAATATAAACTTTTTAATACTTCCTTCGTTCCACAATAAAGTTCCTAGTTTAACTTTATACGTAATTGAGAAAAAATAAATTTAAAAAATAAATTATGAGAGAAAAAGTGGGTAGGGAGTTTTATTTTGAGACCGACTAATAGGTATCATTATCAAATTTAAGTAATAAAACAATTAAAAGCCTTAATATGTGAAAGATCAAAAAAAAAAAAAAAAAGTAAGAACTTTTATATTGGAAAGGAAGAAGTACTTCTTTATTTATAGATCTCATTTGTTATACTCACGATAAATATCCACTACCTATTCTCTATCTTACTTTCTCTCTCCTGCCTCAGTTTTCATACTTACAACACTTCATTTACTATACGCTTTTCTTAATTTTCCCGCAATGTCAATTTTATGCCTTTTCGAGTGTGACAGATGGAGTATATTATTTTGCTAGATAATCCTTCTATTCTAACATAAATGTTACCAAATGTGAATGTGCAGAAATAAAAAAAAATAAAAATAAGTGTATTCAGTATGAGAGAGAATGAGATAAAAAAAAAATTATTGTAACTATAACAAATTTTTATTGTGAGTATATGGTTGAAATATTTTAGTACACAACGAGCACAATAAATTGTCTATAACTCTAAAACTTCAATTTTGATATTGATCACAGCCGACTGAAGCTAAGAGGCTGGTCATGGAATGATTGTCACATAAGCAAACTAGACAAGTGACAATCATTTAGGTAAAGTTGCATGAAAAAAAATCATACGAAAATCTAACTTTAATTTAACTGTGATAAAAAGGAATAGAATTCCTTCATGTTTGGGACCGCTATTATTACCAACGCTCCACTATAATTATGATATTATCTGTTTTGACCTAGGTTGTACGTATTTGTTCTTGAAAATCTCCTAAAATTTTACATATTAATATAGTAAAGCCTCGTTTGTTTTCATTTTCAGATCTTATTAATAGATTTGAATCGGTGGATATATCAGAAATAACACAATTCAAACTAATTTTTTTCATTTACTCCCTCCGTCCCACTATACTTGACACTTCTTTCCATTTTGAGCCGTCCCACTATACTTGACACCTTCCAAAAATAACCAAGTTTTTATATTTTTATATTCACTCTACCCCACCACTCATTCTCTCTCTTCATTTTCTACCACACATTTATTCAACCAACACTACTATTTACCCCACTCATTCTCTCTCTTCATTTTCCACCACACATTTTTTTTATTTTATTCTTTTTCCTTGGTTTTTGAACCCACCCCTTGGGTGTCAAGTATAGTGGATCGGAGGGAGTAGTTCCTAACGTCTCTTATTTTTCACTTAATTTTCAGATGTAAAACTATCAATTATTTTTCTCTTAGTTGATTTTTTTTTCATATATCTCATTTACATAAACTCGTAATTTAAAAAATAACCATCTTAAATGTCGTAAGATGTGATTTCAGATAATTACTCAATCAATTTAAATAATTCATAAATTAGTTTTCAGATTTTACCTCTTATCAATAGTTAAATTCAGACTATCAATAGCTAAATTAAGATGTAAAATCTTATTTTAGCAGTTAACGCTTAAAAAATTAAATACCACCTAAGTGAATGATTTTTTTATAATAAGCAATTATTTCTTATATTGTTAACATAAATTGTCGATATAAAATTTTGAGTTGTACCCCAACACTTTGCAATCGCGAGAAGTCATAGGGGGTTGGATTTTACTAGAAGACTTGAAGCATAGGCTTGGCTTAAAGTAAGAGTCAATGGATGCAAAAGGCCAAGGCGCACCACTTTTGACCCATTCCATTTAAATTACTGTTGTCTTATTATTATTATTATTTATTTTCTCTCTATTAAAAACAACAATAAGGTCCGTTTCACGATTTTTTTTTTCAAAATATTCACTTTTATTAAAATATATCCTAAAACAATAATTCTTTCAAACTATTGACCAATATTACCTATTTTTCGAAACTCACTACACAATATATCAAGTTTAATTTATTTTAATATTTATGTTACTAAAAATAAAATAAAATTTGAACTCGCTAGCTAATTCAACTTACTAACTCAACGTTCCTTTCGATCCCCACAAACAAAACCCAAAACACACCCTCCCCCGTACCACACACACCCCACAATACTACTCCGCCTCATTTTAAATTACAAAATAAAAATACAAAAAAATTATGTTTTAATAAAAAAACTAAAAAGAAATATATTATTTTTTCCGTATCAAATAAATACTTTAAAAAATTGTACTTCATTAAAAATAATTATTTCCTTCATTTTAAAAATGAATAATACTTTCGACTCAAAATGAATAACTAAAAAATAATGAGAATTTGATCCGGAAGTTCCTTTTGGAATAAATCACTTCCCCTCAAGTTCCTCATTAAATTGAAATGACCTGAAAGTTCTTATACAGTAATATATAATATTGCATGCAATATTATTATATTCACTTATATGTGAATATAATACTGCATCTATAATACAACATGGTAAAGGAACTTCTCGGACATTATGAAATTTTTTTAGAACTTCCCGGTCACTCTCCCAAAAATAATACTACATTTTTTGTCCAAAAAAATGAACATTACTTCCTTCATCCTAATGAATATTTTTAAAATAATACTAATTCATTAGCCTCTAAAATTAATATTTGTAATGTTAGTGTCTTAATCTCAAAATATGACATTAAAATAACATTAATTTTTGAGACAAATGAATTAGTATTATTTTCTAAAATATTCATTGAGACGAAGGAAGTAATATTTTTTTAAACGAAATAGTATTCTTCTAAAAATTAATGTTTATATTGTTAGTATCCTCATTTCAAAAAATGAACATTAATTTTTTAGACGAATAAAGTAGTATTCTTTTTTAAAATGTTCATTGAGACAAAGCAATGTTCATTTTTTTGGACATAGAAAAAAATTCTACTTCTTAAAAAAAATATTTCCTTCATTTAAAAAATGAATATTAATTTCGTCCCAAAATTAATATTACTTTCTATATAAAAAAAATGAACATTACTTCCTTCGTCTCAATGAACATTTAAAAAAAATGTTTTCTGAGATGAAGGAAGTAATGTTCATTTTTTTGGACAAAAAATATAGTATTATTTTTTGGTATTCATTTTGAGTGGAAAGTAATATTCATTTTTTAAATAAAGGAAATATTTTTTATAGAACTAATTTTTTAAAAGTATTTATTTGAGACTGAAAAAATAATATTCTCTTTTAATTTTCTTTTTTAAGACATAATTTTTATATTATTATTTTGCAATTTAAAATGAGACGGAGAAGTAGTATTATGGGGTGAGGGAGGGGGGGGGGTTGTTGTGCATGGGAGATTGAAACGAACCTTTGGGTTGCTGAGAATGTGAATTTTGAACTCGCTAATTCAAGTAGCGAGTTTAATTTTTTTTTAATATCATAAATATTAAAATAAAATTGAGTAAATTTATATTTTCTACACGTTTTGTGACTTTAAACGGATAAAATTATAAACTCGCTACACCGTATAGTGAGTTTCAAAAATTGGGCAACTTTGTTCAATAGTATAGAAGAATTGTTATTTTGGAATATATTTTTTTAAAAGAGAATATTTTGTTGGAATTTTTATGTGTGGCTTCTTCAAACTTAACGGAAAACTTGACAAAAAAACTAACGGAAATTGGGAAGAACAATTTAGGAAGTCGAGTCTTGTGTAGCACAATTTCCGTAAGAAGTATTTGCCCCGCACAGGTGCTTACGGTTTAAATGACAAACTTCTCGTGAGATAAAACGACTTATAATTACCAATAGGAGCACTCCAAATTGGTAACTCTACGAACTAATCACTATTTAGAACTTTGGACTTTGAAAGATTTGATGCAACAAGATGCCAATGATTTGGGTATGTTTATCTATCTCACTAGAGGGTAGGAAGGGTAGAAATACAGTATATATGAATTGAAATTTGGTGGGGAAGTATATAAGGAGAGTCAAAGGGTTTGGTGGCTTTTCCCTTGAAAAGTCACAACTTTTCGGGTATAACAGCATTTGCACGGCCGTGTCCAATGAACTGCACGGCCGTGCAAGGCAATATGCACGGTCGAGTTCAAGGCTCAGCACGGTCGAGTGGCAAGCCAAGGCACGGTGCACGGCCGTGCAAACACTTCTTCAGCCTGCTCGTCAGCCCTTTAGCCACAACAAGTCCACCCCAATTTTGGGACCAACCCAAATCAAACTTTGACCCAATATTTAACTCTTGTTAAGTTACAAAAGACTTTATCATTAATTCTCATTCACCCTAAATGGTTTTGAGACATTAAATGAGTTATATATAATCTACAACAGATGTAGATTACCATTTGTAACTAGTTTCGTTAACACATAACGAACTTCCGTTAGAAACTAGATCAACGTTAAGTTAAACTTAACTTTTCGTTATCCATTTCCAACAATCCCCCACATGAATGACAATTAATGCATGTATGCAATTTCGTCCAAAGTTCCGGCGAACTATTATTACATCGGGATAGATAGCTTGTGGCCTTGAATCTTCCCTAGTGAAATATTATCGGATATACTAGCCATTTGGTAGCGAGTCGCTTTGAACCAAAGGATCGTAGGTTGTATATCAAGACAATAATACTCACATAATAATAGCTCTAATAGTTTTTTCATTCTCACGGTTTTGTCCATTTCGGCCCTGGACCGTATCTCATTCATAAGCGTTTATTTAGAGGCGGCCTAATTACCTCTCGCTTTATATAGGTGATTCTCACTATAAGGAGTATCATGCACTACTCCACCCGAAGGTATATAAATCATTAAAAGTTTTCTCAACTTATCCTTACCACTGCTGCATGTGCTTGTACTTGGATGTTGTGGGAATGAGTATTCAACATCTCCAGGTTAATAAACCGAGTTGTTGTTTCCAAGTAACTCTACTAGAACTTATAACTTGGTTGTCTCATTGAACCAAGGGCCTGGGATCTCCATTTCTCAAGGTTGAGTGTCCGCTATAAGTTCTTTTGTTGTGGGTTTTAAACCCATTCCCCTTAACAGTTTTATACAGTTGATCTCGATTACTACCCATAGGTAGATGGATCTGATTTTGACTTCACATGGCTAGTTGTGACAGTCGCATATTGAGATCAATTGTACTATGGTAGTGTGTCTAAGACCATTATGTCTAGACTTACCATGACGTTCTACACCTTTTCCTATTTTTCATTGTCGTCACAATGCCTTAGGTCATGTAGACACAAGCTTATTCCACGAAGGAATATCTTCCAAGACCATTCAACTTACATAGGAATTGTAATCTTTAATCATAAGTATATCTTTAAGTACACCAAGTACTATGATTATACTATTCCGGTGATTGATTACAATTACAATTAGACCTTTAGTCTATCTAGAATGGTCAGTCCCTTCGAGTGATCAAATTCTTCTATCGGTCAGTTCCTTCAAGTGGTTATTATCTCTGTACCGTTTCGACTTCCTAAGTATTCAGTATCTCTAAGTGGTTTGACCTCCTTAGAGTCTACTTTTCAGGAATCTACTTTACAGAGAATACCTCTCAAGAATCTATTTGAACTTTCGAAGTACTTTCTTTCCAAGATAATGGAATTGTGATAGGACTATTCCTTCTGATGTTCTAGAAATCTTTATTTCTAATATGACATCGGCTAATCCCATATCTTTCATGTCAAAGTTCTTCTTTAACATGTCTTTGGTATTCATGATCAATTCATGACTACCATTGTTATCCACGTAAGGACAGACTATTAACAAATGATTCAGATGTTCCTTTAATGTATGTTGACACATTTGTCACATTCATTAATCTTGAATCCATTTGATAACATAGTTCTATCGAACTTCTCATGCCATTGTTTAGTTGCTTGTTTTAGTCCATATGAATACACAAGTAGATCCAACACGGTTGTGCGACATAGAACGCTCTGTTGTGTCAATGGGATAATCTTGCATAAATCATCATGTCCTTTTGACAACTAGCCTGGCTTTATACTTTTCAATAGATCCATAGGCTTTATACTTTCATTTAAGAATCCATTTGCAACCTAATGGTTTGCAACCTGGAGGGAGATCTACCAATTCCCAAGTATTTATTAAGCATTATGGATTTTATCTCACTGTTAATAGCCTCTTTCCAGAACGAACTATCCGGACTCGCATAACGCTTCCTTAACAGTTGCTGATTCGTTTTCCAACATAAATGATAGAAAATCAGGACCAAAAGACTTTTTCACTCTTGCCCTTTTACTACGTCTAAGTCCTTCATCTTCAACTTGAGATGGACCTTTTGTAGATTCATATGTTCTCTTTTGAGAATTTACCTTATTTCCTGTCCTTAGCAGGAAAGATATTTTTCAAAGAATATTGCATTCCTTGATTCTATTGTTTGTAGAGACTACCTTTCAAGATCCTTTTATCAAGAAAAGTACTTTTCACTCTTTAGACTAGACCTCTTGAAAATTCTCCTTATTGAATTTAAGAGTCTAACATTTTAAAAGTTTCATCCTTGGTACATCTAGTTTTTGCAACCCAATGGTTCGCATAAGGAAGATCAACCATCTTCCTAATAGAGTAGGATGAATTTGTCCTTCAACTGTATACCACTTACAGTTTTTATAAATTTTCTTATTAAAATTTATACATTTCCTATCATTTCAAGAAAGTATATTCTTTAAAGAATATAACGCGTCTTGCTTAAGTATTTCTACTTTAGCCAAATACCCCCACAGTTTAGGTATTTATAAAACAGCTTACGAACACTTCAAATTCGTTAGGAGTTTTTTATCATCAAATAATCTTCCAAATATATGATGATCCATTCTGTTAACTGTTAACATTTTAACAGTTTGTGTTAATACTTAGAAGTTCATATCAATAGAACTTATGTATTTCGCTTGTACCCCCACACTTGAGGTGTACCTCCACATATCAAATATTTTATGAATGCCCTAATTCATATTTAATATTTTCTTTTATGTGGAGTCATTTAATTGTAATAACCATGTTATCTACAATGTATTTCATCTTCTTGAGATGAACCGACGACATAGTCATAACTATATTTTTTAAGTGAGGTCTCTTCAACCATTTTCCTTGATCATTTGGTTTCGAAGAATACCGTATTGCCAATGGAAACGTAATCCATGGTTTTGGGTCCTATCTTAACCTCTTTAGGTTTAGATATTTCTACCTTTGCTAGGTATACCCACATAAGACGAACTTATCAATAAGGAGTTCACCATCTCCTTAAAAGTTCTATCTTTCCTTTTTTTCTGTGATTCAGTTTATTTGAGTGTGAAAGAAGCATTCGTTTGACAAATAAGTGTCAGCGTCCCAACAATTATTTTTCAAACGGTACTACATACTTACCACCTCTATCACTACAAAATTCTTAATTGTTAATTAAGATGAATCACAAACCTTATTGTTTACTTAAAACTTTAAGGTTTTACTTTTACTTTTTCAAAAGATGATCTTTGCATTATCAAATGCAATCACAAATAGAAGTAATGAACTATCTATTTACTATCTCTGGTTTGAACTGATTTCTACAAAAGAAATCACAATTGATTTGCGAATCAAATTTCATCTTAGGTAGTAAATTTGAAATTAACTCGTCGACTTAGTGAATTTAAATTTACACGACCTAAATGGACACGCCATAACAATTGGAACACTTCAAACCAAGTAAATAAAATTTGAAATTTTATTCTTCGCATTTAGGCGGATAAACATTTACAATTTAAGTTAAGGAGTCCTTCAACAAGGTATCCTTTACTAACATAATAACCACATTTGGTTAGTTCAAACTTATCCCGATAGACTAAGTTGCTCGAATTTCAATGGAACATTTTTATCTTCATTCACATTGGCTTGAAGAGGGTTTCCATCTTGGTTGTTGATTCTAGGATGTCGACATTCCCTAGCCATATGCCCGGGTTTGCCACAATTAAAACAACCACCTTTAACCTTCTTGGCGGTCCTCTTCACTTTCCCGGTGTTCTTTCTCTTGTTTCCGGTACTTCTTTCCACCAAGTTTACTTGCGATCTTTTAGTCACAATACACATAGTATTGTGCATCTCGAGAAAGTACCAAAGTTCTCTCGCGGTCTTTATGCCACAACACACTTTGTATTGTGCATAATCCAAACCATTAAGAATATAATTGCGACACAAGAAATCGTTGTGATTCCATGTATTCAACTCATTCTTTGCTTTGGATTCATCCTCGTCGGATATCAATGGTGGATATTCCCAAAGAAATTGCACCAATTTTAATGTTGTCAAATAGACCAACATTTTTTTTTGTTGCCACCTCTTAAAGTTCATCCCGGTAAGAATACCCGGTCTTTCCGCATGTACGAATACATGAGACGGATGGAGAGCATTAAGAGATGCAACCCTTGAGGTTGTACGTGAAGGAGGTTTCTTACCATGAACCGGGTGAGACGGTGTAGCATTTTTGAACGTAGCGTCACCTTGAGAAGGAGGCGTAACATTCCCTTGACTGGAGGAGGAGACGTCTTTCTCATTTGCCATCTCTTGAAGATCTTGAAGAAGCGCAAAGTACTTCTTACGATTGTTGGAATTTTTATGTGTGGCTTCTTCAAACTTAACGGAAAACTTGACAGAAAAACTAACGGAAATTGGGAAGAACAATTTAGGAAGTCGAGTCTTGTGTAGCACAATTTCCGTAAGAAGTATTTGCCCCGCACAGGTGCTTACGGTTTAAATGACAAACTTCTCGTGAGATAAAACGACTTATAATCACCAATAGGAGCACTCCAAATTGGTAACTCTACGAACTAATCACTATTTAGAACTTTGGACTTTGAAAGATTTGATGCAACAAGATGCCAATGATTTGGGTATGTTTATCTATCTCACTAGAGGGTAGGAAGGGTAGAAATACAGTATATATGAATTGAAATTCGGAGGGGAAGTATATAAGGAGAGTCAAAGGGTTTGGTGGCTTTTCCCTTGAAAAGTCACAACTTTTCGGGTATAACAGCATTTGCACGGCCGTGCCCAATGAACTGCACGGCCGTGCAAGGCAATATGCACGGTCGAGTTCAAGGCTCAGCACGGTCGAGTGGCAAGCCAAGGCACGGTGCACGGCCGTATCCTAGACACGTGCACGGCCGTGCAAACACTTCTTCAGCCTGCTCGTCAGTCCTTTAGCCACAACAAGTCCACCCCAATTTTGGGACCAACCCAAATCAAACTTTGACCCAATATTTAACTCTTGTTAAGTTACAAAAGACTTTATCATTAATTCTCATTCACCCTAAATGGTTTTGAGACATTAAATGAGTTATATATAATCTACAACAGATGTAGATTACCATTTGTAACTAGTTTCGTTAACACATAACGAACTTCCGTTAGAAACTAGATCAACGTTAAATTAAACTTAACTTTTCGTTATCCATTTCCAACATATTTTAATTAAAAAATCACTTTTCACACATGTTGTCGACTTTCCTCTGGTGATGGCTCCCTCTTTATCACTTTCTCTTGCTTGTTTATATTCTATTTTTTCTATTAAAATTTGTTGTGGTGTTTTGTCGTAATATCGAACTAGCATTAGATTAGTCGACTATATAGTGTTTGAATATTGATGCCTCAGGTCAAAAAATTAACGAAATTAAGCCTTCACTCTATAACATATGAAACATTGTTTTTATATATTCCTTTATTTCAAAAAACAAGTCTCATTTTATATTAAGTGATCAATTAATTAATTGAATGTTGACTGTATTTTTATTAAATTTAATTATTCTTGTTAAATGTATAAAATGTTATCGACAGTATATTGTATTATGTCTCAATAATATTTTTAAATTTTATAATGATAATGATTTTTTATAAACATTTGGTTAAAATATTATTGAGCTGATTATGATTACGAAAATAAAATAAGACCATATTTACAAATGAAATAAACATTAACTCTCTTTGTCACATAAAAATATTATAATTTGTTATTTTCCTTTGTCTCCAAAAGATCATCACATTTCCAAAAATTAAAAGTTAAAACATTAAATTTACTAAATTGTCAACTAAGAAAAAAAAAAGTAAAATAGGAAAAAATGAGAGTCAAGAAACGTAAAAAAAAAAGAGTCGGTTTGGGGAGAAACGCGTTTCTCCGTCGCGTCGGGAGAAACGGGGCAAGGTTTGTCGCGCGACATACTTAGCCAGTTTCTGGATATCACTTTCATCAGCTTCTGGATATCCAGAACATTGAATATGGATATCCAGAAGCTTTGGAAAGGATATCCAGAAACCAAATATTTTTTCTGGATATCCTTTCCAAAGCTTACCGGATATCCGTAACATTGAATATGGATATCCAGAAGCTTTGAAAAGGATAGCCAGAAAAAATATTTGGTTTCTGGATATCCTTTCCAAAGCTTCTGGATATCCATATTCAATGTTCTGGATATCCAGAAGCTTTGGAAAGGATATCCAGTTATTGTGGCTAAGTATGTCGCGCGACAAACGTTGCCCCGTTTCTCCATAAGCGACGGAGAAACGCGTTTCTCCCCAGATTTTGTGAAAAAAAAAGAAAAAGAAGAAGAGCATTATTTTATAAACGTAAAATTTAGGGAGAAACGCGTTTCTCCATGAGTTATGGAGAAACGGGTTACGGGTATCCAGAACCTTTTGAAAGGATATCCAGAAACTTTTTGTATTGGCCATGACCTTGTCCCATGGTTACTTCCTTGATATCACCTCAAAGGTTACGGATATCCAAGCATCTTTCGAAAGGATATCCAGAAGCTTATGAAAGTGATATCCAGAAATCTTCAAAATGATATCCAGAAAATTTCAAAATGTTTCTGGATATTCATTTGATGATTTCTGGATATACATTTGAAGGTTTCTGGATATCCAGAAACCTTCAAAATGAATATCCAGAAACTTTCAAAATGTTTCTGGATATTCATTTGATGGTTTCTGGATATACATTTGAAGGTTTATGGATATCCAGAAACCTTCAATAAGCAATTTCTGGTCTTGGCCTTGGATTTGGCTTCAAATCTATTTTTTCTGGATATCCGCTCAAAGGCTTCTGGATATCTGTTCCAAAGTTTCTGGATATCCGTAACTCCTTTGAGCATCGATATCCGTAAATTTTCTTCTGGTTATCAAACGTATAGTTTCTGGCTATTAAAAATGCGTTTCTCCATAGTTATGGAGAAACGCGTTTCTCAGCAGACCTACTCTTTTATAAATAGGTTGGATTGGTTTGATGCCACCAATAATAATACAAGTTTACGATCTAGTATAGAACCAAAATTAACATGCAAGCGTGTCCCAACTTCTTTCCGCGTAAAAATGTGAGGAAGCTCGGGGGCTCTAAATTTTCTTAAGTGTAGGCCCCACATTTCTATTTTTGCCGACTTTTTAATTTTTGAAAACCATTATTGCCGACTTAAAAAGCAACTTTCACGGCTGAGCAAACTTAGCCTGCTAGGTTATGGAAAAGAAATGAGTATTGACATCTCTCTTTCACTTGGATTAGCATGGTGGTAGGGAAGAACAAACGTAAACTACTTGAATGGTTTTTGATACAAGTCTTGGAATAGGCTGTAGAAGAGAGAAATGACGATCACAATATACACACGCACACTCGACGAAAGAGCTTTACAAGCGGCATTGCCATTCTTCACTCACGCGATATTGCTGGATTGGGCTTTCGCCCATTGTCCAAGATTCCTAAGAAGGCTGCAGGGTATATTTCAAGATCCTGGCTTACACAAATTTTTGAAAGAATTGTAGCTATTACTGTGAACACTTGTGCAATAACTTGTGAGTACAATTGTTTACACAAGTGTCAGTACAACTGTATAAACAATTTTGACAATAAAATAACTCACACAAACAAAATTAAATGAAGTGGAATAATAAACAATTCAACAATGACTTTTTGCTGGAAACCTTTTTATAAAACTATAACCCTATTTGAGAACAAGTTGCAAAGTAAACGATTACAATGTAAATAAAATTATCTTACGAAAAGATAAAAATATGTTCTAATCTAAAAACAATGGAACACGAAAAACAATCTTGAAGTATCAAGGTCCGAACTTCAATAAACAAAGAAAACACTAAACGAATTCTCTATACTCCGTATCTTTCTGAAAATCTGTAGTCAATAATGAGAGGGGCCGCCTCTTTATACAGGGAGAACAATCATTATTCAACAAGAACTCGTTAAATCTCTTCATTATTTAAAAGGATTATTCTTTTCTTATCAATCTAAGAGTCCTTTCCTTACTTGAGTAATATACCTAATAAAATACAAAACATATCTAAACACAGTAGTTAGCCATTAGTCAACTAATTCTATATTTACAAAATATTTCATAATCTATTTATATAAAATATACAAATTAATTTAAAAATCAGAATAACAAAGATTAACAAAAGATATAAGACTATTTTCATACTCTTTCAATCTCCCCTTATCTTTGTGGTTCTAATCAAAACCTACAAAAGATTTGTTGAATCCAAATCATAACAAAACACTTTAACTACAGAGAATATAGTTTAAAGTTATTACAACCAAAAATATAAATTGTTTTTAAAGATCGAAATAAATATCTTCTCATATCACTTCTTCCTCCATTGCAGCAACTGCTTCTTCAGCATCCTTTTTAATATCAAAAGCTAGATCTCATCATCATTCTTTACTGCTCCCCCTCGATTAACTACCCCATCACTTGTCATTTCTCCCCCTTTTTTAGAAGAATCATGAATCACTGCTTGTAGATCAGCTATGGACTTTTCAGTCCAGTAATTAAAATTTATTTTCCCTCAATTTCAGATTTGTGGGAGATGACTTGTAATTGGAAGATTGCAATTTGAGTTTGTATAACATTTTTATTTGGGGAGACAGTTTCTGTGTGCATACAGTTGTTTGAACAACTGATTGAACATGTAGTTACACAGAAAGTAAAGAAGAGACAGACCCAACAAATTTGGCAATGTCATCAAACCTGTAGCTATCATCCATGGTTTTTGGGATTTTAAATTGTTCAGAGATGATCGATAGTATTTCAACTGGAATATCCTCAACCCCTTGTTCCTTTAGCATAGCATAAATTAGGCTTGGATGAGGGTAGGCATAGGTGGTGTTGATGCTCTCAGCAAAACTCATAATTGTTTCAAAAATTACCTTTCCCAGATTAAACTTGTTCTCTCATATCCGAAAAAGAAGCAAAATTTTGTCTTTTGTGACTGAGTAGGAATTTGAAGTAGGCAACCAGTTGGTCCTTAAAATGTGATGGAGGAAGACAATTATTTTTGACAAAAGGTTGGTTCGGAAGCCAGCAACAAATTTAGGCACTTTCCCCCCAATCACTGTTTTCACTGCCTCATCATAATCAGTTGGCAATTAATCAATAGGGGCATCAGAGGTATCAAGAAAGTCACCCATATATCTCGACTGAGATTTGCAAAGAATTCAAGGAACAAAGATCTGGAGGAGGGGATGGGAAAATCTAATGAATTATCCAGACCCCTCACTATCAGAAACTGAGTCTTTACCGACGGAATCAACAGCGACGGAAATTATGCTATAGCGAATAATTTTGGCGTCAACTTTACCGACGGAATTGAATTCCGTCGCTAACTTCCGTCGCTAAAAACAAATATTTCTCGAATATTCGTTTCATTACCGCCACTAGATTGGCGCCTTATTTACCGACAGAATATTCCGTCTCTAGTTCTTTCTCAGCGACGGAATTATTCCGTCGGTGAAAAGTTAATATTTTTTTTTTTTTTGAATAAACCAGCGACAGAATATTTCCGTCGGTGATAAATTAATTTTGTTTTTTATTTTTTTTATTTATCAGCGACGAAAATATTCTGTCGGTGATTATAACATTTAATTTTTAATTATTTTTAATTATTTTTAATTAATCAGCGACGGAATTATTCTGTCGATAGAAATTAATTATTTTTTAATTTTTTTTAAATAAACCAGCGACGGAATATTTTGTCGGTGATAAATTAATTTTTTTTATTTATCAGCGACGAAAATATTCCGTCGGTGATTATAACATTTTATTTTTAATTATTTTTAATTAATCAGCGACGGAATAATTCCGTCGGTAGAAATTAAATATTTTTTAATTTTTGTAAATAAACCAGCAACGGAATATTTTCGTCGGTGATAAATTAATTTTTTTATTTTTTTTAATTTATCAGCGATGGATATATTCTGTCGGTGATAAATAATTTTTGTTTTTTAATTTATCAGCGACAAAAATATTCCGTCGGTGATTATAACGTTTAATTTTTAATTATTTTTGGAACTAATTAACAAAATAACTAACTAAAAACATTAAAAAATTTAACTGGAAACGTTAGAAAATTGACTGGAATTTCCAAAAACTAACTGAAATTTTGAAAAACTAACTAAAAACGTTAAAAAAAACTAACTGGAAACGTTAAAAAACCGACTGAAATTCTAAAAAACTAACTGGAAACGTTAAAAAACTGACTGGAATTTCAATAAACTAATTGAAAATGTTAAAAAACTGACTGAAAATGTTAAAAAACTGATTGAAATTCTAAAAAACTAACTGAAAACGTTAAAAAACTGACTGAAATTCTAATAAACTAACTAGAAACGTTAAAAAACTGACTGAAATTCTAAAAAACTAACTAGAAACGTTAAAAAACTGACTGAATTTTCAAACGGTTATAAGTATATGAGATTTGAGATTTAGGATTTAGGGTTTAGGGGTTATGGTATAAGTATATGAGATTTGAGATTTAGGGTTTAGGGTTTTTGCTTAGGGTTAGAGTTTAGGGTTTTTGCTTAGGGTTAGAGTTTAGGGTTTAGGGGTATAGGGTTTAGGGTTTAGGTTTAGGGTTTATGTTTTAGGGGTTAGGGTTTAGAGGTTATAGGGTTTAGGGTTTAGTAGTAATAGTTGTTGTAGTGGTTGTAGTAGTAATAGTTATGGTGGTATAGTAATGGTGGTAGTGGTAGTGATAGTAGTGGTGGAGTAGTGGTGGTAGTGCATGGTAATATAGTAATGGTAGTGGTGATAGTGGTGGTGGTGGTAGAATGTAGTGGTGGTAGTAGTAATAGTTATGGTGTTATAGTAATGGTGGTAGTGGTAGTGATAGAAGTGGTGGAGTGGTAGTGGTGGTAGTGGTAGTGATAGTAGTGATGGAGTGGTGGTGGTGGTGGTGGTAGTGGTGTAGTGGTAATAGTGATGGTAGTGGTGATAGTAGTGGTGGTGGTACGTGGTGGTGGTGATAGTAGTGGTTGTAGTAGTAATAATTATGGTGGTATAGTAATGGTGGTAGTGGTAGTGATAGTAGTGGTGGAGTAGTGGTGGTAGTACATGGTAATAGTGATGGTAGTGGTGATAGTGGTGGTGATGGTAGTACATAGTGGTGGTAGTAGTAATAGTTTTGGTGGTATAGTAATGGTGGTAGTGGTAGTGATAGTAGTGGTGGAGTAGTGGTGGTGGTAGTGGTAGTGATAGTAGTGGTGGAGTGGTGGTGGTGGTAGTGGACCTAGTAGTGTAGTGGTAATAGTGATGGTAGTGGTGATAGTGGCTGTGGTGGTGGTGGTAGTAGTGGTTGTAGTAGTAATAGTTGTGGTGGTATAGTAATGTTGGTAGTGGTAGTGATAGTAGTGGTGGTAGTGCATGGTAATAGTGATGGTAGTGATGATAGTGGTGGTGGTGGTAGTACGTAGTGGTGGTAGTATTAATAGTTGTGGTCGTATAGTAATGGTGGTAGTGGTAGTGATAGTAGTGGTGGAGTGGTAGTGGTGGTAGTGGTAGTGATAGTAGTGGTGGAGTGGTGGTGGTGGTAGTGGTGGTAGTGGTAATAGTGATGGTAGTGGTGATAGTGGTGGTGGTGGTGCGTGGTGGTGGTGGTAGTACGTAGCGGTGGTAGTAGTAATAGTTGTGGTGGTATAGTAATGGTGGTAGTGATAGTAGTGGTGTAGTGGTGGTGGTGGTAGTGGTGTAGTGGTAATAGTGATGGTAGTGGTGATAGTGGTGGTGGTGGTGCGTGGTGGTGGTGGTAGTACGTAGTGGTGGCATGGTAGTAGTAATATTTGTGGTGGTATAGTAATGGTGGTAGTGGTAGTGATAGTAGTGGTGGAGTGGTGGTGGTGGTAGTGGTGTAGTGGTAATAGTGATGGTAGTGGTGATAGTGGTGGTGGTGGTGCGTGGTGGTGGTAGTACGTAGTGGTGGCATGGTAGTAATAATATTTGTGGTGGTATAGTAATGATGGTAGTGGTAGTGATTGTAGTGGTGGAGTGGTGGTGGTGGTGGTAGTGGTGGTAGTGGTAATAGTGATGGTAGTGGTGGTGGTGGTGGTGCGTGGTGGTGGTGGTGGTGGTAGTGGTAATAGTGATGGTAGTGGTGATAGTGGTCGTGGCGGTGCGTGGTGGTGGTGGTAGTACGTAGTGGTGGTAGTAGTAATAGTTGTGGTGGTATAGTAATGGTGGTAGCGGTAGTGATAGTAGTGGTGGTAGTGGTGGCAGTGGTAGTAGTGATGGTTGTGGTGATAGTGGTGGTGGTGGTGCGAGGTGGTGGTGGTATTACGTAGTAGTGGTAGTAGTAATATTTGTGGTGATATAGTAATGGTGGTAGTGATAGTGGTAGTGATAGTAGTGGTGGAGTGGTGGTGGTGGTAGTGGTGGTAGTAGTGATTGTAGTGGTGGTAGTAGCGGCGTAATAATTATGTCGGTGTTAATTAGATTTTTTTATATTTGTTTAGCTCTATTTTTATTTTATTTTTATTTATTATTTATTTATTTTTCAAAAATAATATTTATTGATTTATATTTATTTTTTTGAGAATAATTTGTTATATTTTATTTAAAATAATTTTCATGTTTTATATAAATAAAAATAATGATATTTTTTAAATTAAAATTAAATAACCTCAGCGACGGATTTATTCCGCCGCTATATATTAAATCTACCGACGGAAGGTTAATTATAAATACAAATCTCAGCTCCCTAAAATCGTTTATGCCCTAGCTCTCATCTCTCTCTTCACGCCCCAGCTCTCATCTCTCTCTCTCTCTCTTCCCTCACGGTCACGTACACCGCCGCCATCCACCCTCTCCACACTGCCACGAAGGTTCGCCGTCCATCCACCTCTCCACCGTCTCTGTCTCGAAAAACAGTGGCTGCCGTATCACTCGCACACCGGCGTCCTCACAACCCCAACTTCCACCATTGTTTCTCTCTCTTGCTCTAATCAAGGTAAATGTTTCGATTTCTTTCAAATACGTAGTTCTAATTCGAGGATAGGGTGTTAATTTGTAGATCCTTTTCTTTGTTTTTTTTTCATGATAAATATGATTCCGTTTTTTTTTCAACTGAGAAAGTGAAGGAATCGTTATTGGGAATGAAAGATTGTAGTGGTAAAGATGGAAGTTCTCCACAAATTTATCAGTTTGCCTGTGCTATGGATTCATCCACAAATTTATCTTGTTTTTTTTTGCTTTCCCTGTTGATTTGGCTATAATCAGACTGGGGTAGTTATAGTCTTATAGATTTGCATTTATTTGTTTTCTTTGATTGGATTGTTATAAACGATTTTGTTAAAGTGGTCATTTAATGTGAAATGGAGAAGAATAGGAAGATATGATCTCTTTAGCGGACAGAGTAATTAGGACAAATGTGTAGTTGAAATGTTGAGTTTGTTATACAGGTTTGTTCAGTAGTTAACTGTGATTTTGAGGGATTTCAATCTTGTTGATTGGGAGTAACAAAGGAACTGGGGTGACTGTTATTTGTTCTTTGCTTTTGTGTATTTTTACTATGAAAATAAGTCATTCATTTTGGGGTGATTGTTATTTGTTGTACCTGCAAATCTTTCAGCAAAATTCCATCATACAATTTAGGTTGTGTGAACCAAAATTTTCTTACCGTGTCTAGATGTCAAATGGTTAATTAAGTAGTTTGTTTTAGTTAACGATCACCTGCCATAATCTTTGCATGGCAATGGTTTTATGTTACTCAGTAGGGTCCCTTCGTATCTTGATGCAACATTAATAAGTTCCTCACATTGAAGTCTGTTTGTATTTGCCTCTTTGCATTGGTTTAGCCTCTTATTTTAAGAGAATCTCGTGATGCGTTTGGATTCAGG
Source organism: Adenophora triphylla var. japonica (assembly GCA_022495995.1). Lineage (NCBI taxonomy): Eukaryota > Viridiplantae > Streptophyta > Magnoliopsida > Asterales > Campanulaceae > Adenophora > Adenophora triphylla. The sequence continues at coordinate 234,143 of JAFEMH010002332.1, read as the reverse complement.
AGTTTATCTGCATCAGTCTCATGACTCTCATGTGTATGCACAAATTGTATTTAGCGACTAAAACTGTGGGCTCAAGTATTAAATAATTTTAATATTTTCAATCGCACAAATAATTTTAATAATTTCAACACCAATCAATACATTAGATAAGTTACTAAATATCTAATTTTCAAGTCTTTTAAAGTCAAAGGGGAGGAAGGGGGGTGAATGTCTCAATAATGTAACATATTCAACCGCACACTACCTTACTGGTACTAGATCCCATTTTGGGGCGATTGACGGCATCGCGGACGGTGATGTATGTCGCCTACATTTGAGCGCCTGATATCAATCCTGGCACCCTAGGTGCACCTTAGGTCGGATCTTGTGTAAAATCAAAGGGGGAGGGGGGTGAATGTCTAAAATTAGGAAGACTTGGATGGAAGTATTGTTAAGGAATTAGACTCCTAATCATTGTCTAAAATTAGGAAGAAAACTCTTTAGTGGCCTTGCTTATAGTGGTATTGTGGTTGGTGGTTAACATCTTAAAATATAAACAAGATGAGAGTCTTTCTCATCCACGCTATCAAAATCCGTCCATCTTTCGTTTGAAAGACGAGCAAACAAGTTCTCCACTGTTTGAGCAAAGGATTTTCTGTTTAATAAGAGTTTTTCCAGTTTCACTGTCCGTATTGTATCTCAGGATCTCAAACATCACAGCCATGTTTGTGACAGTGTCTGTTTTCTCTCACTGGTGTTATACTGCTACCTTGTTTTTACTTGTGACCGTATTACACCAGTGAATAGTAAAATAGGCACTGTCACAAACATGACTGTGATGTTTGATATCCTTAGAGAGAAGAGGACAGTGAAACTGGAAAAATTTCTTATTAAACAGAAAATCCTTTGCTCAGACAGTCGAAAACTTGTTTGCTCTGTCTTTCTTGGTCAAAGTTGGGATAGGGTTTTGATAGTTGTGGATGAGAAAGACTCTCATCTTGTTTATAAATTTTAATTTAATTCATCATTGTAAAATTATATATTTTACAACAAAGAATTAAATATTAATATTTAAAAATATTCACAATAGTAATAATTTAAAAAATCAAAAAGCCGAAATTTCTTTATTTTCGATTATAAAGCAAGTAGACAAAGTGATATTTGCATTTCATATAATCGTGCATTTCGGGATGGGATAGGTTTATCAAACAGGCACTTAAAGGATAGAGTATGTATTGATTCCAGGTCAACAAGTGTTGAATTTCAACTACATAACCAACTAAGCTGCCCGAAACATATATTAATAAAGCGCACAATAATTATATTGCTATAACAAGAGATAAAAATAAATTAGTAAATGTTCTGGCTTAATTAGGTTTCATGCTGGATTAAAGCTGGTTGGAAGCATATATTGTTTGCTTAATAATTATATTGCTAAAGAATTGTAAAATTTGAAACCTATATGACAATTAATTTGTATAAAGTTATATCTAGGGGCGTAAGTGGTTAGGTAGGGACACCATTATCCTTTAGTTTAGTTTGAACTAGAGCTCAAGATTTGTTGATACTATGAAGCCTATCCCAATTCTAAACCTAATTTTGAATATTAACAATTTACAATTATTCACAATATTAATAGGTAAAAAATCCCAGCAGCCCCAATTTAAGGCAACAAGGAGCATTACAATGGGGTGAATGTTTCCCGAGAGTATCAATTTCAACAAGACATTCTTGAACTCTCGCGCTTTCACCAAAAACAACACCAGAAACTTATTGACAGGAGGTATAGCATGCCATGCATCTGGTCTCTAAAAGATTGGAAGATTGATTGGGATCTGCTCCGAGCTGCTTCGTGCTTTTGGGATTCGGAGCGACATGTGTTCACCCTATCGTACAACAATCTGATGCCAACAATGGAGGATTTCCGAGCACTGACTGGTGTGGCTGAGTCGAGGACTGTGGCATTTCCGCGAGACAGACGATCAGTTACGGAGCAACTATCTGAATTCTTGGGATTATCAGTAGACTGGGTATCGTACATTGTCGTGGATGATAGATTTATAGACTTGACTCATATAGCCAGATTGAGTCGGACCAGGCCCAGTCTGTTTGATGTATCCACTTCCTTAGATATATTCATGTTGCTCATTCTGTCTGCGCATTACTTCTGCGGCTACATCGGAGTGTGTCCATCTACGCTGTTAGAGATCATCAGGCAGCTGAGAGGTGATCGAGGAGTTGACATCCGTCATATTCAATCTAGACAGGGAGCGATGGACATTATTCCACTGTTGCTAGCGGAGACATACCACGACATTGATAGATTAGCCGGAGGATCTGAGTACATGCAGATTACTATCATTGTGGCTGTATGAGAGATTGCGCTTGATCTCGCCATTGCCAGAGGGGCAGACGGCATTACCTTGGGCGACTGGACATCGCATGATATTGAGGAATGCCGCTACTGAGAGTTGGCATAGGAGGTTGGCCTTGGCCCGATATGAGACCGCAAACCTGTACAATTGGATTCCGGAATGGGGATTGCAGACTTTGAGAGATATTCAGGACGAGTCAGTGTTTGTCCGACTTTCGGGACTACATGTATCATCCTTTTGCATTCCATCTCTAGTGAGCAGACAGTACGGATACCCGCAGCAGACCATTCGGACTTTGAGAGAGCAGTTGATGACTAATACCATGCCGATGATTATGACTGAGCCTTAGACTACACATTTCTTTGGTAGATCATTTCTAGAGGGATTTCTTCCGATACGACCACTACTCCGTCAGACTAGAGGTATCACATTTCTGACCACCGAGTATCTGATATGGTACCAGGAGTAGCAGGGTCCTGTACAGCTGATGATAGAGGCTCGGCGCCGAGAGTATTTTGGGGCAGACTATTCTTCCAGTCGGACATTAAGAGACATAGAGGCCAAGAGCAACCCTGATGAAATCACTAGCGACATTGCAACTGATTATGAGAGACGGGAGCTTCGGAGAGCTGCTTTGAGAAATGATCCCGAAGTGATAGCTCGCAGAGAGGCCTTGAGGCAGGAAAGAGCAGTACTGAGAGCTACCATCCTGATTGATCCACCGGCTCACACGATACCTGAGCCAGGACGAGCTCAGACTGACTTTTTTGACATACCTAGACCAAAGACCTCCCGGGGACTGAGGCAGAGGAAGAGTAGAGATTTGAGTTCGGGAGCGGGAACGAGCTCCTAGACACTTTAAGAAGATCTGTTAATATATTTTTAAATATGAGATAGAAGCTTTAAATTTATTTTAAGAAGATATGTGTTGCTTTTAAGTTTGTAATTCAAATTTAGGGAATGGTAATACGTTAATTACTTCTAAACTGTTAATATATTATGAAATCAAATAATTATTAACATCCCAATTTTGTTTCATCCGTCGATTAAATTGAGTATACGTATAATATATGGATTGCAATGCAGGAGTGATGTCTGTCAACGATGATCGTAGTTGGATGTACAATCGGAAGTTGCCGAATCAAAGCAGTATCAATCCTTAGTTTATAAGAGGGTTGAAGGGATTTATTGAATTTGCTAAATTAAATCCCAGTCACATGAATGATGGTAAGATTAGGTGTCCATGCACCAAGTGTTGTAATAGCAAGTATCTAAGCTTGATCGATACTCAGAAACATCTTTTGCGTAACGGGTTTGATGTTGGGTACAAACAGTGGACTCGTCATGGTAAGCAAATGATATTGCGCACAAATGTTGCGAATAATCCCCCCTAGGAATATTCATGTACCTCCCGAACCCGAACCTATTATTCAGGACAATGAAGAACCACCTTTGAATGTGGAAGATATGGTTAGGGATGCAGCCGGTCCTGAATTCGATTAGTCAGAGAACCAACAGCAAGAACCAACCCCTGCAACCAAGAAATTTATTGATGCTATGGACTCTGCAAAAGAGAAGGTCTATCCAGGTTGCGAGATCAGTGTACTGGAGGTTGTGGCTGAGCTCCTTAACATAAAGGCTCATTGCAATATTAGCCAGTCTGCTTATAATCGTATCATGAAAGCAATTAAGCGGATGTTGCCGAAAGAGAATAAGATGGTTACAAACTTTTATGAGACAAAGAAGTTGGTTGGACAGATTGGGCTATGTTATGAAAAGATTGATGCGTGTAAGAATGATTGCATGCTATTCTACAAGGAAGATTCATATAAGACAGAGTGTTCAATTTGCGGACAAGGTAGATATAAGCCAAATCGGAGGGGTAGTTCAAAACACAAGAAAAACAAACCACATAAGCAGTTGTGTTACATGCCGTTGATTCCAAGACTGCAATGCCTCTACGCGTCTAAATCTACTGCAGAAGCAATACATTGGCATAAGGAAAGTTTGCGTGAAGAGGGTGTGTTGATTCATCCCAGTGATGGGGAGGCATGGAAACACTTTGATAAGACTTATCCTGACTTTGCGTCTGAAGCAAGAAATATACGGTTATGCATATGCTCTGATGGTTTCAATCCGTTTGGCCATGGGGCAAAATCTTACTCTTGTTGGCCGGTTATAGCCACTGTCTACAATCTTCTCCCTGGTTGTGTATGAGTGATCCCTACATGTTCTTGTCATTATTCATCCCCGGACCAAACAGCCCTGGGAGAAACATTGACGTCTATCTCCGACCTTTGATGGACGAATTGAAACAGCTTTGGGAGGATGGGGTCGAAATGTGGGATGCTTTCAAGCGAGAGAATTTCAGCATGAAGGCTGCGTTGATGTGGACAGTTAATGACTTCCCTGCATATGGGATGTTATCGGGTTGGAGCACCCACGGGAAGTTGGCATGTCCGTATTGTATGAGTGACACAAAGTCTTTCACGCTCAAGCACTCTGGAAAACCATGTTGGTTCGATTGCCATAGACAATTTCTTTCGAAGGACCACCCATTCAGGACCCAGAAGAATGCGTTTAAAAAGAACAAGATTGACCATGATGAGGCCCCGATTTGTTTAAGTGGTGACACGGTCTATGGGGAGGTATCTAGATTGCCCGATCCTCGGTGGGGGAAAAAGTTTTCGAAGACCAAAATACAAGGGTTTGGGACTTCCCATAACTGGACCATGAGGAGTATATTTTTGGGAGCTGCCATACTGGAAAACAAATCTCATTCGACATAACCTTGACGTGATGCACATTGAGAAGAATGTATTCGATAATGTTTTTAACACGTTGATGGATTTCAAGGCAACAACTAAAGACACAGAAAAAAGTCGAATGGACCTTAAGGAAATCTGTAAGTGGCCGGCCTTAGAGATGTCATACGTCAATGGTAAACCAGTTAGACCGATGGCTTAATACGTGCTTACAAAGGAAAACAAACTCCTCCTCCTGAAATGGCTCAAAGATTTAAAGCTTCCAGATGGTTACGCGTCTAACATTGGTAACTGTGTCAATGTAGAGGAGGGGAAAGTGTAGGGTTTGAAGAGTCATGATTGCCACGTTTTACTGGATAGACTACTTCCGATTGCTCTCAAGGGTCTCTTGCCTGACAATATCTGGGTGGCGTTAATAGAGTTAAGTGAGTTTTTCCGAGCGTTAACATCGACCACACTGCGTGTTGATCACATGAAAAAGCTTGAGGAGAGCATCGTAGTGACTTTGTGCAAACTTGAGAAGATATTTCCTCCTTCATTCTTTGATTCTATGGAACATTTATCGGTCCACTTGGCATACGAAGCTAGAGTCGGTGGTCCAGTTCAATACAGATGGATGTATCCATTTGAGAGGTAATTGAATTTATTCTATTTCTAAATAATTTGAGCGTTAACACTATACCTTATTTAACATTATTTATGTTTCAATCTACGAATGACTTTTAGGTATCTAGGCCAATTGAAAAGGAAGATGAGCAATAGGGCCATGGTCTAGGCCTCAATTTCAGAGGTTGTTATTATAGATGAGATTGTTGCCTTTGTCAGAACATATTTTCCTCCTGATGTTGATATGAGATTGACTAGGGTTGGCCGCAATTACGATGGTGGTTGTACGTCTAATGGAAACATCTCTGTATTTTCATCCCCTGGTCGGTTCCTCGACAAACGGGTTGGTACGCGTACGTTAACCGCTAAAGAGTTTGCCGCGGTCTCACTCTATGTTCTTCTTAACTGTGACGAGGTTGGGAAATATATCAAGTAAGTCATTGATGTTATGTTTACGCCTCGTCGATTAAATTATGCATGTTTAATTACCTGCATATGAAATGCCTTGTTTAACCCTATTGCAGAATGTTTGAAGATTAGCTCAGGATTTATCTCCAGAGCTCATCGCAACTAGGACAGACAGAGAATTTCCAAACTGGCTAAGGAAATATGTAAATATTTCGTTTCATTCAAATTTATTCTATACACTTTTTTAAACATTCAATCTTAAAATTGTATTAAATTGGTTACATATTGTCTTATAGATAGCTGAACATTCGGGTGATGCCAAAGCTGCGAGGTTAAGACATTTAGCAGGAACTCCGTACTTGAACGTTAATTTATACAACGATTATTTCGTGAATGACTATGTGTTTCATACCAAAGCTTATGGGGGCTCTAAATTAATGTGGAATAGCGGTGTGAAGCTTAAAGGAAACCTTGATTATTATGGCGTCCTGAAAGAAGTAGTCGAGGTGGAGTATTTGGGTGGAAACAATGTTGTCTTGTTCAATTGCGATTGGCGAGATGTTGTGCGAGGTATTAAGAAGCACGCCATATTTGAAGGACTCGTCCAGACATAATGGCGACGACGTCTTCATCTTAGCATCTCAAGCACAACAGGTATACATGACTCCCTACCCTCGTCGGCGACCCGACGGATGGTGGGCTGTCTGGAAGACCAAGGCTAGGAGCATGATTGACAACCTACCCTCATCGACAACTACAGAGTCATCATTAGAAACACCCTATCAAGAGGATGAAATGCCAGTGCCACCTAACATTTCATCAGCTAATCATCCATTAGATGATGTCACTCATATTCCTCAAAATGTTGATGAACCCGAGGAGGATTTCTTACCAGTGAATTTGCCACCTCCTCCGCCTCGTTCAGGTCATCTCGCACACATTGAAATTGATGAATCAGAGGAAGAGGAAGAGGACGTCGAACCAGAGTTTGATTCATCAGAGTCCGAAGACGAAGATGAAGAACTTGAGTTTTGTAGTAATTCAGAGTCCAGTGATGATGATGGGGATGAAGATTAATAATAGTTTAAAGTTTTATATGTATTGTGAATGCTTTAGATTATTATAACTTTAAAGTTTTATATGTATTGTGAATGCTTTAGATTATTAAAATTTGTCAACGATTGTTTTAGTTTATTTGGTGAGTGTGCTCTGTCAAAAAAATAACACGATGGATTGGATTAAAATTGAATTGAATTGAAATAATGTGAGCGAGAAACATACCTCTTCCTCGTGACCTATGAGTCAACAGCTTAATTGATACTCTGTGGGTAATCGATTTCCATGAATCAGACTAGTCTCGATTACAAAGATAATTAGACATTGGTCTCCGATTCATGGAAAACGATTACCCGGAGAGTATCAATTAAGCTGTCGACTCATAGGTCACGACGACGAGGAAGATTTCTCGCACACATTATTTCAATTCAATTCAATTCAATTCAATTTAATTTTTAATCCAATCCATCGTGTTAATTTTTGTTTTTTCTTGAACATTTAATCTCAAGGAGCTATATGTATTGTGAATATATTGTTTCCTATTGCTAAAGTTGTATATTTTAATTTTTTAGTGTATTTAGATATGAGTTCTAGTAGAGCGGGCAGGAAGACACGTCCCGTGTACACATCTATTACTGGGACGCAACCGTCCCGATCTGATACAAAGCAATGCACGATGATGTCGACCCTACACTTAGTAGTACCAGCTCCACCTCTGGGGCCGATACTCCTACTCCTGTCGATTCTGAGGGGAGGAAGTTTCTCCAGATATCGAAACATTATGTACAGTAAGTAACTCTTCATTAATTTGATATAAGTTGATTCCTTTTTGTTTTATATATAATTCATTATTAAAGTTAAAATGTTAGTGTATACATATACTTGGAAGGTTTGTAGGTGCATATCCTACCCCAGGGACAAAGATTCGGCAGTATTGGCGGTCTCGGGTCATGCCAGAGTTTTGGCCCAATTGGAAATCATTGCCACGGGAGGAGAAGGAGAATGCTAGGGAGGAGTTTAAGGTAATGTGTTAATGGTTTTTATTTAAAACTTAAATTTTAGTTTGTTATTAAAATGTTATAATTAATAATGATTATACTCTTTTAGTTTTGTAATGTTATCATTATATGTTGTAGTTGAAATTAACATGGAGGCTGGATATCGACGAGGTGTCGGTTAAATATGTTTTCAAGAAACAGTGTTCGAAGTTATTTCGGGATCATATTGATAACATATTTATATATCCTTAATTAGTTTAATTAACAATGATTATACTCTTTTAATTTTATAATGTTATCATTATATGTTTACGAGATATTCATATTTTTTATAGGTATGACGAAGTTTAAATTTTATATTAAGCGGCTCGCGGCGGGATTATAGCCCTTGACACCTCCTTTTATGATCGAGGAGGTGTTTCTTCGCTTTTGAGAACATTGATCGTCGGATGGGGCGATAGCTTTCGCCTAACAGGCTTGGGCAAATAGAGCAGGCTCCATGGGGTCGGCGATAAAGCATACGATGAGGATGATACCAGTCGACGAGCATCACTACCGTATGGTATGTATGTTAGTTTAAATTTAGTGTATGCTTGCTTTGAAATCAGTTTATGTACGTATGTTAGCTGGGAGCCATTTTGATGCTATGAAATTCATGGTTTTAGTTTTAATTGACTTTGAAACCAAACATGACGGTTGTATGCACGTTGTTGGTGGGTGTTAGTGTAAATGATAAGAAATACATGGGGTGTTAGTTTAAATGTAGTGTATGCATGCTTTTAAATCAGTTTATGTACGTATGTTAGCTGGGAGCCATGTTGATGCTATGAAATCCATGGTTTTAGTTTAATTGACTTTGAAACCAAACAGGACGGTAGTATGCACGTTGTTGATGGGTGTTAGTGTAAATGATAAGAAATACATGGGGTGTTAGTTTAAATGTAGTGTATGCATGCTTTTAAATAGGTTTATGTACGTATGTTAGCTGGGAGCCATGTTGATGCTATGAAATCCATGGTTTTAGTGTAAATGTAGTGTATGTTTTCTTTTCTAAGATTACCCCTAAATCCTAATGAATTAAGTAAATATTATACTCACAACTTTAGTGATTAAAGAGAACATTTTTTTTATCACAAGGATAATATGGGAAGCTAAATGTTGCGCATTTATACCATTTCAAAATAATAATCTCGCTTCTTTTATTTATAGGAAAAGGAACATGGCCCGAATGTCAGTTTTTTGGATGTTTTCGTTAGCACCCATGTTCGACCTCCTACATCGCCCGATCAACCTCCGCAATGGGTTGACGATCGCTCTGCATTGGCCTTTGTAAGTAAACTATCATTAAATGTCTTGATTTTGAATATGTAAATTTATTTATGTACATTGTGTATATGATTATATTTGTTTGTTTTATTTTGACAGAGTACATATCAAGCTGCCGTTGTTCCCGAAGGTACTCCTCCCGACCAGCCCATTCCTTTCGTGCCTGAAGTTTGGCGCTCAGTCACCTCGGATGGACATTCAAAGAGAGGAGACCGAGTGTTAGGGATGGGGGATTACGGGCTGCAATGCCCATCGACGTCGACCGGCCTTCGGCCAAATGTTTTCACGCCCAATAATCGGTATAATGCTTCGAGGATCGACACTCTGGAGGCTCAGCTGGCTGAGGAGAGATGCGTGGCTGCAGAGGCTCTTTTGGAGGCTCAGGCACAGGCTAGGGCAGAGCTTGCGGAGGCTCAGGCACAGGCACAGGCTAGGGCAGAGCTTGCGCAGCATCAGGAGGAGACGAATCGTAAATTTGCGATGTTGATGGCCCAGATGCAGAATCTAGAGCAGCGGCGGTAATTTCCAGCCTCCCCAATCCCCCCGAGTTGATTTCGTACTATTTTATACTTGTTTGTAATAACATTTGTGATATTTGTTTGTATATTACATTTTGGGTACTAGGATGTCCCCGCCCCACCCTCCCACCGATTTGGTACCCGCGGGAGCCCCAGCCCCCTCGATTTGGTACGGTGATATTTGGTTTTTAGATTTATAGTTTTAGTTTTATTAATTGAATTGTTATATCAGGTACAAAAAAATTGATTCATTGATATTTTAAATTATTTTTTTTATTTTATTGCATTATCAGCAACAGAAATTTTCGTCGCTGTATTAATTAATTTTAATTAAATTTTTATTCCAGCGACAGAAATTTCTGCTGCTATGTCAATTTATTTTAGTTTAATTTAATTAAAATTTTAATTTCACCGGCGGAATATTCCGTCGCTTGAATAAAAATTTAATTAAATTAAATTAATACAGCGACGGAAATTTCCGTCGCTGAATTAATTTAATTTAATTTAATTTTTATTTCAGCGACGGAAATTTCCGCCGGTAAAATTAAAAATTAATTAAATTAAATTATCTTAGCGACGAAAATTTCTGCCGCTGAATTAATTCATTTTAATTAAATTTTTATTTCACCGGCGAAATATTCCGTCGCTGAAATAAAAATTTAGTTAAATTAATTCAGCGACGGAAATTTTCGTCGCTAATATCAAAAGATCACCGACGGAATATTAATTCCGTCGGTAAAATCAAAAGTATACCGACGGAATTTGGTCCGTCGGACCACTGCGGCGGGATGATAGCGGCGGACCACCGACGGAATTTTTCCGTCGGTGGTGAACTTTAGCGACGGAATTTTGACTTTAGCGGCGGAAATTTCCGCCGCTAAAACATGTTTTTCTGGTAGTGCCTATCAGAGAAAAACTCCACCAAACCAAGCTTTTTAAACACCCCAAATTCCTTTTCTTTTATACCATAAAAACTCGATGAAAATTTGTAGAAAAACGGGTTTTAGCGTCAGGGGTAAAAAAGAGGGAATTGTGTTTCAGACTAAGGTTGTTTGGGGATGAGGGAACACGAATAGAAGACTTACATGCCCAGAAGACAGATTTAGATGAAATGCCACTTGTCTGTGCAGTTGTGTGGCCAGTTGTTTGAACAACTGTGAGTGCAGTTGGGATTTTGGGATGAGCAGGAGTGGCCTGTCGAGGCTTTTTCTTGCTGTGAATTTCAGTGTTACTCAACGTGTCTTCTGTGCCTAAGGAGGGATTTTCATCACTTGAATCATCAAACTGTGATGATGATCCTTCCTCAATAATTGCCGGAGTAGCTTCTTTTCTTGTTGAGCTTCTGGTTTTGCTTTTGTAGCTGCTCTCCCCCTGAATTTTGGTCAGAGTTGTTGCATGAACCCTCACCGAAGCAGTTGCCTGAACCCTCGCCCGAGAAGTCTTTTTCACCGGGGATTTCGCTTTGATCAAGGTGACTATGGTAGGTCATACTTATTAAATCCTACCGTCGCTGAAGGCTCTTGTATTGGGATTTCCTATTCGTCAGAGGAATCATGCAGAATGAGCTTCCGTCTTGCACCAGTGGGTTTCTTTGATTTGGGGGTGGAGGCCTTGGATGGTTTCTTTGAAACAGCGGCAGTTTTAGAGCCTCAGAATATGATTGATTTGCCGGAATCAATTAGCCGGTGGGACCTTCGAGTCCCTGCACTGGAGGTTGGCGGGCTGCATGCACAACTTCTAGGACATTCTGATTGTCCATATCGATTGCCATATTTTGCTGACCAATGGAGCTTACGTCCATTGGAGGAACGTATTAAGGCTCTGTAAGTACCCAAATCTGGCTCACAGTCACCAATCCGAGTTTCCTAGCAATTTCCCAAACTTTCATAAAGTTTAGGGGCAATTCGGGAACTTTTCAATACTTTCTGAGCAAGGAAGGACTAAACAGGAATAATAAATCTGGAAAGGACCTCACTGGAAAGAAGCTTCCATTTCTGCCACCTTGCTTGTTTCTAGAAAAAGCTAAGTCGACAGAAGATTGGGCCGCGCGGCTTCTTTTAGCTCAGGTTCCAGCCGTGCGACTTCATTAGTAGCATGACAGAAGTCTATAAATAGAGACATTCTCTATCTCATTTGATATACAGTTTTTGATAGCAAAGTTACTCTACAGAAATATACACCCGAAATACTCTCTCCTAAGACATAGCAAACTTGTCTCTCTCCGAAATTAATCAAAGCCTAATCTATTCCTAATAGAGCTAGCCCAAAGAACACTCCTAAGAAGATAGAGAAGCACCAATATTGGTAATCTCTCCTTCTCCCTACCCTAATCTACATCTATACACTTATGCTCTCTTACTACTTGTTGATTAAACTTCTATTATGTCATAAAGCTTCAATCTTTGCAATGTAGATCTATCATTCCCCACTCCCCTACACAAATGACTCATGGAGATCCTCTCTCTAGGATAAACAAGATCCCACAAGTGGCTTCTGTGAGTACCCCGACCCGAACTCGTGTTTTTGGGTTCGCTTTCCATGGTTGGCATTAATTTTAGGCTCATTTATTTGCTAAAGTGCACTTTGAGCCTGAATTATCCAAGCCATGCTTGATCCATTGGGCCTGCCTTCCTGCGGCCCAACTTGTCATAAAGTTGACCGGTGTCGTCCGACATAGGGCGACCCAAAGGCGGTTAACGCCCTATGTCGTCCGACATAAGACCTCTCATCAGCATGCCTATAAATAAAGGGCTTGGCTGATCATTTTAAAGGGGACTTTGGCAAGTAAAGGCACTCTGCTAAAATAGAGGCTCATTCTCTCTCTCACACACACACTTACCTCCCTCCTCACACACATACACATCTAAGCTAAGGATAAAAGAAGGAGCTCCTTTGCTGGTGTTTTGAAGGGGTGAACACCATACTATTGGTGCTTCTACCTTGTGGACTACAATAGGAAGCCACTAAACCCTCTCTCTCTGATTACTTCTTGCATACTCATCCATTTTACCTTGGATGCTTTATTGTTCAATAATATGTGAATATTTGGGATCTTGCATGAAAAAGGTGGTGGAGATGTGAATCTTCCATATTCACATCTCCTCACCTCAGATCTGGACATTTGGTAGCCTTAGTTGCATTAAAGTTTGCATCTTGGTTGATTGTGTTTGAGTTAGGAGGTGATGGCTACATGATAATGGCCAAAAACATGTGATTCATCACATTTGGCCATTAAAGCCATGTGATCCTCCCATAATACTCACGTATTACTGTTATTCTACTGCTTTTAGTGTATGTTATAGCTTAGATTCATGTTAGAAAGCAAGGTGGGATCAGTCTGCTGAAGGGCACTGAAATAGGACACCTATGTCGGACGACATGGGACTCCTAAAGGAGTCCTGTGTCATGCGACATAGAGCTCCCAGAAAGCTGTTTGGCTTTCAGTGGCTTCAGATCTACCCAGATTGATCCCCTTTGTGCTTAAAAGCTGTGTTTAAGTATTTTTAGTTTATTTACCACTATTTGGGAAGCCCAAGATCTGTTTGGGTGTAACCCATTGATGGAGGCGGTTTGTCGTGTGTCATGGATAGCCTTTGGCTTCCTACGTCATACGACATCCGTATCATTAAAAGTCAATCTTGACTTTGCTCACTCCGATAAACCCCAAACTGGTCTTAGACCCTGAATAGTGTCTCTCTTTAATTAAAATAGCATTGTCTTAATTCTAGAATAGCTTTGGTGTTGTAAGAGACAACCTGACCTGGATGTCTTATGTCGTCCGACATCCCTCTTCTGAGGAAGTCCTGTGTCGGATGACATCCGAGTTCCCTGGACAGATTGTCTCATCTCCTGCCTTGTAATGCAAGTCATTGTTTGTAAGGGTGTGGCCCCCTTTCATGGTTCACAAGTTGTATCCAGTTTCAATGCCATCAATGAAATCCAAATTTGCATGCCTTGTTTGCTGACACAAATTGCACACACTTTGAATGATTATAATTGTCCAATGTTTGATTGAAAGTCTCGAAAGAGGCGATGTGGGTGAGCTCCATATTCTCTTCCCACATCGTAACTTGACCCCCTTTTATATTTATGTCTAAAAAATCCAATCTTTATGTGTTAAATGTTCTCCCCTTCCCTAGATCTAGCTTTTCATATGATTGTCCACCTATTGAGGTATTAAGGGCATAGGGAAAGTCGTAATGATCCAATCTTTATACATTTCTCTCTTAGATTAATTATCCCCCTTGTCCCTTTAGCATTCTAAAATGGGGAAATCAATGTAAAGACTCAATCTTTACATTGATTCTTCCACTTTAATGCCACAATTTCTTTATTCCTCCCCATGTCCCCAAGGTTGGAATCTTCTCCTAGGATTGTCTAAAGCCTATTAAGGCGTCAAAGACATAGGATCAATACAAAGATCCAACCTTTATGTCTTATTCTCATAGACCCGTGGCTCGTGAGCATTCTTGGAGCAAAGATTGGTGTAAAGACTCAATCTTTACACCAATCTAACCATGAAATGCCACAAACCTTGTTCTTTTGTAGAGATTCATGATTTTTGGTCCCAAAATCTCCTATGATCACTTGAGATAAATATATCAAAATGTCCTTATGAATTGCCAATATCTCAAGATGTAGGATTGATGGCTAAAGATTCATTTTTTTTTCTAATACCTCATTCTTGGACTTAAATTTGACACTTTGATCACATTTGACTAAAATCCCCAATGAAAATTAGATTAAAATATACCAAGGCTCCTATACCTAGGTTGGTTGATTAATCTAGCGGGAGGGTAGATAGGTCCCATAATGATGATCACAAGCTCAAAAATGAGTATGGGATCAAAATCCCGAAAAATATCAAAGCCCAAGGCATCTTGAACCAAAACCTTCTTAAAATGGTTTACATGTTTGGATAAAGACTTGGCACATTCCTTTCCTTCACTAAAAATCATACGCACACACACTCGCATAAATTTTGGACCTTGGAAGACTTGATTTTGCAAGGCTCTTTGGGTGAACGCCAAACGTTCTTCCCAAGGGGTAACTTAACCTCCGGACCTAGTATCTTTTTCCTTTTTTTCAAAGTTTTGAGGATTATCGAAATGGCGTGGCAACTCCGTTTTTCATAAATTTGATGTTTTCCAACGATGAGGTGACTCGACCCTCGTAATGATACGCAAACCACCCATGCGGTATGGTATTGCGCGATCGTGGGGTGATTCACAGTTGGCGACTCCGCTGGGGAACGATTAAATGCTTTCCAAACTTCCTCTCTCATAAGAAGCTTTGGAACATTTACGAGGGTTAGCCTTCAGTCCCGGGTCCAATTTTTGTGCTTGTGTGAATCTTTTTTCCTTTTTTATGCTTTCTTTGTGTTATTTTTTGTCTTGTATATATTCTAAACAATAACAGGTATAGTTTTGAAGCAGAAAATTGCCCAGAATCTCTTGCTAAACATTCTGGAATTGTAACAGTTTGAAACTTGGAAAACACCGAGAGGCTAGTACCGGTGCCACGGAAAGATATGTTTTTAGATCTCGCATTGAAAAACCTGTTGGATCCAGCCGTGCGGCCTGATCTGCCCTGGACCAAGCCGTGCGGCTTTATTAGCAGTTCCACCAGGACAGTTTCTTCTGGCATTAATCTGGAAACTGTGGCGACTTTGGGACTATTCTGTCTAGAATCTGGACTAGTTTCAAAGACCAAAAAATTACGTGCTTATGTGAAGCATTTCCCCGTCCTAAAACATTCTTTTAAGACACATATTGAAAATCTCTATTTTAACTCAAAAAAAAAATTTTTAGTGACCGCACACCACGCGCACTATATACTCCTGTACACTTTTGCACACTACGTCCTCAACCCGGGATGGTTGTTCAGTTGCAGTCATGGAAAGTGTTACGACGCTACCAGGCGCGCACGGAACTATCCCAACCTCCCCTTGACATAACCCGTGTCGACCACTGCACTAGTCCATGTCACACTTCTTAAACTGTGACTTTTTGGTTGGTTTTTGTCTAGACCGTGTCATATAGCCTTGTCGTATACCCCGTTAAAGTCAAACCCGAGCCCATGTTAGAGTCAAGATTCCTCGCGCAAGCGAAGCCATGCCAAAATTTTGTTAGGCAAAATTGGCAAAATCTTGACCCCCGACTTTGACTTTGACTTGCACGGAGTATGTAAAAGTCAAACCCAAGCCCGTGCTAGAGTCAAGATTCCTCGCGCAAGCAAAGTCATGCCAAAATTTCGTTAGGCAAAATTGGCAAAATCTTGACCCCCGACATTGACTTTGACTTGCACGAAGTATGCAACAATGCTCAAGGTGATGCCGTGTTATTCGACTTTTAAAGTCCGACATATGCCTATTATTTTCCTTGGACAACGCCAAAGTCAAAGTCTCTCGCGCAAGCGAAGCTATGCTGAAATTCTGTTAAGGCTAAAGACTTGACTTTGACGGTGTTGACATTGACTATAATCCGCATCGCTCGCGCGTTAAAATTCCTATGATCCTCTAGACCCTAGGACCATTCTGCTCTTTTTGGTCGGTGGGATCTGCTTGCCCTATGGAAACCTTGTTCGAGGTTACAAGTTGAGGGATCCATAGACGTAGTGACGGAACCGACTGATCCAGGATCTAGAGTAGTTGCGAAAAAGAAGGGAAACCTTTTCCAACCAAATATGGCTAATCAAAAGACACTGTTTTAAGTAAACATGAAGATTCTTAACTGCATGTTACTTGAGTCTTCAGCCTAAACACCTACCCCCGAGTCTAAACCTTGCCTATCCCTTTTCCGCAGCGAGAAAGATGTGGGTAAGAATATCGGGTCAATGGCTTTTCAGTGTAGAAATCTCAGGCTCAGACAGTTCATCTGAATCATCAGTTTCGTCTACTCAGTGGTTTAGAATGGCAGATATGACAGAAAACAGTGGTGGTACGAGTAATCCGATGTCTAGAGAGGAAGAGTTAGCCCTCGCCTTGGAAAACAGCCGCAAGGTTCATGAAGAGCAACAAGCCTTGCTCATTGATGCTCTCCGCTATCATGGGTTTCAGATAGTAGTTGAAGCAAATGGTTCCTTGGTCATGGTTGAAGATGAGACTCCAGAAATAGTGACTTCAACCCCTCCATCCTACAACCAATACCCTCCTCCTTCAACATATGATCTACCACCAAGGACTACTGCCCTTTAGTTCCTCCCAGTATCTCAGGCCATCAGCGCTCCATCATCCTCAGCTCCTCAGAACGGATCGGGCTTCATTCATCATCAACAACGGCTAAATGCTACAGCCACACCTATTTCTCAGTTTAAGCAGTACCTGCCAGTTTATGCTCCAGCTTCACATAATCAGTTTGAGCCATGTGACTATGTTCTGAAGCCCATATACCCACCCGAATACGATAGTGAGTTGCTAAAAGAAAATCCGGATGCCTCAAGTTTTCCGTTGTAGCCTGTCGAAATTAGTGAATTCACCCGTCAATTTCACTAGCCTACTACTGTGGTTCCCTCTACTGATAAAAGTCTTGTTGCGAGTTCCAGTAACTCGAGAGTTCCTGTTGACCCCCATGTGGCAATATTGATGGAGCAAATGAAACGAATGCAAGAAAAATTTGATCTCATGATAAGTACCAGTACTCCCTCGACCCAAGATGTCGAACCAGGCAAAGAAGTGATTTTGCCGTGCAAAATTAAAATGCCTGAAGTGAGAGAATCTGATAGGACAACTTTCCCCGGAACTCACTTGGCCAATGCCAGTTCTAAGCTTGAGAAAGGCCTGAAGACACAACCAGCCTCAAACATAACCCAGTACTATCAGTACCGAGCAGAAACTGCACCCAACTCAGCATCGATTCCTCACAAAGGAAAAAATGCCACAGCCTCCCTTAGACATATCCAACAATGGAACCAACTGAACAATGGAAATCCAAGTCGTAGGAACAACAGTGCCTCCCGAAAACACCGCTCCTTTCATTATGACAATATGGAGATGCCTTTGAGCAAGATGCTGGAAGAACTAGTGAAATAAAAGCTGATAAAGCCACTCGAGAATTGGAAGCCCAAGAACCCAAATATCCGTCTGGACGACGAGACCAAGTACTGTGCTTTCCACCAGTACCTTGGACACGACACCGATGATTGCAACTATTTGAGGCATGAGATCCAAAATCTGATAGAAGATGGGACGCTTGAATGCCCACATGCATCTAACAATCTTTCCCCAAACAATGCCAATATGAATGTTGTGGAGTGGGAAGCAGGGCCATCTAACTCAGACCCAACTCCTTCGCCAAAGTCACACATCTGTTATGACGTTTGTGACTGTACGAATTGTTTAGAAGATGAGTTTCAGGACTGGGTAAGTGAAGACTCCCCCCAGAGGAAAGGAAAATCCTCCTCCCAGCAGAAGTTGAAAGAAATATACGAGGCCGGAGATACCAGAGTAGGGACACTCGGGGAACCCTTAGGAAAATTTGATTACTACGTCCTATACTCAAATAAGCCCCTAGACTAAATCTCCTCCTTTGTCAAATGGTAGCACAATCTTAAGGCCTGCAATCCAAGCGCCAAATGGAGATAGGAAGCTTGAGAGCCTCAACGGGCCAAAAAAAAACAAGCCATGTTCATAATGGTAAAAGCTCGAATCAAGAAGTGCTAGGTCAGAAACGTCATTTTGACGATTTTGGGATGCCAATGAGCAAAGTTTTTGACGATTTGGTAAGACATGGTCTTCTCAAACCTCTCGAGAATTATCAGCCAAGGAACCCAGGTAACCTTGTGATGGATGTGGTTTTACCCATCCAAAAGATATGTTCCTAAGCTTATTTTCTGTTCGAAACCTTGAGAATTTAATGTATTTTGTTAGTGTTTTGATAGTTCAGGGGCTGAAGCGCAACAATGCTGAAATCGGGGACAAAACTGACATTTGGAAGCTTTTGGATTAAATTGGAATTATTGGAAAATCCAGGGACTAAATTGGAAATATGGAATTTTTGGATGAATTTGATTTCTAAAAATTCGTGGGATTAAATGAAAAATAAAATCCCAAAGAGCGAAGCGCAAAAGAAGTCATTACGGTGGTCAAAGTGGACTTGGCAATTGTGGGAACGAACCGAATAACAAATGTTATAAAACAAGGCCATGCTGAGGCAAGTGGCCGGCCACTTCATGGAACAAGGCCTAGGCAGTGTTTGGCTTGTGATCACTGTGAAACAATACAATGAATCAGAACGACTGGGGCCCTTCTTCACGACTCGTTAGAACGAGTCAAGCTTGGGAGTGAATTGGGCTTGGTAATGGGCCTTGTTTAATGGTCATCCAACGTTTGCGGCTAGGGTATTTTTTTGATTCAAGTGGCATTATAAAAGAGGAGGATTTTGTATTATTGATTCATGCCGTGGTACCGTGCAAAATAGAGAAGAACAAAATTACTTCCTCCGTCTCCGTTTCAATTCAGGTTTATGTTTTATTTTATTTTTGTAATTTTTATTATGAGTAGCTAAATTCCTTTTCATGGATTGGATGTAATATTCGTCGGATTTCTATGCTAGTATAATTTTCCAAAACTTTCTTGTTCATGTTTGATGAGATATCTAAATTCAATTTTAGGTTTTAATTCTATTTTAACCTTTAATTGTTAGGTTTTGAATAGTTGCACTAGCGTGGATTGTTCATAATTTAGGCCACTATTTCATCAATTGGATTTGATTGTTGACCTAGCGGAATACAAGAGAATCTAGATTCATATGTTCTCATTGTTCTTAATGAATTTCTTGATTATTGTTTTGACCTAGCGGAATCTACAATAGGAGAGAAATAAGAGGGTTGCAATCCGCACATCGAACGTCCCAACCCTTAAATTAAGTGAACGAATCTTTGAACAAGATTGTTAATTTTATCATGATAAATCTAGTATAGAATGAAGATGAATATGAAATCCAATCCGTGAATTCCTTTGATCTGATTAAATCCTAGTTTATTGCTTTCTTGTTTTCTTGAATTAAATAGTTAATTTCTTGCTTTAATATTTTAGTTAATAAATCCAAATCAAAAACCCCATTTTGTTACTTTTAGCATTAATTAAATTTACTTGTTAAATCACACGAGGCTCCGTGGTTCGACCCTTACTATTGTACGTTGCTACTTCGGTGACTTGTACACTTGCAAGGTTTTTATTACACAGTGGAAATTTTCTCCATCAAGTTTTTGGCGCCGTTGCCGGGGACTTGTTGTGATTTTTAACAAGTTAATTTAATCGGTGCATGTTTGGTCGCCGGTCATTGGATCCTAATTTGGTTCCTTTGAACGACGATATAGACTGCATTGAGAGAGGCATTCCCTCTACTCAAGTGAGTGAAACCGAATCGACACTTCGTCACCGGGACGTAAGAAGAATTAAGTGAGTTGGAAACTTCTTCCACCGAGGAAGAAGAAGAATTTAATTTTGTGATGGCGGATCAAGTCATGAATGCCTTTGCTAGGCCAAGAGTCGACACATCGGTGTCGTGCATAGTGTTGCCCGATGCAGCACTAGCTTATGAAATAAAAGGCCAATATTTTAATATGCTTCCAAACTTTCATGGTTTAGCCGGGTGAGGATACTTTGGCATTTTTGAGAGAATTCATGTCTACTGTGAGTGGGTTCCCTATAAAAGAGGGTGTTACAAAGAGAGCACTTGAGACTGAAGTGTTTCCCATATGCATTGAAAGACAAAGCCAAAACTTGGCTATTGCTACTTCCTCCCCGTAGTATCAATACTTGGGATGCTTTACATGATGCGTTTCTTATTAAGTTCTACCCTTATAATGCATTGACAGATTTTAGGGTAAAAATTATGGGATTTGCACAGGAACCGGGGGAAGCCTTCCATGAGGCATGGGATAGATTTAGGATGTTGCAAATTCAATGCCCTCATCATAATTTTCCTGCTTCTATGTTGCATCAAACATTTTATGGGGCTTTATCCCCTGAATACCAATCCATGGTTGATAATGCAGCAGGAGGTAGTTTGGGTACCAAGACTGTACAACAATGCCAGGAATTGTTTGAGATGTTGAGTGCTAATTCTCAACAAAAAGGTTCTAGGGGAGCAACAAGGGGGGTAAATGAGGTCGGATTGAATAATGAGATTGCTAAGCACTTTGCATTGCTCAACCAAAGATTTGATAAATTAGCTTTGCAAAATGCCTCTTCTTCTTCTATGCCTTCTACTGCTCATCTTGTGTATGATAGTTGTGTTACATGCGGCTCTAAATCTCATGATTATAACTCATGTCCCTCTACTAGTTCCTTTGGCTATGAAACTGAGCAGGTACAGGCGATGCAAGGATTTGGCCAGCGGTTCCCTCAAAACAATAACCCTTATTCAAACACATACAACCCGGGGTGGAGGCAACACCCAAATTTTTCATGGGGGGGCAATCAAGAACAAAATAAGCCTCTCCATCCTCAACCTCCACCGGTACAGTATGAGCATAAAAGGGAACCGTGGGAAGTGGCCATGGAAAAATTGCAAGCTGAAAATAATCAATTGAGGGCGGAAAATCAACAAGCTTCCAAGAACCATGAAGCCGCCATTCGAAGTTGGAGACCCAAATTGGGCAACTAGCTACCGCCCTACAAAGTCATAAGGCCGGGACATTTCCTAGCCAACCTCATCAAGCAAATGCCATTATCACTCTCCGAAATGGCAAACAGGTAGGTAGTGAGGTAATATCTCCTTCATCTTCTTCTCCCCCTCCTGTTGGAGAAAATAATGCTAATGTGGATAAAAATGAAGTTGGTTGTGATAAGAGTACAAGTGACATGGGGGAAAATTCTAAAGTTAACTCTCCACCCCCCATGCCATATGTACCTCCCGTACCGTTTCCTGGAAGGATTTTAAAACATAAATTGGATAAGCAGATGTCGGAATTGATGAACATGTTTTCTAAGGTGAACATCAATATCCCTTTACTCAATGTGATAAAAAATATTCCTGCTTATTCCAAATTTTTCAAAGAATTAAATTCCAAGAAACATAGGTATGGGACAGATGAGAGAATAGTGATGAATGAAAATGCTAGCGCAGTGGTGCAACATTGTCTTCCACCCAAATTAAAAGACCCCGGAAGTTTTCTGATATCTATTACTATGGGGGAGTCAAAGGGGGTAAAAGCGATGTTGGACCTTGGGGCCAGCATTAATTTGTTGCCATATTATTTGTATGAGGAGTTGGGCTTACCCGAATTAAAACCCACTACAATGGCCCTACAACTTGCGGATCGGTCCATTAAAAGACCTGTGGGCATTGTGGAGGATGTTTTAGTTCAAGTAAATTCATTCATTGTGCCTGTTGATTTCGTTGTGCTTGAAATGCCAAGAGGTGAAGGAAGTCGCCGGGATTCACCCATATTACTTGGGAGACCCTTCATGGCTTAATTTACCAACACCATTATTAATGTGAAGAATGGCAAACTATCTATGACAGCAAGGCGGGTGAGAAAATTGAAATTTCGTGTTTGATGCCATGAAACATCCGAGTGAGGATAGAGAGGTGTGTTCTTATGTTGATAATTGTGAAGTTGTGCCAAATGACGGTGAGAAATCTAGGGATAGTGCGGGTTCCCACTTGTGTGCCGTGAAAAATAAGGCCGACAATCTTGGTTCTTGTGATGGCCCGTATCACCCCTAGACCGATCCAAAAGGGGTCGGTGTCCCCATTGAAATCTTTCTTTCCACTCAAGTCTACCTATATTGATTCATGTGCTAAAATAGAAGAGTGTTGCTCTCTTGATATTTCTGATGCTTTGTCTGTCAAGATGAATGTGCAGGATGCTTGCAATGATGTGAAGGAAAAGGAGGTGCTTGATTGTGATAAGAATAAGGCACCAAATGAGTTTGGGGGAGAGGTCCCCAAGAAAAAGAAATTGAAGAAAAAGAAAAAGAGCAAGAAAAAGGTTCGAAAAGTTTCTTGGGCCCCACCCGAGCTTATAACAAAGGGTGAATTTTTGTGGAAAGTTGTGGGCATTTGTGCCCGAGAATGTGCGAAGTGGGCCAAGGGAAGGAAAGCCAAGGCCAAAATGAATGCGGTCACATCAAATCCCATTTAGTTGGGAGCAATGGTCGGGCTAACGACCTTAAACAAATGCGCTAAGTGGGAGGCAACCCAAGTAGGTATGTTTTATTGCTTTATTTATTTGCTTTGTTGTGTCATATCGCTCTTTCAACCCGAGACATGTTTTTGTTCTCTTTGCTATGAGGACATAGCATGTTTTGAGTTTGGGGGTAGATATCTCTCCGAGTTTGTGGGTTTATAGGGAGTGTATATAGTGTCACCCTCCAAAAAAATAGAAAAATTTAAAATTTTTGTTCTCTTTATATGTTTGGAAGTTGGCCAACGTCCGTGATGATTTGAGGGATTTTGATTGAGTTTTGCTAGCTTGTGCCAATTTGAATATGTTAATTAGAATTGCATTAATACATGTAAAACACAATTGCACCACCATTCACTTCCATCTTATTTCTTGATCATGGTCATTAATTTAGGTGTCCTTTATGGGTTCACTTTGACATTCTCGGGGGTCCTAGAACATGATTGCATGCTTGTCAATAACAAATCAATAGATTACTTGGTATTTATGGCTTATCTTTCTTTGACAACCCTCTTGTAAGCCTTTGACTTTCTCGTCACTATATATATAAATTGTCACTTGATCCCTTTTGAGCCGGTTAGAAAGAATGGAACATCTAGACCACCATTCGCCTTCATTTGATGCCTAATCCCTAACCCTTGACACCTAGAATAGGTTTATCCCACCTTCGCAAGAATGTGGAATTAGAAACGATCACTTTGGGGGTTACATGGGGAAATTATGGGAATGAGTGAGGAAGGTCAAAAATTGTGAAGTGGATATGTATTGTAAAAAAAAAAGGGGGTAAGAAATAATCAAAAAAAAAAAAAAAAAAAATAAAAAAAAAAAAAATAAATAAATAAATAAAAAAAAATAAAAAAAAAAAAAAAAAAAAGAAAAGAAAAATTTTTGCCCCCTAATGTTGTGAAGTATATTTGTTTAGTGACCTATTTTGAGAGAGGGAATGTGTTCAACCCCAAGTGTATAAAGTATGAACAAGGTTCTAGTTCGGGGGTTGAAGCATTGGGGAAACAAAGGTGAGCGGAAAAGTTAAAATTCAGGAAGGAGTATTGCAATGGAAGGTTTTTAATTTCACATTCTTGTGTTTGTATGTCTACTCCTTCATTTGCACCCGTGAGCCTAGCCCCACATTTGTTGTGGATTTAACTTTGAGCCATACTTTTGTTCAATATTGAGTAATCGGGTTGACAAGTGTGTAATCATGCATATGAGCATCCTTGTGTATATAATTGTATTGTAATCTGTGATTTAGAGCATGTGTTAGTGATCCCATAAACAATCTTATCTTAGTGATCATGATCTTCCATATTTCATTCATCATTCAGGCCGAGGTGGAAAATTGTGGGTTAGATGCATTAATGTAATTGTAATTGCATATTCTTATTGGCACTTGTTTAGCATATTATGTGAGAATCTGAGACTTGTTTGACCGGCAACCTTATATATATTGAGAACATATCAAAAATATTTTCTGTTGATTGTTTTTATTTGTTAAAGTAGTAGTTTTGTTTTGTTTTACTCGAGGACGAGCAAAAGATAAGTTTGGGGGTATTTGATGGATGTGGTTTTACCCATCCAAAAGATATGTTCCTAAGCTTATTTTCTGTTCGAAACCTTGAGAATTTAATGTATTTTGTTAGTGTTTTGATAGTTCAGGGGCTGAAGCGCAACAATGCTGAAATCGGGGACAAAACTGACATTTGGAAGCTTTTGGATTAAATTGGAATTATTGGAAAATCCAGGGACTAAATTGGAAATATGGAATTTTTGGATGAATTTGATTTCTAAAAATTCGTGGGATTAAATGAAAAATAAAATCCCAAAGAGCGAAGCGCAAAAGAAGTCATTACGGTGGTCAAAGTGGACTTGGCAATTGTGGGAACGAACCGAATAACAAATGTTATAAAACAAGGCCATGCTGAGGCAAGTGGCCGGCCACTTCATGGAACAAGGCCTAGGCAGTGTTTGGCTTGTGATCACTGTGAAACAATACAATGAATCAGAACGACTGGGGCCCTTCTTCACGACTCGTTAGCACGAGTCGGGCTTAGGGGCGAATTGGGCTTGGTAATGGGCCTTGTTTAATGGTCATCCAACGTTTGCAGCCTAGGGTATTTTTTTTGATTCAAGCTGTGGCATTATAAAAGAGGAGGATTTTGTATTATTGATTCATGCCGTGGTACTGTGCAAAATAGAGAAGAACAAAATTACTTCCTCCGTCTCCGTTTCAATTCAGTTTATGTTTTATTTTATTTTTGTAATTTTTATTATGAGTAGCTAAATTCCTTTTCATGGATTGGATGTAATATTCGTCGGATTTCTATGCTAGTATAATTTTCCAAAACTTTCTTGTTCATGTTTGATGAGATATCTAAATTCAATTTTAGGTTTTAATTCTATTTTAACCTTTAATTGTTAGGTTTTGAATAGTTGCACTAGCGTGGATTGTTCATAATTTAGGCCACTATTTCATCAATTGGATTTGATTGTTGACCTAGCGGAATACAAGAGAATCTAGATTCATATGTTCTCATTGTTCTTAATGAATTTCTTGATTATTGTTTTGACCTAGCGGAATCTACAATAGGAGAGAAATAAGAGGGTTGCAATCCGCACATCAAACGTCCCAACCCTTAAATTAAGTGAACGAATCTTTGAACAAGATTGTTAATTTTATCATGATAAATCTAGTATAGAATGAAGATGAATATGAAATCCAATCCGTGAATTCCTTTGATCTGATTAAATCCTAGTTTATTGCTTTCTTGTTTTCTTGAATTAAATAGTTAATTTCTTGCTTTAATATTTTAGTTAATAAATCCAAATCAAAAACCCCATTTTGTTACTTTTAGCATTAATTAAATTTACTTGTTAAATCACACGAGTCTCTGTGGTTCGACCCTTACTATTGTACGTTGCTACTTCGGTGACTTGTACACTTGCAAGGTTTTTATTACACAGTGGAAATTTTATCCATCACCTTGATAGGACCAAGTTATTTGAATACCACAATCATCATGGTCACACGACCGACAAGTGTCTGACTTTGAAGAAAGAAGTCCAAGGGCTGATCGATGAAGGTAAGCTCAAGTGCCCTGGCAGTCCAACCAACAAAGAGTAGCTAGACTAGGGGCTACCTATCCTTAAACAAAATTAAAAGGATAAAACAGTCTCTCTGTCAGCCTTCGTAGGTTCTAGTGCTTTAATTTTAATCAAGTCCTCCTTGGACATTGTAGTAAAATGTTTAACTTTCTATTTATAATAGTCTTTTTTTTTTTTTCTTTTCTAGCTAGACTCAAGACATTATTTGCATACCTACATTATATTTAATGAAATGTTTTTATTTTATATGACTATTCGCATCGCTCAACAAATAATCTCTCGAAATGACTAAGATTTAAATTAATTGGTGTGAGAAAGTCAAACTAATATCCTCTCCATACACTTTCTCGGCCTCCTAAAAGGCACATATTAAAGATGTTCACTCTCTTTCAAAATATATACCTTCACTTTGTCAAGTCCACAATGGTGCCATCATGAATTGTAAAAATCTGCGACGTCAAGATCAGGGGCTTCCTCTCCTTCTTATGCGTGTCAAATACAGTTCAACCGGTATCAAAATTAAAGCTAAAGGGCTAGCATCGAAAGTCAGTAATTCACAAAAGAAGAGTTCAAAGATCGAAGAGGCAACAAGAGCATGCATGGAAGAAAAAATTCAAAGAACAAAAAGGGCTAGTCAAAGGTCCTCAACTCTCAAATAGACATCAAACTCTAAAAGGTTTCTCAAAAAAAAAAGGGTAAGAAGAACCTCAAATTCTTAAAAGGTTCTCCATTTCTTAGAGCAAATTCTCAAAAGATCCTCAAATTCTCCGAAGATCCTCTAAAACTCAAACTTTCACATCCCTTTTCAATTTACTCCTCTTCTTTCTCCTCCAATGAAGAAACAAAGACCAAGAAGCAGTCGAAATCACAAAAGCAGCAGTCAGGCGAGACTCATCTCAAGGCCTGCGCATCATCAACTAATCTTCCTATTCTCTGTAAGAACCACAAATATTCATCCCCTTTCCCAAAGCCGAACATAGCTCAAGCCCGAACTACGACGACCTGAGCTCCTCACAATGAGGGGAACGTAGGTAACCAGACATGGTCCGGTCATAAACACATTCAAATTCCAAAAAATTCGGTCTCATCAATGGCCTCTCCTATACACAAACTTTCTTCACATTGGTCGACTTTCTCCTCATGATTAATCAAATGTTTGTTCATATCGATGAATAACCCGAACATTAATAAAGGGTTTTAAGCAATCTTGTGATCATTGAAAATAAAACAAATTTTCAGATGTCTTGACAAGTCTTCCTTTTCTACATTATAGGAAAAATAGAGCTAAACACTGATTTTCTGTCAGCAGGGGCTTCCATACACTTTTACAAACCTTTATACCCTTATACTCTCTCAAAAGAGTCAAACCCAAAGCGAGTTATTATGCCTACGTCGAATGAGGCCATCAAAATAACACAATCGGGATTCATTCCCACCATTCGAAAAATATGCCCCTGCATGTATAAATTTCTAAAATTCTTTTCTTTTACATCATCTTGCGGTTGACTGATTGACTAAAGAAAATAAGAAAGTAAATATAAAAGGATGGGTTTTCCTCTTTAGCTACATGATGATTCAATTTGCATTAGGGCTGCATTGAAACTCTTCAAGGTGGGGCTTCGTCAAGCAATTTCTTTAGATTGGGGCTTCTCTAGTCATTTTTGGGTCCGTATCGGGTTCTTCACTATGTTACGAGATTGATTCAGTCTTTGTCGGATTAACTTCAGGATCACTTTTGCAGTACCAATCAGATTCTGATTTTGCTAGGTCATAAGATTGGGGCTTCACCAAGTCACTTCTTCAAAATCTAGACATCGCCTACTCAGTTCATCAAATCGGGGCTTTGCCAAGTAAAGGGAAGTTTTGTTTGTTGAAAGCCTGCCACGAGCAAATTCTTTGATGTCCAAGTTCAAGAATGAGATTGTAATCAGGATCGGGACTTAATCATGACTTTAAGTCCAACATTGGAAGTCGAGTCTACAAGACCCCTTTTTCACCAACTAGAATGAGAATCTTTTCTGGAATCCATGATGGGTTTCACACTTCGTAACGTAATACTTCAATGGATTGGGGCTGCATTAAGTGCATTTTGAGATCTGTCATGGTTGACCAACCAGTTTGGTTTTATAATCAATTCATTCGGGCCTTCCCCATGATACTTTGTCAAGTCGGGGGCTTCACAAGTCATTTGGAGAAAGTTTCGTTCATGGATTCCTTGAGGTCGCTTCAAACACGACTCTCTCTTTGGATGACCAGCCAGTTTGGTGCTTCGCCATTATCTTGGATCAGACCATCAATCGAAGCTCTATCAAGTCATCTCTTCAAGTCGGGGCTTTGCCAATGAAGGGATCTTTCCTCGCTTTAATAGAACCTGGGGCTTTGCAAAGTTTTTTCCCTCAGACCTGGGGCTTCGCTAAGTCACATCTATCCTCAGAAGAGAGGTTTGGTCACTTTGACAATTGTTTTGGAATTTCAGTTTTGGGGCTTATTATATATCAGCTTTTTTGTATATATGGTTCAGAATCAGGTTCTTCCCCCGTACCAACATTTTTCTAAGTCATTCTCTGGACATGGGCTTTGTTAAACCATAATATACCCAAACTAAAGGGGTTCATTTATCTAGATAGATTGCTTTAATCTTTGGTTCTAGGGCCTGTCAGCATCAGCTTCAAGTGCCAAAGTTTGAGAAAGGAACTTTAATCAAGACCCGAGGTTTAAATCCGATCTCAGCCCAATAGGGAGTTCTGGTCCACATGATACCTTTCGGCAGCATTAACAACATCTCAACAACAACAGCAGTTCAGTCCGCACCCGAGGGATACAACCCCACCTGCTCGAAACTTGTCTCAAACAGTTCCCAAACACATACATCCAAACATATCCCCAACACATTCTTACATACATAAAATCCCTCTCACATTGCCTTCCCGCAAAAGAGTCAGCCCGTGGCTCATGTGACATGCACAAAGAGAAATAACCTTAATTGATTACAAATCAAAATAGGAAATACTTTTGCCCAAAATTAGGCTCGTGCATGCCCAAAAGCAAAATAAAAAAATATATAGATAAAAGAAAAACAAAAATCATCATTCTAAGTGACTTCATGAATTTTTTGTAAACCCTTAGCCTTGCTAACATATGCATGGATACCTCTGAAGTTTGCCTCATAATATCTAAGTCATACCATCTCATGCCTGCATGCATCGTCATAAATGTCATGCATATTTCTATTTGTCTCTTCACTAACGAATGCATGAATTCAAATGCGAAAGACCATTTTCCATCGCTATTGAGACCTATCCTCAACAAGGAAGATATTCACCTAAGCCCAAAATCAGTGGTTTCAACAAAATTGCATGAACAACTCGCAAGACCTCCGTCTTTCGGTGCCTCAAGTCTGTATCGTCTCGACTTAAGATAGCTCAAGTCCTTATCATCTTGGCCTACGACAATCTGTTGATAAATCAAATTCAAGAAATCAATCCCCCCCTTCGGCGAGAGATAATTCCAGGTAAAACATGTGAAGACAGTCTCCAGTGTCTACAATTCGGTCAGAGACACCAAGTTCTCAAATGCTAAGAAACACCAAGTTCTCAGTTATCCTCAACAAATGAACATACCTCAAATGTTCCAGCAACTCGGTCAGAGGCACCTCACGCTCTCAAAATTTCTAGCAAATCGGTCAAAGGCACCTCATGCCCTCAAATGTTTTAACAACTCGGTCAGAGGCACCTCACGCCCCCAAATGTTTCAACATCTCGGTCAGATACATCAAGCTCTCAACACTATCAACTTCCACACATCCCCCGTGGCTCGAAGCGATCCCTGTAATTTTACTAGTTATACCAACCCATGATACTTGGCCTTCGACTCCCAAAGGTAAGCAAAGCAGAGGTACACCAAAACCATATTCACATATTTAAATACAAGTCCAACAATTCTAGCCAACCAATCCCAAAGAAGTAGAAATATTCTAGGTAAGCGCCTTCAGAATAGTCATTCATCTCTAGATCGAGACCTCTACGAATAGATCTCGCTAGATCCTGGTGCCCTTAGAATTTTTCCCCAACACGTTGAGTACTTTCTCTATCGCTTTCTTTCATCACGTGAAATAATTCTTCACACATCCATACGTTAAGAAGGAAATTATTCATGCGAGATAAATCTCCTTGCTCCTTTTGTACGCAAGAAAAATCCTCAGTACCTTCCTTCACATAAGATAATCCTTCACGAAAGATAAAATCTCCGTTATCGCCAAATGGGATAACGTTTCTTGTAAAAATCTCCGTTATCGCCAAATGGGATAACGTTTCTTGTAAAAATCTCCGTTATAGCCAAATGGGATAACGTTTCTTGTAAAAATCTCCGTTACCGCCAAATGGGATAACATTTCTTGTAAAAATCTCCGTTACCGCCAAATGGGATAACGTTTCTTGTGAAAAATCTCCGTTACTGCCAAATGGGATAACGTTTCCATACAAATTCCATTATCTCCATTAGAATGGAATAACATCCTTGATCTCCATTGTAATGGGATAATGCTTTAATCTGTCTCCTAGTGAGATTATCTTGTCTTTTAGTAAGATTATTTATCTTCTAGTAAGATTACCCATATCCTAGCGAGATTACCCCATCTTTTCATAAGATTAGCCATCCTTTGGTCAAATTCCGTTAAAATGAAAAAAAAAGCTTTAGTTTTCCAGCTTTAGCTCCCTCTATCTTCGTCAAAAAGAGATAGTGCCGTAAGCTTTAGTTTTCTAGCTTTAGCTCCCTCTATCTCCGTCAAAAGAGATAGCGCCGTAAGCTTTAGTTTTCCAGCTTTAGCTCCCTCTATCTCCATCAAAAAGGGATGGTGCCGTAAGCTTTAGTTTTCCAGCTTTAGCTCCCTCTATCTCTGTAAAAAAGGGATAGTGTCGTAAGCTTTAGTTTTCCAGCTTTAGCTTCCTCTATCTCCGTCAAAAAGAGATAGTGCCATAACGTTTAGTTTTCCAGCTTTATCTCCCTCTATCTCCGTCAAAAGAGACAGCGCCGTAAGCTTTAGCTTTCGAGCTTTAGCTCCCTCAATATCTGTCAAAAAGAGATAGTGCCGTAAGCTTTAGTTTTCCAGCTTTAGCTCCCTCTATCTCCGTCAAAAGAGATAGCGCCGTAAGCTTTAGTTTTAGGCTTTAACTCCCTCTATCTCCGTCAAAAGAGATAGTGCCGTAAGATTTAGCTTCCGTTATTTCTGTCAGAGAGAAATAACGTCATCCAGCTTTAGCTCCCTTTATCTCCATCAAAAGAGATAATGCCGTAAGCTTTAGTTTCCGTCAGAAAGAAATAACGCCATCTAGCTTTAGCTCCCTTTATCTCCGTCAAAAGAGATAATGCCGTAAGCTTTAGTTTCCGTCAAAGAGAAATAACGTCATCCAGCTTTAGCTCCCTCTATCTCCGTCAAAAAAGATAGTGCCGTAAGCTTTAGTTTCTGTCCAAATTCATCAAATCGAGTAGGTGATCCATCCAAATGTTCAAATCAATTAGGTGATCCCTCAAAATGTTCAAATCAATTAGGTGATCCCTCTAAATGTTCAAATAAATTAGGCGATCCCTCCAAATGCTCAAATCAATCAGGTGACCCCTCCAAATTGTCAAACCAATCAGGTGACCCCTCCAAATTGTCAAACCAATTAGGTGACTCCTCCATTAACCGTCAAAACTCCGAGAATCCTAGACCTGTTGCTTAACTGTCTAGCGGTTTTCCTGAACTACGATCGTGGCTTGATTCCTCCCGAGGATACGTATGTAGCCTTTCAAAGGTTCATCCATCCGACCATATTGGTCACCACCTTCCTTTACCATCTCCCTAGAGGTACGCAAACTACGATCGTGGCTTGATTCCCTCGAGATACGTAGGTAGCCTATTTTAGGTTCAGTCAATCCATCACACACGACATCCTTTCCTCAGCGGATCCAGAACTACGATTCGCCTTGATTCCCCTTGAGGATACGTAGGTAGCCTTTCAAAGGTTCAACCATTTGACCACCTTGGTCACCCAATCCCAATCCATCTCGACAGTTTACCAGATTGGATTCTCACTTTTATCGAGAACCCCAGCTGCTTCGCAAGTACTGTTGCCGAGGGGCTTCTGTAAGTACCCAAATCTGGCTCACAGTTGTTAGTACCCGGTCCTAAAAAAAAGTATTTTAAATATTTTGGACTGGTTTGGTTAGGGTTTACGAAGCCCAAATTAATCTTTTAACTTTTTTTATTTCTTGCGCCGTCAGCAGCTAGCGTGGAAAGTACGCCTGGAAAAAGGACCGATCGACCCTTCTTAGAAAGGTTCGATCGACCCTTCCTTATAGGTTCGATCGACCCTTATTAATAAGTGCCGATCGACCCTTTCTCTCAGTCCGGCCCATTTCCCGAGCACTATAAATACGTGCACTCGTCTCACCTTTTGAACACACATATTTTCCACGGGGAAGTCAAGACTAAACTTGAATTTCCTTTCCACACATCTCCCAATATCGTTCCGAATCTTACTAGATTCGACTCCAAAGCCTTGCCACAATTGGTAAGTCTTTTATTTCGTTCTTTATTATTATTATTGCTGCGCTAGATAATTTATTTGCATGCCTAATATGTTCTAATTATGCCTATATGCTAGATTTAGGACTATTTCAATATATTTAAGTATGCATAGCTGATGATGATCTAAGGTTTCACCCAAGAAACCCGATGGATCTAGGAACTACTTCTTTCCTTCCTCCTTAGTAATAGTCCTCCCATGATTAACAATTCCCCAAGGATGAACGTTGATTTGTGCACCTTTCGAGGGCCTAAATCAAAGGTTCTAGGGTGTGATCATCAATTATTTCTTTCTCTCCCCTCCTCCTTATGCATGATCCCGCTTCTTCTATCTATTCCTGTAAACACCGAACACAACCAACACCCCCACATGCTAGAAAGACCGATCCGTCGAGCAATAGGAGTGATAACTGTAACGAATGTGCCACCGGAAAAGATTTTTTCTCTTCTGAAAAATCAAACACGGAGTCGCCACGCCATTTTTGTTTTAAGGGCCAAAACTTTGAAAAATGCCCGAGATGAGAGATTTGGGTTCGGAGGTCACGTCACACGCCGGGAAGAACGTTAGGGTTCACCCGGAATGCCTCGTAAAACGAGTCTTCCAAGCTTAAAAATCATTTGTGTGTGTGTGTGTGTGTGTGTTCCTTTGGCCAAAATAAGTTCAAAATGAGAAAACTAAAAATTGGGAACTCTTTATAAGGCATTAAAAAAGTCCCATGATTTTTGGTAGGATTTTAGGGTTGAGTTTTGGTACTCAAAAGATTTTTTGAAGTGGGAAATCAATTCTGCCAGAATGAAAAAGGCAGTGGACACTTGATTTTAAAATGGATTTAAGAGCTTTAAAACTTCAAAATATGGGGAAAGTCTGAGAATTAAAGTTGTTCAAAACATCTTAAATAAGGTTTCTGCAAAAGACTTTTTCATTTGGAGATTATTTGATGGACCAAAACCTTCTGGAAATCTCAGATGTGAAATCTGGATTTCCAGAGACTGATGAACTGACCTTTGTAAAATAATTTGAAAAAGGGAGTTTTACTCACGAAAGAAATAAAGTAAAAATATGTATCGAAATCTCTGGATGTTGGCTACAAAAAGTATTTTGTAGTCAACACTAAATTACAAGTTTCTGTATGTCCAAAAAATTAGACCATGGACAGAGGTCTTAGAGAAATGCTACTGGACAACAACATTCTCTTGAAGGAAAATGTGATTTTAAAGGGGGTTTTGCATACATGATTGTACCCATTTACTTAGGCTTTTATTAGTGATCACTAAACATTTTAGTGGTGATCTACTATATCAAGCCATCCTTAGGGTACATTAGGACTTTAAGCACATCATTTGCTTGGGAAGGGGGAGATTTAACTTTGAAATCAAGATTTTATGTATGAAAATGATTTTTAGGTTTAGAAAAGTGTTTGTAAGTAAGTAAAAACAATTTGAAAGAAATGTTGATCCTTGTAGATGATCATCCATGGAGATGAACTTCCATGGTGATCCTCTTGGATCTAGGGCAAGAACAAGTTACATCTTTGAAATGTGAGATGCATGCATGGATGAGGGAGGTTTAGGGTTTAAAGAAGGAGGGTTTACCAATGATGGTTTAACCCTATATTCCTTGGTTTGGAGCTTGGCTTGAGGAGTATCAAGACTTGAATGTGTTTAGAGAGTGTTTGATGATAGAGTTGGTCAAAGAGAAAACAAGTAGATAACACTTAAGTCCTCTATGTTTTCTCTCTAATCCTCCTCTTTGGTGTTGATTTAAGCTTGAGCTTATGTATCTTTAAGAGTGATTTGAGAGTGTTTGGAGTGAGATTGGAAAAGACTCAAGAGAAAATGGTGGCAATCTAAGGATTCCCACTGTTTTCTCTTTGTTTTTCGCCAGAGTTTAGCTTCTGTGAGTGGATTGTGTTGTGTAAACTGAGAGAGAGGGGTTCAATTTATAGGCCACTGGAACTTACATTTTGATCCACGCGGATCATTCCTTCAGCATGCCTGGTTCATTAAATGGTGCTCCAGGCTTTGGACCAAAGGAATATTTTTGAAAATATTCAAACTGGCTGTGTTTTTCAGCTTGCCAATTCGGATTTTTACAATTTCTTTTCTTTTTTAAGATTCTTTTCTTGGTTTAACCTTAAATAGCAATCCCTACTTTACCCTTGTTTTGTTAGAAAAGTTATGAATTGTTAGAAATGTTAGGAATGTTAAGACTTTCGTTAATTTTCTAACGAAAATGCTAACAACTCAAATTGGAGCACTTACAGTAGCCCCTCGGCGACGGTGCTTTCGAAGGAAGCGGGGTCGTCGATAAGAGTAAGGCTCCATATTTGACAGGATGATCAAGTGATCGAGTGGCTGAACCTAGAGATAGGCTACCTACGTATCCCGAATGGGAATCAAGCCGGCCGTAGTTCGGGTCTTTGACCCTGCAGTGACTGTTTTAGGATGTCAACCTGGTGAGCGAGTTCTGCAGTCGTTTGCTGAAGGAAACTCTGCTGGGGATAGGAAATGACCATTTTGGTCTGATGGCTAGAGTTGTATATCCGCTCTGCTGGGGAAGGAATGACCATTTTGGTCTGATGGCTGAACCTAATGATAGGCTACCTACGTATCCTTAAGAGAAATCAAGCCAGTCGTAGTTCGGGTCTTTTGACTGTCTTCAGACGTCGACCCTAGAGGGACTATTTTAGGGAAGTCGCCCTATGACTTGACTATTTTTGGGAAGTCGCTCTATGGTTTGACTATTTTTGGGAAGTCGCCATAAGATTTGACAATTTTTGGGAAGTCGCCCTAAGATTTGACTATTTTTGGGAAGTCGCCCTATGATTTGACTATTTTTGGGAAGTCACCCTATGATTTGACTATTTTTGGGAATTCGCCCTATGATTTGACTATTTTTGGAAAGTCACCCTATGATTTGACTATTTTTGGGAAGTCACCCTATGATTTGACTATTTTTAGGAAGTCACCCTATGACTTGACTATTTTTGGGAAGTCGCCCTATGATTTGACTATTTTTGGGAAGTCGCCCTATGATTTGACTATTTTGGGGAAGTCACCCTATGATTTGACTTGACTATTTTTGGGAAGTCGCCCTATGATTTGACTATTTTTGGGAAGTCGCCCTATGGTTTGACTATTTTTGGGAAGTCGCCCTGGTAATGATTTCGGTTTGTCGAATTAGGGGATGATTGCGATTTATCGCTTTCCTCGTGTTGTGTGTTGAAACCGGAGTGACAGCGTTTAGGTGCCACAAACCTTGATGATGGCATTTTTAGGTGCCTCGCACCTTGATGATGGCGTTTTTGGTGCCTCGGACCTTGATTTGGAATGATTTCCTTTGGTGGTTTGCATCCTTTTGCTGAGGACGGACTCTGAGTGGATAGACGGTCTTACGTTTGCTGCCGTAGAAAGAAACGGGGTTCCGTTAGCTTTTGTCGGGGATGAACCTAAGTTGAGGTTTAGTTCAGAAGTATGAACCTAAATTGGGACTTAGTTCAGGAGTATGAACTTAAATGGGGACTTAGTTCAGGAGTATGAACCTAAGTTGAAGTTTTGGTTCAGGAGTATGAATCTAAATTGAGGTTTTGGTTCGGGAGTATGAACTGAAATGGAGACTTAGTTCAGGAGTATGAATCTAAGTTGAGGTTTTAGTTCAGGAGTATGAACTTAAATGGGGACTTAGTTCAGGAGTATGAATCTAAGTTGAGGTTTTGGTTCAGGGGTATGAACCTAAATGGAGACTTAGTTCAGGAGTATGAACTGAAATGGAGACTTAGTTCAGGAGTATGAATCTAAGTTGAGGTTTTGGTTCAGGAGTGTGAACTTAAATGGGGACTTAGTTCAGGAGTATGAATCTAAGTTGAGGTTTTGGTTCAGGAGTATGAATCTAAATTGAGGTTTTGGTTCAGGAGTATGAACTGAAATGGAGACTTAGTTCAGGAGTATGAATCTAAGTTGAGGTTTTGGTTCAGGAGTATGAACTTAAATGGGGACTTAGTTCAGGAGTATGAATCTAAGTTGAGGTTTTGGTTCAGGGGTATGAACCTAAATGGAGACTTAGTTCAGGAGTATGAACTGAAATGGAGACTTAGTTCAGGAGTATGAATCTAAGTTGAGGTTTTGGTTCAGGAGTATGAACTTAAATGGGGACTTAGTTCAGGAGTATGAATCTAAGTTGAGGTTTTGGTTCAGGAGTATGAATCTAAATTGAGGTTTTGGTTCAGGAGTATGAACTGAAATGGAGACTTAGTTCAGGAGTATGAATCTAAGTTGAGGTTTTGGTTCAGGAGTATGAGCCTAAATGGGGACTTAGTTCAGGAGTATGAACCTAAGTTGAGGTTTTGTACCTGAGGGAGACTATTTGAAGGTGTTCTCGCTGGGGAAGATTCGAGCTTACGATAATTATCGGGGAAAAGGATGACCGTGTTGGTTAAGTGGCTGGCCCTGGTGATAGGCTACCTACGTATCATTAAGAGGAATTAAGCCAGGACGTAGTTCGAAAACTGCTGGGGACGGTCTTTGATGGTTTGACGGTATTTGGGAGTCACCCGAGGTTTGACTGTTTTTGGGAAGTCGCCCTAAGATTTGACTATTTTTGGGAAGTCACCCTATGATTTGACTATTTTTGGGAAGTTGCCCTATGATTTGACTATTTTTGGAAAGTTGCCCTATGATTTGACTGTTTTTGGGAAGTCGCCCTAAGATTTGACTATTTTTGGGAAGTCGCCCTATGATTCAAGAGGGGAAGATGCATATATGACAATCATGATGACAGATGCATGCATAGAACCAAAATGATTATGAGAGTATCACTGCATGTGCTCGCGAGATGATGCATTTACTTGCTTTTGGAGATGCACTTAGCCTAAACTTTTGGCAGGAAAATTATGACTTAGGATTGTTCCTATTGATTCAAGTTTTGTGCATGCTACATGAGCCCTGGGGAGATTTTTGTGGGAATGCATGTGGTGAGAGGGTTTGTATTGGGATGTATGTGTCTGAAAACTGTTTGGAACAGATTTTGAGCAAGTGGGGGGTTAGAGTCCTCGATCGCGATTTAAACAGCGGTTGTTAATGAGGTTTTGTTAACAGTATCACATGGACCTCAATTTTGATGAGATTGGATTCGGATCCCGGGTCTTGGTTGAAATTTTCCCTCTCAATCTTGGTCATTTGAAGCTGATGCTGACGTCGATATGAATGAAACTTCTTTCATTTGGGTGAGCCGTGACTTGGCCGAAACCTTGTTCGGAGAATGATTTGATGAAATTGCTAATGCCGGGTGAAACCCAGATCTTAGATTCCGAAGCTACGGGAAGCTGCTATGTACCAAGTTCTGAAGCTGAAAATCTAGTTGTTGATGTGACTAGACTTGATAAAATTCAGGTCCAAAGCCCCCGGATCCCATTAAAGCGAGGAAAGATCCCTTCTTTGGCAAAGCCCCGGTTTGAAGAACTGAGTAGGCAAAGTCCAGATTTTGAAGAAGTGACTTGGGAAACCCCAATCTTATAACCTTGTTGTGATTCCGACATAATTAGCAGAGTCCCAATCTGATCGGTAATGCAGAGCGATCCTGAAAATAATCTGATAAAGATCGAATCTATCTCGTAGTGAAGAACCCAATGTGGACCCAAAGATGACTATAGAAGCCGCAGCTTGAAGATCTGATACAGGAGAACCTGGGAGAACTGCTTAGCAAAGCCCCAGCGTGAAGAAATTCAGAGCAGTCTTATTGCAGACAGAGTCATTATGTGGCCGAGGAGGCACCTTATCTTTTCAGACCTTAGTCAATCAGTCACTGGACAAGACTCGGAAATGTTTACGTGCAGGGGCATATCTTTTTGAAAGGTGGGAATGTCTCCCAAACTTGTGTATGATACTCTTGCTTTTGGGTTTGACTCTTTTGAGAGAGTATAAACATAACAAGGTGTGGAAAAGTGTATGGAAGCCCCTGCTGACAGAAAGACAGTGTTTGGCTCTATTTCCCTATGATGGAGAGAGAGAAGACTTGTCGAGACACTTGAAAACTTGTCTTACTCATGATGATCACAAAGCTGCTTAAAACCCTTTGTTAATGTTCGTGTTATTCAACCCCTAAATCTGATATGAACAAATATTTTGATTAATCACGAGGAG
Source organism: Adenophora triphylla var. japonica (assembly GCA_022495995.1). Lineage (NCBI taxonomy): Eukaryota > Viridiplantae > Streptophyta > Magnoliopsida > Asterales > Campanulaceae > Adenophora > Adenophora triphylla. Next base: position 195,173 of record JAFEMH010002332.1, on the reverse strand, counting down.
AAAGCCAACTGATATCGAGAGTTAAAGAGGATTTGCGTATGGGGACGACCCTTGATTAGACCGGATTTTTCGAGATTTGTTTGTGATTTCGACCGGACCAGTGATGGTTGCCTACGTTCCCCTCATTATGAGGAGCTCAGGTCGCCGTAGTTCGGGCTTAACCCGATTGAAGAGAGAATGAGTGTGAAAATTTGAGATTTCGGGGACCTTTGAGGATTTTCTGGAAATTGGAGAGTTGAAGAACATGTCCCCTTGGAGTGTCGATGAAAGACACGGATGCGGAGCCCAAGTGGGACATCCACGACAAGTGTTTGCAGAGGGGAAATGAAATATGCTCACATGAAGTGTCGAAGGGAAGGGTTGAATTTGCACAATCTTTGATTGAGGATCATTTGAGCCGAGATGGATTTGGCTCCAATTTAAGCAAGCAATGAAGCATTAATTTGATTTAGCTCCTGGAATTAAATTACTATCCGGTAGGGACTGTAGCAGGGTTTCCGGGCTTCGATCGACCGTCGGGTTATTTTGGAAGTCATGACCTCTTAAAGTGAGAGGTCGGCTGGGCCTTTTGCTTAGTGAACCTCTAAAGATGAGAGGTTGGCTTGTAGGGATGTGTTTGGGAGATCTATGGCGGGGAAGATTGATTACCTCTAAGAATGAGAGGTCAAATTTTGACTTTGGCCAAAGGCGAGGGTAATGGTAACTGGAATATCCTCTAAAAGTGAGAGGATGGCTTGGGATTGATCAAGGTAATGGGAATATCCTCTAAAATCGAGATGATGGCTCGGGATTGATTTAAGGTGATGGTGAGAGGAATATCCAAGCTATTGACAACTTTTTGCGAACTTGCGAGAATTCAGGTTCGTTTTTGATCATTGGAGAACTTCTTGAGAAGTCGGGGACTTTTGCTGAATTGTGAGGATCGACAGTCCTTTTTTTTTGAAGTTCTTGCTTGAACTTTTCTATTTCTTTCTTCTTCTTTTTTTTTTTTAAGAGCCTCCTGAGACGTTGAGGATCCTTGCTGAGTTGTGAGGATTTAAAATCCTTCTTTTGATAACTTGGAAGGTCTCTTTGGGGAGTTGAGGTTTATCTTTCCTTGCATTGCCGGCTCTCGAGGCTAACTTTTTTGGCGTTGCTTGGACTTCTCTTGGCAAGGAGCAAAGGTGATGGCTAAATGGGGTTTCAAAACATGCCGATCTTGAAATGAAAGGGTATTGTTTAGCAGGGTGAGGTAATGGTTTTCCTATGGGTGAGAGGCTTCAACCGCAATCCCCACCGGATGACCTAAACAAGATTAAGTCCTCATTGCTTGCTTAAGCTTTAAATGAGAAAAGATCCGTGCAAATTCATTGAGCAAAGAAATGACGAGGATGATGTGAGCATATGAGATGCAAGATGGGGAGTTGGTAAGCCCCAATTTGAGAAGGATATCAATTGATTTTCTCACTCCAATTAATTTGAATATTAATCATTTCAAAGAATTAGTGGTTGAGCAGCACAAGTGATCATCTAGGATAAAACCATTTCAATTAAGTGTAACGTGGGTGCGCAAGTGATGTCTCGAGTCTAGCAAGAAAAGAAAAAAGACTTATATAAAAGTTAGAGATTTAACTACTATGTCCAAAATGGAATACAACGACCAATATCCAGAAAGGACTTAGGTAAAAGAGAAGTACTAGAACCTACGAAGGTTGACTTAAAAGATTACTTTAGAGATAGGTAGCCCCTAGTCTAGCCGCTCTTTGCTGTTGGACCATGCATCTGTTCTTCGACGCTGGAGATGGGAGCTATTGCAGATTTTTCCATCAGGATTTCTTTGGCAATCTCCTGCTCAATCCAACCATTTTCATTGCCTGCGATGACTGGTTCCTCGACCTCACAAAGGGGCGAGTCAACTTCCATTATACCCACAAGGCTTGAATCACCAAACTCGACCATGTTGACATTCGGGTTGTTATTTCTAGGGAACGGGTTACTGATAGTGTTGGGCCCTTCAGGCACCTCTAACCTCCCTTGCTCAATCAACCCTTGGATTGCCTTTTTCAGGGGGACGCAATCATCTGTCAGGTGCCCATGGTACTGATGAAAGGCACAATGCTTGGAGGTATCCAACAGAGCATTGGGGTTTCTAGGCTGATAATTATCAAAAGGCCGGAGCAAACCTTCTTTTACCAAACCTCTGAAGATATCACACAAAGGCATCCCAAAGTTTCTCAAGTCTTGGAGCCGGGATCTGGACGCATCAGGTTTCTTGGGAACAAAGGGAGTGGCATTGTTACAGTCCTGTCCCAAATAGGGCTGGGCAGGAGTCGTGTTGGAGGTGGATGAAGCCCGGTATCTGTAGGCAGGTGTAGCAGCCGACTGTTGATTATAAGCCTTTTCAAATTTAGCCCCGGAATTGACCATTGCCCGCAAGTCTGCGTAGGGGAAGTGGCTGAGGGAAGCTCTCAAATGCGGCTTCAAGCATGACTGGAAGATGTCTAACTGCTCCTCGTCAGAAGGAGGAGTTGCCATTTCGCTAAGTTTCAAATTCCAACGCTTGTAAAAGTCCCCGATGTTCTCGTCGGGACGCTGCACTGTTGTCTGCAGATCAACTCTATTTGTTTCCCATTCCAAGTTAGCTTTGTACATCTCTGTGAAAGCACTAGTGATCTGGTCCCATGTGGCCCTGGCTTCAGGCTTCAATCGAAAGAACCATTTCAAAGCCCCTGACTTAAAAGAGAGACTGAAGTAGTCGGCCAACTGCTGGTTTGTGCATCCCTTAGCTTTCATTGCCAAAGTGTATGTATCCAGGTGAGTTTTCGGGCATGCAGTCCCATCAAACAGATCTAGATTAGGCATCACGAATTTATGGGGCAGGGGCACAATGGAGTCCGGGTTCGCAAGCCGGAAGGCAGCTTTCTTAGTAGTCAATTCAGCAATTTGTGCTTTCATCTCCTTGTGTTGTTCCATGAACCAGGCCAGGTGAGGGTCCTGTGGTGGAGCCATAGCGTTCAAACCAGTAACTGAGCTGGAGAGAGGAGTTACCACTGGCGGCACACTGGTGGAAGGGATACCATAATTCGGGGCATAGGTGAAAACCTGTCCTTGGACCAAATTACCCTGGGGAGCATGAGTAGGAGCCTGGGCGAAGGGATAGAACCTTGCGGCTTGTTGTTGATTTTCAACTGGCAAAGAAGGTGAAGGCAGTCCTGATGTAGCCGGGTAGCTCGGATTTCCGGAGTGAGGCCCATAAGTAGGCTTAAGTGCGGGCTGCTGTCCCTGGTTGTTGAATTGCATGGCTGGCTGTGGCGATGGTGTATAACCCGGGGGGTACTGTGGTCCGGGTGATTTTGATGAAACCGGGATGGAGGCTTGGTAACCCATCGAAGCCTGAGTGAGAAATGGATTTGTGAAAGCTGTGTTAGGAGCAGCTGAGCTAGCATCATTCTGAGGAGGGGCTCCTGACAGTGGCCCGAACTGCATAGGGGGCATTCCAAACTGTTGTTGTGGCACTTTGAACTGTTGCTGCGAAGGCCCGGATTGATCGGTTCCAAATTGAGGTGGGATTCCAATTTGCTGTGGCATTCCGAGGTACCCCCAACCATGAGAAGACATTCCGTACTGATTTTGTCCCCACTGAGGAACTGGGAACTGGCTCGTCTCGTCAGGCTGCACTGATCCAGTGGTCTGTGGTTGGGAAGCTGGCTGACCCAGCGACCGAGAAGCATGGGTTCTGGTGGTAGTACCGTAGGAGGTTGGCGGTGGCATCCTGGAATAGTCGGGGCGACCAAGATTGGGATTGGGGTCTTCCTCTTCTTCCACGGTGAAGGTGCCATCGGGATTGAGGCTGGCGGCCAAACCATGGCTCTTAATAGCCTCCATAAGGCTATTCAGCTGTGCTTCTTGTCGCAGTCTCATCTGTTCGGCTAACTGATTCCATTGTTGTTCTGTTTGAGGAGTCCCAGGAGGCGGAGTGATGTTGTCCCCATCGTTACCGGCTAATGCAGACATTCTGAAACCCGAAGTCGGAACAAACGGTGAAGCTGACGATGCGCTTGACTCTTCCCAACTGATCAAACGGTGACCCGGTGCCCGAAACCAAGCTTTGTGCGGAGCTGCGGGGGGAAAGACACGAGGGTTCAGATGTTTGGGAACGAAGGAGGGTAGGTGTTTGGGCTTTGGGCTCATGTAACATGCAGTTATTTGTTCTTGTTTACTTAAAACATGTTTTATTAACCTAATCAGTTGGAAAAGATTGCTCTTCTTTTTCGCAAACTACTCTGGATCCTGGATCAGTGGGCCCCATCACTACGTCTATAAGCCCCTCGTATTCCACCTGTATTTCGACTTCCCAGGGCGGACAGCCCCGGGCGAGGGTCCTATAGGGCAAGCGGGTCCCACCGATCGAAAAGAAAAACGATCCTAAAAGTCTGGAGGGTAATCGAGTCTTAACGAGCATTCGATGTAAATTACGGACAAAGCTGACGTCAAAGTCAAGATCATGTCCGAGGGCTCGACAAAAAGTCGGCATGTTTCGGACTGATAAATGTCCACAATTGATCTTGACTCGTCGTCAGTTAGGTCGTAATAGGCATGAAATGATCGTTAATTCTTGATGACTCAGTGTCATGCTGGGATTCAGTGTATAATTTGTGCCAGTGTAAGGCCAAGTGCGCGTAGTGTGCAAGCAGTCTATCTTCTTTTTCTGAGTAAAATAGAAATTTTCATATGTGTCTTAAAAAGGATGATGCATGCAAAAAATGATTTTTTTTTTTTGAAAATGATTTTTTTTTTTGAAAATCCCTTTTTTTTGGAAATCTTTTTTTTTAAAGTAAATGAACACATAAGCACATAATTCAAAATTTAAGGCAACGGGTCCGATAGTCAAAATTTTGACTTTTTCGAGGCGGCCAAAAACAACACAAAATGTGCAAAACCAACACACACACAACAAATGGTTTCGAATGCCGGGACGGAAGCTTGACCCACAAAAGCTTTTCTTTTTTTTTTTTGAAAAGATAAAACTTATTTAATCCCCAGCGGAGTCGCCACTGTAACGATGTGTTGCCATTTTTCGAAAGATTGGTATTTTTCTTTTCTTTGAAAATCAATCAAAAAACACGGAGTCGCCACGCCATTTTTGTTTTAAGGGCCAAAACTTTGAAAAATGCCCGAGATTAGAGATTTGGGTTCGGAGGTCACGTTACACGCCGGGAAGAACGTTAGTGTTCACCCGGAATGCCTCGTAAAAACGAGTCTTCCAAGCTTAAAAACCATTTGTGTGTGTGTGTGTGTGTGTGTGTTCCTTTGGCCAAAATAAGTTTAAACTGAGAAAACTAAAAATTGGGAACTTTTTATAAGACATTAAACAAGTCCCATGATTTTTGGTATGATTTTTGGGTTGAGTTTTGGTACTCAAAAGATTTCTTGAAGTTGGAAACCAATTCTGCCAGAATGAAAAAGGCAGTGGACACTTGATTTTAAAACGGATTTAAGAGCTTTAAAACTTAAAAATCTGGGAAAAGTCCAAGAATGAAAGTTGTTCAAAACACCTTAAATAAGGTTTCTATAAAAGAAATTTTCCATTTGGAGATGTTTTGGTGGACCAAAACTTTCTGGAAATCTCAGATATGAAATCTGGATTTCCAGAGACTGATGAACTGACCTTTAAAAGATAATTTGAAAAATGGAGTTATACTCACGCAAAAAATAAAGTAAAAATATTTCTGGAAATCTATGGATGTTGGCTACAAAAAGTATTTTGTAGTGAACACCAAATTCCAAGTTCTTATGTGTCCAAAAAATTAGACCATGGACAGAGGTCTTAGAAGAAGGCTACTGGACAGCAACTTTCTCTTGAAGAAAAACATGATTTTAAAGGGGGTTTGGCATCCATACTTGTCCCCATCTCCTTAGGCTTTGATTAGTAGTCACTAGACATTTTAGTGGTGATCTACTATATCAAGCCATCCTTAGGGTACATAAGGACTTAAGCATTTCATTTGCTTGGGAAGGGGAGATTTAGCTTTGAAATCAAGATTTTATGTATGAAAATGTTTTTTAGGGTTTTGAAAATATGTTTGTAAGAAGTGAAAACAATTTTGAAAGAAATGTTGATCCTTGTAGAGGATCATCCATGGAGATGAACTTCCATGGTGATCCTCTTGGATCTAGGGCAAGAAATGAACAAGTTACATCTTCAAAGTATGAGATGCATGCATGGATGAGAGATTTAGGGTAGGAAGAAGGAGGTTATACCTATCTTCTTTTGTGTTTTGTATTTGAAGCTTTGAGTTTTGAGAGTGATTTAGTGTGGTTTGGGAAAATTATTAAGAGAAAAATGTGACAATTCAAGGGAATTCTCACTGTTTTCTCTAGTATTTTCGCCAAAGGTGGTGCTGTGAGTTGTTGTTTCTTTTTTTTCTGAGACTGAAGGGCTCAATTTATAGCCCTCTGAAAATTACAAAACCATCCGCGCGGACCTGAGTGTAAGCGTGCACTGTTCATTAAATGCTGCTCCAGGCTTTGGACAAGAGGAATATTTTTGAAAATATTCAAACTGGTTACTGTTTTTCAGCTTACCAGTTTCGGATTTTTGCAATTTCTTTTCTTTTTAAGATTCTTTTCTTGGTTTAACCTTAAATAGCAATCCCTACTTTACCCTTGCTTTGTTAGAAAAGTTAGGAATTATTAGAAATGTTAGGAATGTTAAGACTTTCGTTAATTTTCTAACGAAAATACTAACAACTCAAATTGGAGCACTTACACTAGTGTTTACATTTGTGGTAAGTCTAAACAAGGCAATTTGAGCAGAAAGGTTATGGTTTAAGCAAGGCGAGGCTGATTAGGTGTCTAAGATAGAAGATGGAGTTTGATGTCCAGAGATAAGGGGTAGGACCGAGTCATCTTGAGAGTCACAGAGATACGTTTTTTGATAAACTTGAAGGGTTTGAAAATTTGTGGAGACCAAAGAGTGACTTTGTAAACAAGGTTCCAAAGAGGATGGCATTTTGAAAGTATGTTAATTTGATAAGGAGGCCTTATGATTAATTATGTTTCCAACTAACTCAAAGAGTTTGCCACATGCTGATCTTGATGACAAGGGATGCCCTTCTTGCTAGATATGACTTTGTTGGAGCCCCGATTCTTGTTAGGGCCCCTGGCCTTTTCTGAAGAACCACATAGTCGACCCGTTTCCGTTGAGGGGAGCCTTAATGTTTGATGAGGTGACTATGACGAAGCTCCAGTCGATGATGCAAAGCAAACCTGAAGAGAGCCCGAGAGAACAGCTTAACAAAAGCCCCAGCTTGGAGAGATTCAATGTATCCCTATTGCAGACAGAGATTCTTGTGGCCACGGAGGCGACCCATCATTTCGAACAACAGTCAATCAGTCGCTGGACAAGACTCAGAAATGTATATGTGCAGGGGCACATTTTTCGAAGGTGGGAATGGATCCCGAATTCGTGTATGACACTCTCGTTTTTGGGTTTTGACTCTTTTGGGAGAGTATAAGAATCACAAAGTGTATGGAAGCCCCTGCAGACAGAAAGACAGTGTTTGGCTCTATTTTCCTATGATGTAGAAAAAGAAGACTTGTCGAGACATTTGAAGAATCGTTTTATTCATAATTATATTTTGATTGCTTGAGAATGGACCTCACTGATTGGTTTATCAAATTCCAATTATATAAGTAAAAAAATAATGGTTGCTTTGATTTGAAGCTGGAATAGGAGAGAGAAAATCGATTGATGGTGAAATCGGGCTTGACTTTAGAAGGAGTAGGGTGTTCCGTTGTTGCTTGCTTCTTAGGACTGTTCTGTGATAATTTTCGTGCAGGCTGCCACTGCATTGATCTTCTTTATGGGAAAGAATGAAAAATAGAAAAAAGACTTGAGTGGAAGAAAAAAGACTGGAGTGGAAGAAAAAAGACTGGAGTGGAAGAAAAATTGGGATTTGACACTGATTATAGCCCCTTCTATTTTTCTGTCTTTCAAGTTAAGATTCGTTGTTCCTTTGTTCTCGCAAGCCGAGGGGGGTAGTCCCTGGCGCGCGTCTCCTTGCTTTTACCGGAGTGCCGCTGAGAGGCACGGATGCGAAGCCCAGTGAGACTTTTGCAGACAGTGTTTTGAGGAGTCGAATGAACGAATTTCAAGAATAGGATGAGTTCCCAAACTTGGAGAGAGTATGTAATATGCTCACGTAGGATAACAAGTGACTCAAAAATTTGAATATGCATTTCTTTAAAATGAGTATGCCATCCGGTAGCGGTTGTAGCTGGGCTTTGGGTTGCGATCGTTCATTGGGTGACGCTTAATATGACCTCTTAAAGTGAGAGGTCGGCTGGGCCTTTTGCTGAGAGGTTGGTTTGAGGGATGTGTTTGGGATCTCTAAGGTGAAGGGATTTTCTTGTTGTCGCTTCCTCAGAACCTCTAAGAGTGAGGTTAACTTTGATTTTGACAAGGTCAAGGGTGGTGATGGAATCCTCTAAAAGTGAGAGGATGGACTTGGAATTGGTTTACGGGATTTGTCCAAGAGGAAATCTTTGTTGCTTCTTCTCGTTAGTTTGTTGTGATTTCAGCAGGTAACTTGATCACGATAAGACCTTCACTCGACGTCTCATTTTTACAACCTTTGAGATGGGAGGTTCATTTCGGAGTGATGGAGGGGTTTTTTTTTTTTTTTTTTTTGGCACCCTTTTTTCGAGAACAGCCTTTCGGATTTGTTTGCTTGCGATAGCCCCTAGCGTATGCCTTAGGATGCGTTTACCTTTTCTCTCTTGGGTTTGGAGGTGGTCCCTTCTTTTGTGAGTCAAAGGAGCCCCTTGTATGGGCTTCTTCCTTAGGATTTCAAAACTTGCCGATCTTGAAATGAAAGGGTATTACTTAGTGAGGATAAGGTTATGGATTCCTATGGTGAGAGGTTTAAGCTTCAATTGCTACTGGATAGCATTCTCGAAAGAATATTTAAAATGAATGCAAACTCATTTAACTGACTTATTAAGTGAGGCAAAATGTATTCGGACCATGAGAAAGACATGTGAGCATATTCAACGAAAGCTTATCTATCAAATGGAAAATCAGAGGAGATGCGCGATTGGGGGGTTCGTGAGCCCCAAGTTAATATTCATGTAGCACTTGTGAAGGATAAGAACAACCCTTTGCATTTTCTTTGAATTGTAGTAGCGCGAGCATCTATTCTCTGATGATGAGTAACAACGGTCTTTGTGCTTGTCTTGACCATATGGAAAGGAGGTCTAGTGGGGGAGAGTGTATTTAGGGAGGTGTGTGCTCGAGAAAGCATAGAGGGTATGTACAAGGAGAGGGTCTGGAGATAGTATACGAAAAGTATATGGTGGAGTATGGAGAGAGTATATGAGAGAAGGGTGCATAGGGATGGTGTATATGAGGAAGGGACGGTGAGTTGTTCACTCCAATCAAAGCATTCATTTTTTACTTTATTAGCCGGTGATTTTTTCAGTGAGATTAGCAATCAAGTGATAATTATAAATAAAACAATCTTCTTGAAAGTAATGCGAGATTATGTCTCAAGTCTAGAGAGAAAGGAAAGAAAGACTCTTTTATTATTGAAGTAACTAGTCCAAAGTGGACATTACATATCAATGCCCAAAGTGGACGCAAGAAAGACACACTAGAACCTACAAGACTGAATGAATCTAAATCTTCCTTCAAAGGACGAGGGTTTCTTCATCAATGAGGCCCTGGATTTTTCCTTGGTCGATCAATCCTTGAATCAAGCATTTCAGTTCCCGACAGTTGTCAGTGGTATGCCCAATGTACTTTTGGTATCTGCAAAACTTGGATGTATCCAAGTTAGCTCTCTTGTTAACAGGCTTGTAATTCTCGAGCGGCTTGATCAAACTCTTTCCCACCAAAACTTCGAAGAATTCACCCACAGGCATTCCTAAGTCATCAAAATGCTCCTTGTTGATCTTCTTCTCTTGGATTAAACTTGGAGGTGACTCGGGTATTGGTGCCCTTCGTTGGTTGGTGGCCACATCAGGCATCCTGAATGAGAAATTTTGATGTGTAGAACCATAAGTGGGACCACAAGTATGTGGATGGTAGGGACTCTGGAACTGAACAGGAGGAAGAGCTCTTCTCAAGTACTCGTGAATGTAAGACAAATGGCGCTGCTCAATTTCATGCAGGTCTTTGAGGAGGTTGATCACTCCCAACTTCATGTCTAAGACTTCTTTAAGGGCTTCAATGCTTTTCTCCATAGACATGATGTAGAATTCTGTAAGAACATATGGCAGAGTCAAACCAATGAGTTGAATTAGACTCATAATTAATCTTAAGGCATCTTTGAGAAAATAGTTGATCTCCACAATTTGAGAGTTTGACCGGGCTGAAGTTGCCTACGTAACCCTTACCTTTTAAGGTACGAGTCTCAGGTCACCGTAGTTCGAGGCGGCCCCGATTGATGATACAACCAGGGTTAAGTTTAGAGAAAGAGAGAGGATGAATGTAAAAGAGTCCGTTTGGTGAAAAAGGAAGATGAAGAGGACTCGATCCTTGGTCAAATATAAGTGAGGGTGATCTAGACGAGTTAATTGGACTTGGATGAGAATTGGCCTTGATTGGTAAGTTGGCTTAGGTAGGCCCTAGATGGTGGTTTGATCTAGATGAGTAGAGAGAGGTTTGAGCTAGGTGGGTCTTTGGCTGAAGGGTGCTAGAGATAAAGGATCCAAACTATGGATGGTTTTGAGACTAAGGGAGCAGACTGTGGATGGTTCAAGAGATAAGAGGTAGAGCTTTGAAGGGTTCTAACTTGAAGGATGTAGGCCATGGATGGCCAAAGGGATGAAGAGTGGACCTCGGAGGGTCTTAGAATGGACCAAGAGTGGTCCGAGAGATGACAGGTGGTCCTAAGTGTAGGATATAGACCATGGATGGTCTAAGGTAGAGGAGTGGACCATGGATGGTCCGAGATGTAGGATATAGACCAGCAGAGTCGCCACTGTGAATACCCCATCCCGATGCTACACGCATTCGGAGGTTTAAAATAAATAATTATGGAAAGTCGGACCGAAATAGGATATTCATTAAGTGACACTCAATTTAAACCATATTAAAAAATATTATTTTAATTTTATGAGAGTCGCCACGCCGCTTTGATATAGCCCAAAGCATTGAAAAAAGGCTAAACATGTGATTGGGTTTGGGGGTCAAGTTACAACAGAAGAAGAAACGTTATCACTCCTATTGCCCGACGGATCGGTCTTTCAAGCATGTGGGGGTGTTGGTTGTGTTAGGTGTTTACAGGAATAGATAGAAGAAGCGGGATCATGCATAAGGAGGAGGGGAGAGAAAGAAATAATTGATGATCACACCCTAGAACCTTTGATTTAGGCCCTCGGAAGGTGCACTAATCAACGTTCATCCTTGCGGAATTGTTAATCATGGGAGGACTATTACTAAGGAGGAAGGAAAGAAGTAGTTCCTAGATCCATCGGGTTTCTTGGGTGAAACCTTAGATCATCATCGGCTATGCGTACTTAAATATATTGAAATAGTCCTAAATCTAGCATATAGGCATAATTAGAACATATTAGGCATGCAAATAAATTATCTAGCACAGCAATAATAATAATAAAGAACGGAATAAAAGACTTACCAATTGTGGCAAGGCTTTGGAGTCGAATCTAGTAAGATTCGGAACGATATTGGGAGATGCGTGGAAAGGAAATTCAAGTTTAGTCTTGACTTCCCCGTGGAAAATATGTGTGTTCAAAAGGTGAGACGAGTGCACGTATTTATAGTGCTCGGGAAATGGGTCAGACTGAGAGAAAGGGTCGATCGGCACTTATTAATAAGGGTCGATCGAACCTATAAGGAAGGGTCGATCGAACCTTTCTAAGAAGGGTCGATCGGTCCTTTTTCCAGGCGTACTTTCCACGCTAGCTGCTGACGGCGCGAGAAATAAAAAAAGTTAAAAGATTAATTTGGGCTTCGTAAACCCTAATCAAACCAGTCCAAAATATTTAAAATACTTTTTTTTAGGACCGGGTACTAACAGTAGCCCCTCGGCGACGCTTCTTGTAAGACAAGTGGGGTCGACGATAAAAATAGGATCCGTCCTGAAAAAAAGGGATTTCAGGAGGGGGAACAATGAGCTTGCGGATGTGATGATTGAACTCGAGCTGAATTGCAAATGAAAGGTGACCAGGTAGGTCGAGCGGCTGAACCCTTGTCGGGCTACCTACGTATCCCAAGAGGAATCAAGCCAAATCATAGTTCGGAAAAGTGGACGTTTAGTACCCAAGAATGGAGGACGTGTGGTGTCTTAAACCAAAGATGTGATTGTGTGGGAATCACCCGAGAATTGACGTATTTAAGGAAGTCACCCTCGGGTTTGACGTATAAGGAAGTCACCCTTGAATTGACGTATAAGGCAGTCACCCTAGAAATTGACGTATAAGGCAGTCACCCTAGAAATTGACGTATAAGGAAGTCACCCTAGAAATTGACGTATAAGGCAGTCACCCTAGAAATTGACGTATAAGGCAGTCACCCTAGAAATTGACGTATAAGGAAGTCACCCTATAAATTGACGTATAAGGCAGTCACCCTAGAAATTGCTAATGGTTCTTAGAAAAGTAATTGACTAAGATATGATTTCATTGTTGCTCTTACCTGTAGCTGCCGGAGGGTCTTAGGCTACAATGATTGCAGCTGCCGGAAGGACTTAGGCCATTACTGATGGAGACTGGTAGCTGCCAGAGGACTTAGGCTACAATGATTGTGGCTGCCGGAAGGACTTAGGCCATTACTGATGAAGACTGGTAGCTGCCAGAGGACTTAGGCTACAATGATCGTCGCTGCCGGAAGGACTTAGGCCACTATTGATGGAGATTGGTAGCTGCCAGAGGACTTAGGCTACAATGATTGTGGCTGCCGGAAGGACTTAGGCCACTATTGATGGAGATTGGTAGCTGCCAGAGGACTTAGGCTACAATGATTGTGGCTGCTGGAAGGACTTAGGCCACTACTGTTGCAAAGTCGTGGGAAAAAGCTGTAGCTACCAAGAGACTTAAGCTACTTGGTGATGCAGGAAAACTGTAGCTGCCAAGGGACTTAAGCTACTTGATGATGCGGGAAAACTGTAGCTGCCAAGGGACTTAGGCTACTGTTTGTTGATGATGAATGGTTGTGCGAATTGGTTGGGATTATTGCTAGGGCTTAGAGAGCAGTTTTGTCTCCTAGGCTCGAAGCTAGGGTTTTAAGAGGTATTTGTCACCTAGGCTTGAGGCTAGGATTTAGAGAGGTATTTGTCACCAAGTCTTGAGGCTAGGGTTTAGAGAGGAGTTTTATCTCCTAGGCTCTAAGCTAGGGTTTTGAGAGGTATTTGTCACCTAGGCTTGAGGCTAGGATTTAGAGAGGTATTTGTCACCTAGGCTTGAGGCTAGGATATAGAGAGGAGTTTGTCACCTAGGCTTAAGGTTAGGGTTTAGAGAGAAGTTTTGTCTCCTAGGCTCGAGGCTAGGGTTTAGAGAGGTATTTGTCACCTAGGCTTAAGGCTAGGGTTTAGAGAGGTATTTGTCACCTAGGCTTAAGGCTAGGATTTAGAGAGGTATTTGTCACCTAGGCTTGAGGCTAGGGTTTAGAGAGGTACTTGTCACCTAAGCTTGAGGCTAGGGTTTAGAGAGGTACTTGTCACCTAGGCTTGAGGCTAGTGTTTACAGAGGAGTTTGTCACCTAGGCTTAAGGCTAGGGTTTGGAGAGAAGTTTTGTCTCCTAGGCTCGAGGCTAGGGTTTAGATAGGTATTTGTCACCTAGGCTTAAGGCTAGGGTTTAGAGAGGTATTTGTCACCTAGGCTTAAGGCTAGGATTTAGAGAGGTATTTGTCACCTAGGCTTGAGGCTAGGGTTTAGAGAGGTACTTGTCACCTAGGCTTGGACAAATCTCGTAAACCAATTCCAAGTCCATCCTCTCACTTTTAGAGGATTCCATCACCACCCTTGACCTTGTCAAAATCAAAGTTAACCTCACTCTTAGAGGTTCTGAGAAAGCGACAACAAGAAAATCCCTTCACCTTAGAGATCCCAACCACATCCCTCAAACCAACCTCTCAGCAAAAGGCCCAGTCGACCTCTCACTTTAAGAGGTCATATTAAGCGTCACCCAATGATCGAACGCAACCCAAAGCCCAGCTACAACCGCTACCGGATGGCATTCTCATTTAAAAGAAATGCATATTCAAATTTTTGAGTCACTTGTTATCCTACGTGAGCATATTACATACTCTCTCCAAGTTTGGGAACTCGTCCTATTCTTGAAATTCATTCATTCGACTCCTCAAAACACTGTCTGCAAAAGTCTCACTTGGGCTTCGCATCCGTGCCTCTCAGCGGCACTCCGGTAAAAGCAAGGAGACGCGCGCCAGGGACTTCCCCCCTCGGCTTGCGAGAACAAAGGAACAACGAATCTTAACTTGAAAGACAGAAAATTAGAAGGGCTATAATCAGTGTCAAATCCCAATTTTTCTTCCACTCCAGTCTTTTTTCTATTTTTCATTCTTTCCCATAAAGAAGATCAATGCAGTGGCAGCCTGCACGAAAATTATCACAGAACAGTCCAGAGCAGCAAGCAACAACGGAACACCCTACTCCTTCTAAAGTCAAGCCCAATTTCACCATCAATCGATTTTCTCTCTCCTATTCCAGCTTCAAATCAAAGCAGCCATTATTTGTTTACTTATATAATTGGAATTTGATAAACCAATCAGTGAGGTCCATTCTCAAGCAATCAAAATATAATTATGAATAAAACGATTCTTCAAATGTCTCGACAAGTATTCTTTTTCTACATCATAGGAAAATAGAGCCAAACACTGTCTTTCTGTCTGCAGGGGATTCCATACACTTTGTGATGCTTATACTCTCCCAAAAGAGTCAAACCCAAAAACGAGAGTGTCATACACGAATTCGGGATCCATTCCCACCTTCGAAAAATGTGCCCCTGCACATATACATTTCTGAGTCTTGTCCAACAACTAATTGACTGTTGTTCGAAATGATGGGTCGCCTCCGTGGCCACAAGAATCTCTGTCTGCAATAGGGATACATTGAATCTCTCCAAGCTGGGGCTTTTGTTAAGCTGTTCTCTCGGGCTCTCTTCAGGTTTGCTTTGCATCATCGACTGGGGCTTCGCCATAGTCACCTCATCAAACATTGAGGCTCCCCTCAACGGAAATGGGTCGACTATGTGGTTCTTCAGAAAAGGCCAGGGGGCCTAACAAGAATCGGGGCTCCAACAAAGTCATATCTAGCAAGAAGGGCATCCCTTGTCATCAAGATCAGCATGTGGCAAACTCTTTGAGTTAGTTGGAAACATAATTAATCATAAGGCCTCCTTATCAAATTAACATACTTTCAAAATGCCATCCTCTTTGGCACCTTGTTTACAAAGTCACTCTTTGGTCTCCACAAATTTTCAAACACTTCAAGTTTATCAAAAAACGTATCTCTGTGACTCTCAAGATGACTCGGTCCTACCCCTTATCTCTGGACATCAAACTCCATCTTCTATCTTAGACACCTAGTCAGCCTCGCCTTGCTTAAACCATAGCCTTTCTGCTCAAATTGCCTTGTTTAGACTTACCACAAATGTAAACACTAGCCTCAAGCCTAGGTGACAAATACCTCTCTAAACCCTAGCCTCGAGCCTAGGAGACAAAACTTCTCTCTAAACCCTATCCTTAAGCCTAGGTGACAAACTTCTCTCTAAACCCTAGCCTTAAGCCTAGGTGACAAACTCCTCTGTAAACACTAGCCTCAAGCCTAGGTGACAAGTACCTCTCTAAACCCTAGCCTCAAGCCTAGGTGACAAGTACCTCTCTAAACCCTAGCCTCAAGCCTAGGTGACAAATAACTCTCTAAATCCTAGCCTTAAGCCTAGGTGACAAATACCTCTCTAAACCCTAGCCTTAAGCCTAGGTGACAAATACCTCTCTAAACCCTAGCCTCGAGCCTAGGAGACAAAACTTCTCTCTAAACCCTAGCCTTAAGCCTAGGTGACAAACTCCTCTCTAAACCCTAGCCACAAGCCTAGGAGACAAATACCTCTCTAAATCCTAGCCTCAAGCCTAGGTGACAAATACCTCTCAAAACCCTAGCTTCGAGCCTAGGAGATAAAACTCCTCTCTAAACCCTAGCCTCAAGCCTAGGTGAAAAATACCTCTCTAAATCCTAGCCTCAAGCCTAGGTGACAAATATCTCTCAAAACCCTAGCTTCGAGCCTAGGAGACAAAACTCCTCTCTAAGCCCTAGCAATAATCCCAACCAATTCGCACAACCATTCATCATCAACAAACAGTAGCCTAAGTCCCTTGGCAGCTACAGTTTTCCCGCATCATCAAGTAGCTTAAGTCCCTTGGCAGTTACAGTTTTCCCACATCACCAAGTAGCTTAAGTCTCTTGGTAGCTACAGCTTTTTCCCACGACTTCGCGACAGTAGTGGCCTAAGTCCTTCCGGCAGCCACAATCATTGTAGCCTAAGTCCTCTAGCAGCTACCAATCTCCATCAATAGTGGCCTAAGTCCTTTCGGCAGCCACAATCATTGTAGCCTAAGTCCTCTGGCAGCTACCAATCTCCATCAATAGTGGCCTAAGTCCTTCCGGCAGCCACGATCATTGTAGCCTAAGTCCTCTGGCATCTACCAGTCTTCATCAGTAATGGCCTAAGTCCTTCCGGCAGCCACAATCATTGTAGCCTAAGTCCTCTGGCAACTACCAGTCTCCATCAGTAATGGCCTAAGTCCTTCCGGCAGCCCCAATCATTGTAGCCTAAGACCCTCCGGCAGCTGCAGGTAAGCGCAACAATGAAAGCATATCTTAGTCAATTACTTTTCTAAGAACCATTAGCAATTTCTAGGGTGACTGCCTTATACGTCAATTTATAGGGTGACTTCCTTATACGTCAATTTCTAGGGTGACTGCCTTATACGTCAATTTCTAGGGTGACTGCCTTATACGTCAATTTCTAGGGTGACTGCCTTATACGTCAATTTCTAGGGTGACTGCCTTATACGTCAATTCAAGGGTGACTTCCTTATACGTCAAACCCGAGGGTGACTTCCTTAAATACGTCAATTCTCGGGTGATTCCCACACAATCACATCTTTGGTTTAAGACACCACACGTCCTCCATTCTTGGGTACTAAATGCCTACTTTTATGAACAACGATTTGGCTTGATTCCTCTTGGGATACGTAGGTAGCCCGACAAGGGTTCAGCCGCTCGACCTACCTGGTCACCTTTCATTTGCAATTCAGCTCGAGTTCAATCATCACATCCGCAAGCTCATCGTTCCCCCTCCTGAAATCCCTTTTTCAGGACGGATCCTATTTTTATCGTCGACCCCAGTTGTCTTACAAGAAGCGTCGCCGAGGGGCTACTGTTAGTACCCGGTCCTAAAAAAAAGTATTTTAAATATTTTGGACTGGTTTGGTTAGGGTTTACGAAGCCCAAATTATTCTTTTAACTTTTTTTATTTCTCGCGCCGTCAGCAGCTAGCGTGGAAAGTACGCCTGGAAAAAGGACCGATCGACCCTTCTTAGAAAGGTTCGATCGACCCTTCTTTATAGGTTCGATCGACCCTTATTAATAAGTGCCGATCGACCCTTTCTCTCAGTCTGACCCATTTCCCGAGCACTATAAATACATGCACTCGTCTCACCTTTTGAACACACATATTTTCCACGGGGAAGTCAAGACTAAACTTGAATTTCCTTTCCACGCATCTCCCAATATCGTTCCGAATATTACTAGATTCGACTCCAAAGCCTTGCCACAATTGGTAAGTCTTTTATTCCGTTCTTTATTATTATTATTGCTGTGCTAGATAATTTATTTGCATGCCTAATATGTTCTAATTATGCCTATATGCTAGATTTAGGACTATTTCAATATATTTAAGTATGCATAGCCGATGATGATCTAAGGTTTCACCCAAGAAACCCGATGGATCTAGGAACTACTTCTTTCCTTCCTCCTTAGTAATAGTCCTCCCATGAGTAACAATTCCCCAAGGATGAACGTTGATTAGTGCACCTTTCGAGGGCCTAAATCAAAGGTTCTAGGGTGTGATCATCAATTATTTCTTTCTCTCCCCTCCTCCTTATGCATTATCCCGCTTCTTCTATCTATTCCTGTAAACACCGAACACAACCAACACCCCCACATGCTAGAAAGACCGATCCGTCGGGCAATAGGAGTGATAACGTTTCTTCTTCTGTTGTAACTTGACCCCCGAACCCAATCACATGTTTAGCCTTTTTTCAATGCTTTGGGCTATATCAAAGCGGCGTGGCGACTCTCATAAAATAAAACTAATATTTTTTAATATGGTTTAAATCGAGTGTCACTTAATGAATATCCTATTTCGGTCCGACTTTCCATAATTATTTATTTTAAACCTCCGAATGCGTGTTGCATCGGGACGGGGTATTCACAACAGTCACCAATCCGAGTTTCCTAGCAATTTCCCAAACATTCATAAAGTTTAGGGAGGGGCAATTCGGGAACTTTTCAATACTTTCTGAGCAAGGAATGACTGACCAGGAATAATAAATCTGGAAAGGACCGCGCTGGAAAGAAGCTTCCATTTCTGCCACCTTGTTTGTTTCTGGAAAAAGCTGAGTCGACAGAAAATTGGGCCACATGGCTTCTTTTAGCGCTGGTTCCAGCCATGCGGTTTCATTAGTAGCATGGCAGAAGCCTATAAATAGAGACCTTCTCTATCTCATTTGATATACAGTTTTTGATAGGAAAGTTACTTTGCAGAATACACACCCGAAATACTCTCTCCTAAGATATAGCAAAATTTTCTCTCTCCTAAAATTATCCAAGCCTAATCTAATCCTAATAGAGCTAGCCCAAAAAACACTCCTAAGAAGATAGAGAAGCACCAATATTGGTAATCTCTCCTTCTCCCTACCCTAATCTACATCCATACACTTTTACTCTCCTACTACTTGTTGATTAAACTTCTATTATGTCATAAAGCTTCAATCTTTGCAATGTAGATCTATCATTCCCCACTCCCCTATACAAATGACTCATGGAGATCCTCTCCCTAGGATGAACAAGATCCCACAAGTGGCTTGTTCTAGGGATGATCTACCAAAAGAGGATGTGACCCCCTTTTATATTTATGTCTAAAAAATGTAATTTGTATGTGTTAAATATTCTCCCCTTCCCTAGATCTAGCTTTTCCTATAATTGTCCACCTATTGAGGTATTAAGGGCATAGGAAAAGTCGTAATGATCCAATATTTATACATTTTTCTCTTAGATTAATGATCCCCCTTATCCCTTTAGCATTCTAAAATGGGAAAATCAATGTAAAGACTCAATCTTTACATTTATTCTTCCACTTTAATGCCACAATTTCTTTATTCCTCCCCATGTCCCCAAGGTTGGAATCTTCTCCTAGGATTGTCTAAAGCCTATTAAGGCGTCAAAGACATAGGATGAATATAAAGATCCAACCTTTATGTCTTATTCCCATAGACCCGTGGCTCGTGAGCATTCTTGGAGCAAATATTAGTGTAAAGACTCAATCTTTACACCAATCTAACCATGAAATGCCACAAATCTTGTTCTTTTGTAGAGATCCATGATTTTTGGTCCCAAGATCTCCTATGTGTTGGGTTTCGAGGGTCCATGCGCAGCGGAATAATGCAAATTAACTCGAAAAACCCGGAGCCATGAATCCGTTCTAGATGAGTAATTAAATAAGATGAAATAGAATAACCAACCTTGTGTGCTTTTGTCTTTAATAAACGCGTTCCAACTCCAGAATGATGATCTATTGAATCCTTGATGAACGATCCTTGAATCACGAACGTTAGATCTTGAATTGCGAAGATCCTTTATGTGTATCCACGCGTTGAACGAACCCTAGAACAGTTCTAGGTGGATTGCTAGATCCTTTGATTGAAACTACTTTCAATCAATGAAGAAATATGGAATTGGTGTTTTGATTTCTCAATTCACAATTGAAAACTCACTCTTTTGTATTTCTCTAAACCCAAAAACGTGTGTGTGACTGCTAGGGCAACCAAGGGTTAGTATTTATACGTTATAAATAATTTCCCATTCAGAAAACCTTAATTGTGAGTCATTTACGTATCTGTCAGCACTGACGGGATGACTCGTCCCCCAGGGCACGAGTCGTCCCCTTCCACAATGCTTCAGATACAGTCATCCCCCTAAAGGGGAATAGTTCGTACAATCCAGGGCACGAGTCATCCCTATGGGCACGAGTCGTCCCCTATAGGACGAGTCATCCCTCAGGACATTCCCTCAGATACACTCGTCCCAGGCCAAGGGAATAGTTGGTTCTGGCCTGGGGACGAGTCATCCCCTCAGTACAAAATTCCATATTTTCCATTTTTGACAATTTGTTCGATGCTTGTGACCCCATAGGACTATATTATGTTGGCAATGAGTTCGATCACATCGATCCTCATAAGACATGAGCGGACTCTAGCAAGCCATCATGCCTACCCAAATAATATAATATCAAGTTCGATTTCCTACATAGAACATAACATAATCCCATTGTCACGCGATGTTATATTGAACATGAGTCATGGTCCACGTCAACTCATATTGTTCAATGCTTTCTCGTTACCAAGTAAATTGATCAATTGAATGATATTAATCACATTAATTCATTCAGACATGGCCATATACATCATCAATCTTACTTACGAGTGGTCTAGCAAACATCTCTCTTTACGAGGGACAAATTTCCATCTTGACTTATCATTCTTCCCAACAAGAATCCTATCATGCCAATAATAGCCCTTATTGTTATCCAGTTAAAGATAACGTTAAACTATATCAAACACAATATTCATCGAGTGGAAGACGATGATAATCTCAGGTCAAAGGATATAAATGATATAACTATATGAGATTTAATTATGGCATTCGACCATGATATAAATCTCATAATGGGTCAAGTCCAGTACCTTGTTCTCCAACAAGTACCCATGAATTTAATGTGCATCCCTATGCATATAACCATCACATGATTATCCATTAAACTTCATACTAGCGCTTCATAAGTACTAGAGACACGATTATTAAAGTAAACATGCAAACATATATAATAATCAAAATAACAATTTCTTATATAAATGAATAATGACATTACATATAAGTCTATCTCTATAGGCCTAGGGCACTAACACCTACAGTCTCCCACTTGCACTAGGCTCAATCATTCATGTATCTTATACCCATAGACCTAACATGACCATCATGTTTAGCTTGTAGCAAAGGCTTGGTGAGAGGGTCCGCAATGTTGTCATCCGTAGGTACCTTGCATATCTTGACGTCTTCCCATTCACAGATTTCTCGAATGAGGTGGAAATGCCTAAGAATGTGTTTGGATCGTTGATGTGACCTTGGTTCTTTTTCTTGGGCAATAGCACCATTATTTTCACAATAAAGCTCTATCGGGTTAGTGATACTCAGAATGACTTCTAAGTCACTAACGAACTTCTTGATCCAATCCGCCTCCTTAGCTGCATCTGATGCTGCTATGTATTCAGTTTCGGTTGTAGAATCAGCAACAGTGCTTTGCTTGAAACTCTTCCAACAAACGGCACCTCCATTTAGCATAAACACGAACCCAGACTGCGATCTAAAGTCATCTTTGTCGGTTTGGAAGCTTGCATCTGCGTAACCCTTTACAACCAGATCATCTTCCATTCCTCCAAATACCAAGAATACATCCTTAGTTCTTCTCAAGTACTTAAGGATATTCTTGACTGCTATCCAATGGTTCTCACCAGGATCAGACTGGTATCTACTCATCATGCTCAGAGCATACGAGACATCAGGTCTAGTACATAACATGGCATACATGATAGACCCAATTGCCGAAGCATATGGAATATCACTCATCCTCTTTCGCTCATCATTTATATTAGGAGAATGAGTCTTGCTAAGAGTAATGCCATGTCCCATTGGCAAGTTCCCTCTCTTAGAATTTTCCATACAGAATCTTTTAAGGACCTTGTCAATATATGTACTTTGACATAAACTAATCATCCTTCTTGATCTATCTCTATAGATCTTGATACCAAGGATATAAGCCGCTTCACCCATATCTTTCATTGAGAAACATTTTCCTAACCAGGACTTAGTCTCAAGCGCAGGAACATTGTTTCCAATGAGTAAGATGTCATCGACATATAACACCAGAAATAGTACTATGCTCCCACTTATTTTCTTGTATACACAAGGCTCATCTTCGTTCTTGATGAAGCCAAACTCTTTGACTGATTCTTCAAAACGTAGATTCCAGCTCCTCAAAGCTTGCTTTAATCCATAAATGGATCTCTGCAACTTACATACTTTGTTAGAATTCTTTGGATCGACAAACCCTTCAGGCTGTATCATGTATACATCCTCAAGTAGTTTTCCGTTAAGAAACGATGTTTTGACGTCCATTTGCCATATCTCATAGTCATAATATGCGGCTATGGCAATTAAGATTCTAATAGACTTAAGCATTGCTACAGGTGAAAAGGTTTCATCATAGTTAACACCATGAATCTGCAAATACCCCTTAGCAACAAGCCTAGCCTTATAAGTATGTACCTTCCCATCCATGTCGGTTTTCTTTTTGAAAACCCATTTGCACCCTATGGTTTTTACACCTTCAGGTGGATCAATCAAGTTCCAAACTTGATTATCGTACATGGATTTGATCTCGGATTCCATGGCTCCTAGCCACTTGTCCGAATCAGGAGCGGACATCGCCTCTTGATAGGAAGTTGGTTCATCATTCTCAATGATTTCTACTTCGTTACTTTCCGTCATGAGAAATCTATATATCTCAGGTTCGGATCATATCCTATCCGATCTGCGAAGAACTTGTGTATCTTGAACCGGTTCCACAACAGCTTGTGAATTTGGTTCCGTCTCTACTATTGGTTCCTTGTCATTTTCGGGTTCTTGAATTTCTTCAAGATCAATTTTACTCCCACTATTTTCTTTGGAGAGAAACCCTTTCTCTAGAAAGACACCATGTCGAGCAACAAACACTTTGTTCTCGGATCGGTTGTAAAATTGATATCCTTTCGTTTCCTTAGGATAACCAACGAAAATACATTTATCGGATCTGGGTGCAAGCTTATTTTCAGAAACCAATTTCTTTACATAAGCTTCACATTCCCAAATCTTCATGAAAGATAAACTAGGTTTTCTTCCATGCCACATCTCATGTGGGGTCTTAGGAGCCGATTTAGTAGGGACCCTATTAAGTGTGAAAGCAGCTGTTTCCAGTGCATGTCCCCAAAAGGAAATAGGAAGGTTAACTTGACTCATCATCGATCGAACCATATCTAATAGAGTTCGATTTCTCCTCTCGGACACACCATTCCATTGTGGTGTTCCGGGTGGAGTAAGTTCTGAAACAATTCCACAACTTTTAAGATGATCGTCAAATTCTTAGCTTAAATATTCACCACCTCGATCGGATCGAAGTGTTTTAATAGTTTTGCCAAGTTGATTTTGTACTTCATTTTGAAATATCCTAAATATCTCAAATGCTTCACTTTTGTACTTCATCAGATAGACATAGCCATATCTAGATAAGTCATCAGTGAATGTTATGAAGTACCGAAATCCTCCCCTAGCAATGCTATTCATTGGTCCACATACATCAGTATGTATGATAGCCAACAAATCACTAGCCCTTTCCCTACTCTTAGTAAAAGGTGCTTTAGTCATCTTGCCCAATAAACAAGATTCGCAAACATCATATGATTCATAATCATATGAGTCTAAATATCCATCTTTATGGAGTTTAGAGACGCGTTTCTCATTTATGTGATCAAGACGGCAATGCCACTTAAATGTGTTGTTCACATTATTTGGTTTAGATTTCTTATTAACATGATAGATATTTTCAACATTATTTTCAACATCAAGGACATAAAGGCCATTAAATGATTTTGCGATACAATAAAGCACATCATTTAAGTAAATAGAAAATTACTTATTCTTAATAAGAAAACTATAACCTTCATTGTCTAAACAAGAAATTGAAATAATGTTTCTGCTCAAATCCGAAACATAATAGCAATTATTCAAAACTAATATTAGTCCGCTAGGTAAAGTGATTTCATAAGTCCCTACGGCTAATGCAGCAACTCTTGCTCCATTTCCAACACGTAGGTCTACTTCACCTTCTTTGAGCGACCTTCTATTATTTAGTCCCTGCACATTTAAACAAATGTGAGATCCACATCCGGTATCTAATACCCAAGAACTATAAGTAGAAAGTAGAATATCTATCACATAGATACCTGAAGTCATGGCAATCTCATTGCCCTTCTTCAGTCCTTCCTGATAAACCTTGCAGTTACGCCTCCAATGCCCAATTTCCTTGCAATGGTAGCACACCGCATCCTTTTAGGATTTGGGTTGAGGCTTCTCAACAACGTAAACCTTTGCCTCCGGTTTAGCAACTTTTGCTTTAACCTTGGTTTTCTTAAACCCTTTTCCTTTATTCGCCATTAACACTTGATTGGTTTTCTTGGCAATATTATTCTCTGCATTCTTAAGCATCCCATGCAGTTCAGACAGAGATTTATTCATCCCATTCATGCTATAATCCATAACAAATTGATTATAACTTTCAGGGAGTGAATGCAATATCATATCCGTAGCCAGTTCCAACTGGATAGGATATTCAAGCTTCTCAAGATGTTCGAGGTGACCCTTCATTTTCAACACATGAGGCCCAACAGGTTGTCCTTCAATCATCTTGCATGAATGAAGAGCCTTCATGGTGTCAAACCTTTCCTGACATGCTTGCAATTGGAACATTTCCTTCAAATGATTTCCCAAATCAAAGGCGTCCATGTGTTCAAGATCCTTTTGAAGGGCCTTACACATGGTAGCGAGCATCAAGCAACCAACATCAATAGAATCATCCATATGTTTCTTGTGTTGATCCTTTTCAGCTCGAGTTGCATTAGCAGCAGGCTCGGGTGGAACAGGTCCATCGAGAATGTACAACTTCCTTTCTTGTTTGAGAAAAATTCTCAAACTGCGGATCCAATCCACATAGTTGTTACCATTCTCTTCCTACTTGTCCTTCTCAAGGACTGATCGCAGTGACAGAGTTTGATTAGGGTTTGATGCCATTGATCTACAAAGATATGCAACATATATGAACACATATAAGTACCGATTTCATTTAAGAGATTAAATAACGTATTTCTCAAATACTCCCACTAAATTATATAACCTTCTTATACAAAAATGCATAATATAATTTAATAGGCTAAGACCCAACTTTAATTTAATTTCAAGTCGGCTATGGCACGACAGCTCAAAATTAAACTAAAAAGGTGGATAACAATTATCAATCATATCACCATATGACTCTTAGATCCTTTATGAGATTATAGACATCATATGTCACATGTTTCAATCTCATCTTATGCCTTAGGCCCAAAACTCTTTTGATAGCCTAATTAAGTTCAACCATTTTAAACGTATATGAATCACCATTTCCTCATCTTGATCATACAAAGATAGAATTAATGTACCTCGCTATGGCGTAGCCTACATAAAACTATCCGTGTACTCACAAGTGTTTAAAATGGGTGGCATAAACAAACTCAAATTTCAATGAAGGTTCAATTTTTCATGTTTATCAATTAACATGGCAAGGTTGATTCATGAAAATTATATGAGCATAATTATGAACATGGGATGATGCATCACAAATCATATTTGATCTATACATCATAATTTCAAATCAATTAAGGTTTAATGATTCATGCAAAATCTCATTTAATATGAACATAAACCTCCAACAAACAATTTTGTTTAAGGCCTAGAAATTTATCAATTTACAATAGTCATATTAATGAAATCGATATCCCTTAATATAGATTAATCATATTAATCATACAATTCAATTTCATAATCATGGCATATCATTATATACAATTACTTCACAAGCAAAATCCATATAAATTCATATTCTAAATCATATTCATCATGAAAATTAACATAATCTCATTATATAATTATCATGATTATCTAAAATAAACATCATAAAACGGGGCTCTGATACCACTGTTGGGTTTCGAGGGTCCATGCGCAGCGGAATAATGCAAATTAACTCAAAAAACCCGAAGCCATGGATCCGTTCTAGATGAGTAATTAAATAAGATGAAATAGAATAACCAACCTTGTGTGCTTTTGTCTTTGATAAACGCGTTCCAACTCCAGATTGATGATCTTGTGAATCCTTGATGAACGATCCTTGAATCACGAACGTTAGATCTTGAATTGTGAAGATCCTCTATGTGTATCAACGCGTTGAACGAACCCTAGAACAGTTCTAGGTGGATTGCTAGATCCTTTGATTGAAACTACTTTCAATCAATGAAGAAATATGGAATTGGTGTTTTGATTTCTCAATTCACAATTGAAAACTCACTCTTTTGTGTTTCTCTAAACCCAAAAACGTGTGTGTGACTGCTAAGGCAACCAAGGGTTAGTATTTATATGTTATAAATATTTTCCCATTCAAAAAACCCTAATTTTGAGTCATTTACGTATCTGTCAACGCCGATGGGATGACTCCTCCCCCAGGGCACGAGTCATCCCCTTCCACAATGCTTCAGATACAGTCGTCGCCCTTTAGGGGAATAGTTCGTACAAGTCCAGGGCACGAGTCGTCCCCTATAGGACGAGTCATCCCTCAGGACATTCCCTTAGATACACTCGTCCCAGGCCAAGGGAATAGTTGGTTCTGGCCTGGGGACGAGTCGTCCCCTCAGTACAAAATTCCATATTTTCCATTTTTGACAATTCGTTCGATGCGTGTGACCCCATAGGACTATATTATGTTGGCAATGAGTTCGATCACATCGATCCTCATAAGACATGAGCGGACTCTAGCAAGCCATCATGCCTACCCAAATAATATAATATCAAGTTCGATTTCCTACATAGAACATATCATAATCCCATTGTCACGCGATGTTATATTGAACATGAGTCATGGTCCACGTCAACTCATATTGTTCAATGCTTTCTCGTTACCAAGTAAATTGATCAATCGAATGATATTAATCACATTAATTCATTCGGACATGGCCATGTACATCATCAATCTTACTTATGAGTGGCCTAGCAAACATCTCTCTTTACGAGGGACAAATTTCCATCTTGACTTACCATTCTTCCCAACAAGAATCCTAGCATGCCAATAATAGCCCTTATTGTTATCCAGTTAAAGATAACGTTAAACTATATCAAACACAATATTCATCGAGTGGAAGACGATGATAATCTCAGGTCAAAGGATATCAATGATATAACTATATGAGATTTAATTATGACATTCGACCATGACATAAATCTCATAATGGGTCAAGTCCAGTACCTTGTTCTCCAACAAGTATCCATGAATTTAATGTACATCCCTATGCATATAACCATCACATGATTATCCATTAAACTTCATACTAGCGCTTCATAAGTACTAGGGACACGATTATTAAAGTAAACATGCAAACATATAAAACAATCAAAATAACAATCTCTTAAATGAATAATGACATTACATATAAGTCTATCTCTATAGGCCTAGGGCACTAACACCTACACTATGATCACTTGAGATAAATATACCAAAATGTCCATATGAATTGCCAATATCTCAAGGTATAGGATTGATGGCTAAAGATTCATTCTTTTTCTAATACCTCATTCTTGGACTTAAATTTGACACTTTGATCACATTTGACTAAAATCCATAATGAAAATTAGATTAAAATATACCAAGGCTCCTATGCCTAGATTGGTTGATTAATCTAACGGGGGGGGGTTAGATAGGTCCCATAATGATGATCACAAGCTCAAAAATGGGTATGAGATCAAAATCCCGAAAAATATCAAAGCCCAAGGCATCTTGAACTAAAACCTTCTTAAAATGGTTTACATGTTTGGATAAATACTTGGTACATTCCTTTGCTTCACTAAAAATCACACGCACACACTCGCACAAATTTTGGACTTGGAAGACTTGCTTTTGCAAGGCTCTTTGGGTGAACGCCAAACGTTCTTCCCAAGGGGTAACTTTACCTCCGGACCTAGTATCTTTTTCCTTTTTTTCAAAGTTTTGAGGATTATCAAAATGGCGTGGCAACTCCGTTTTTCATAAATT
Organism: Adenophora triphylla var. japonica; assembly: GCA_022495995.1. Classification (NCBI taxonomy): domain Eukaryota; kingdom Viridiplantae; phylum Streptophyta; class Magnoliopsida; order Asterales; family Campanulaceae; genus Adenophora; species Adenophora triphylla. Next base: position 166,948 of record JAFEMH010002332.1, on the reverse strand, counting down.
TGGTGTTTTCCAATGGTGAGGTGACTCGGCCCTCGTAATGATACGCAAACTACCCATGCGGTATGGCATTGCGCGATCGTGGGGTAATTCACAGGCTCGTTGATCAGATCTGCAATAAGGGCGTTGCAACTAGAAGTTACCGGAGATGTGGAAGACGACAGAGAGGCCATGGATTTTTATTTGTGGTGGTTAGAATAGAGATAGAGAGAGAGAAGAGCAGATAAAAAACATGAGAGTTGTGAGATAACTTGTGACAAGACTTGTTTGAGCAACTTATAACATAACATTGATAAGAGATAATTATTACTTGCCTTAGAACTCGAAATAGGAGAAGGAGAAGGATCCGTGTGATGGTTTGTAGTTTACCCTTTGAAATTCCTTCATCATTACGGTTTAGGGATTGAAATTTTGAAAACTTACCATATCTTGTGATAAGATTTGCCTTCCTTATCCGAAAAGGAGTTTGTCCTTGATTGATCAACATCCCATTGTAGTCTCCTTTGACTGTCAGAGTTTTTAAACACCTCATCATAAGTTTATCATTGAACACAGTAGTATCCTTAATTAAAAAACATTAGTAACAACAAAAATTTGATCATATTTTTAACAAGATTTTCGAATGACCTAATTTTTTATAACATGCCTATTATGAGAAACAATGCACACACAGTGAAGATTTAATCTCAATAAATTGTAACATGGTATGATTAAATTACATATTGACATAATTTGACCTACAAAAAGTCAATGAGATAACCCCCGATCATGTAGCCTCTTGAATGTCTCCAATTTTGGCATTGAATCAGTCACTGAGAATTAGCTTTACACTCTCACACCATAGTGCTTTCCCAAATTTTTATCCCAAGTGATTCAACAATAAGTCATTGACATTGAGCAAATGAGTGGAAGCTTCAAAACAAATGGAGGCAGCTTGTTTTTCTCAGTGATCTTAGATTAGACACCCACTGCATGATAGATATCATGAAGAACTTTTAACATGGGAATTATATCACTAAGTTAGGAGGGATCTCACATTTAAGAGTCAAATAGTGTTAATAGTGAAAGATAAACAAGTGATCACAAGAGAAAATCGTGCAATGTATGAATGCATGATTTTTTTATTTTTTATTTTTTCAGTATTTTCTGTAAGATACAATTATACAGAGAAGTAGACAGTTGTGTACACAATTGTGCAGTTATCTGTGATCACACAAACCGAGAGACTTTTTAAGGGAAGAAAAGCTCTCAAAATCCAAAGCCTTGGTAAAGATATCAGTAAGTTGATCTGTTATTCCAATATGTTTAAGAGTAATGATTCTTTGTTCAACAAGATCTCTTATAAAGTGGTGCCTAATATCTATGTGCTTTGTACGGGAGTGTTGTACAAGATTTTTAGCATTATCCTTGGCACTCATGTTATCACAGAATATGGTTAGTGTTTCACTTTTCAATCCATAATCCTTTATCATTTGGTTCATCCACAACAGTTGGGTACAACATCTACCTACTGCCACATATTTAGATTCAGCAGTAGATAAAGAAACGGAGTTTTGTTTCTTACTAAACCAAGACACTAGATTATTCCATAAATAGAAACACCCTCCAGTGGTGCTTTTTCTATCATCCATATTCCCAGCCTAGTCAGAATAACTAAATCCAACCAAGTTTGTGTTGGTATCTCTAGTATAGATTAATCCCAAATGAGTAGTACCCCCAACATATCTTATAATTTACTTCACAACTTTTAGGTGGGATACTTTGGGGTTAGCTTGATAACTAGCACATTGGTAAACACTGAACATTATATCAGGCCTGCTAGCCATAAAATATAGCAAGCTCCCTATCATACTCCTGTAGAGGGTGTGATCAATACTTTCACCTTCCTCATCTTTGCAAAGTTTTTGGGATGATCCTATAGGAGTTTTCAAGTGTGATGCATTATCAAGCCCAAATTTCTTTACCAAATTCTTTGCATATTTGGATTGTGAATCTGACATTCACTTTTTGGTTTGAACAATTTGTTGACCAAAAAAGAATTTCAGTTCCCCAACCATACTCATTTCGAATGTGGATGTCATACTTTTAACAAATATTTCAAGTAAGTCATTAGAAGTATAACCAAAAACTATGTCATCCACATAGATTTGAGCAAAAATCATGCCCTTTTTGTTTTTCAAAACAAACAAAGTCTTATCAACCTCTCCTCTATTAAATTCAAGTTGAATTAGGTGCTCTGTCAGTCTACCATACCAAGCTCGTGGGGCTTGTTTAACACCATAGAGTGCCTTTTTCAACTTATATACATGATTTGGCTTAGAGGGGTCCTCAAACCCTTCAGGTTGCTCAACAAAAGCTTCCTCATTTAAAACACCATTTAGGAATGCACTATTTATAACCATCTGATGTAGAGTGATTTTTAAGTAGCATGCAATAGCTAAAAACAATTTGATTGACTCAATGTGGGCTACGGGGGCAAACGTTTCATCAAAATCCACCCCTTCCATTTGAGTGTAGCCCTGAGCAACCAAACATGCTTTGTTCCTTCTTATATTGCCTTTTTCATCAGATTTATTCTTAAAAATTCATTTTGTCCCAATCACATTTACGTGAGAAGGCCTAGTAACTAAGAACCATATATCATTTTTGTCAAACTGGACTAATTCATCTTGCATGGCATTAATCCAGTTTTCATCTTTCAAGGCTTCCATTACATTCTTTGGCTCATAATTAGCAACAAAACAACAATGAGTTTACCTGATGGTACACAGATTGTACACACAACAAACCTGCAAGGTCATGATAGTTGACCTTCTTTCCCCTTGTTTTCATGCCTTCATCCACTTCCCCTATGACTTGGGATTTGGGATGATTTCCTTGTATTCTGGAAGGAATATCCTTTTCTCTGCTTACTTCTCCTTCATCAGTTTCAGAATCTGAACCTTGATCATTAGTTGTTTGACCATTTGTGTTGTCAGTGTTTGAACAACTGGTTGAACAACTTTCTGCACAGATAGCTGATCTGCAGTTTCATTCACCTTTTCTGGTTCAGATTCGTCATTAACTGGTTCTGGTTCCCAAGTGCAACCTGTAACATCATCCTCAACAGTTTTGACATTAAGATCAGTAGCATCATCAAAAATAACATTTATGGATTCTATGACAGTTTTGGTTTTGAGATTATAAACTCTATAATCCCTACAGTTAGTTAAGTAAACAATGAAGATGGCTTTGTAACTTTTGGAATCAAATTTGGATAGATACTCTCGGTCATTCAAGATGTAGCATATACACCCAAAAACATGAAAGTATTTGACCGTGGGTTTCTTTCCATGTAATATTTCATAGGGCGTCATTGTACTTCCAATTCTAACAAAGACACGATTCCCTACATGACATGCGGTTGTGTTCACAACTTCTGCCCAAAAATTTTGGTTAGATTTTTAGAGCTTAACATTACTATTGCCATCTCTTGTGATGTGCGATTTTTCCTTTCCGCTATCCCATTTTGTTGAGGGGTTTTGGGGCTGAGAACTCATGAGTAATCCCCTTTGAATCGCAAAAATATGAAAAAATGTCATTTTAAAATTCAGTACCATGATCAGATCTGACTCTAATGGCTTTTAACCCATATAAGTTTTTGACCCTTTTGTACCAAATTTTGAATTCATCAATGGTGTTGGACTTTTCTTTTAAAAAAATTACCCAAGTATAAATAGAAAAATCGTTCACACACAGAAAATAGTATTTTTTTTTTCCGAGACATGCTTTCCAATTCTATAGAATTCATTATGTTAGTGTGGATCAATTTAAGGCACCTTGAGGTTCCACAATTTTAAACCTTCTTATTACTTGATTTGGTTTGTTTCCCTTTTTGACAAGACCCACACACACTTAATATTTTCAAGTCCAGTTTGGGCAAATCCTTTGAAGCCCCAAATTTAATTAAATCACTGGTTTTTCTCTCCCTGGCATGACCAAGATTTTTGTTTCCATGTAGCAGTCTTATCCATTTTAGTGCAAAGACAGGCCAAATTACTTCCAACCTTGTAGCAGTTATCAAAGGATCAAACACCAGTTAAAATACACACATTTTTATCAAATACTTTACATCTAGGCTTGTCAAATTTAACAAATAAGTCATCATCACACAGTTGACTTATGCTTATTTGATTTGCCTTGATTCCATCAACATGCAGGACATTATGTAACTTAGGAAAACCTGATACATCCAACGTACCTTTGCCAATGACTTTACCTTGAGCTACTCACAAAAGTTGACTTTCCCACCTTTGAATGGTGGGTAGTCGTTGAAGTTTTCACGTGCCCCAGTCATGTGACGAGAGCAACCAATTTCAAAATACTAGGACCCTTCAACACTACTTTTAAGAGAGGCGAATACCACCTGACAATTCATGGTTTCCTTTCTTACCTAAGCAGTTCTTGTTCCAGCCTTAGGCTGTTTGTACAGTTGTATGTTCAGTTTGTCCACACAACTGTCTTCCCAAGTGTCCATTCATATTTTCAAAACCAAGTTCCTGTTTCAATCTGTAACAATATGGTCGAATATGACCTGGAGCAAAACAATGATGACATATATACCTCCTCTTCCTGTATTGTCTGCTTACATCAGTAGTTTTAGGCTTAACAGAGGAGATAGTTTTAATTTTTTGAACTTTTGAAGTGTTCTCTACTTCTTTCACAAAGACGGTATCTCTATAGCCAATTCCTAATTTTCCTTGGTTTCCCATTTTCAAAACCTCTTTCAACTTAGCTTTACCTTTTTTCAGCTTTGTTAGAGTTTCTGTTTTTTTTATCAAGATTTGTTTTATATTTTTCACATTCCATATCTTTCTTTGTGAGTAAAACTTTTAACTTAGCTATGGAGTCCTTCTGAGAATCACTTTCTTTTGATAGACTTTCAACTTCAGATTTTAGTTTGAGATTTTCTGCATTTAGTTTCTCATTTACCTGTTTGAATACCTTCAGTTGCTCCATGCGCTTGGCATATTCAGTGTGGAGTTCAATATAGGTGTTGTGCAGGTCCTCATAGGTAGCACACTCTTTTTCTGCTGGATCATTTCTAGTTTCACCAACAGTTGAAGAATTCAAGCAGGTATACACACTTTTCTCAGTTGTGTAGTCAGTTGTGTGGTAAGTTGTGCAATCAGAGTATTGCACATCTTCCTCATCTGAATCATTATCAAACAATGTGATTTGAGATGGATGCCATATAGACATATTTGCAGTCTGCTCATCATCATTAGAATCACTCAAAGTCGCTGTGAAACTCATTCCTCACTTTTTAAGAGTGTTGGCACACTTATTAGCATAATGTCCATAACCTTTGCAAGCCCTGCATTGAATTGAATCAATAGACCTTTTTCCTTCAGATGCAGGTTTCTTTGTGACATTTTCCTTTTTGGATGATTCAATCTTGGAAGGAGTAGAGGGTGCCGAATTAGGAAACTTAGTAAATCGTTTATTTTTCAACATACTGTTGAGTTTTTAAGTAATCATGGCACACTCATCATCTCTCGGGTTTGACTCATCAATATATTTGGACAGTTGAACTAGACCCTGAGATACTTTAAGAGCACTTGCAAGAATAATTGAATTTGCTTTGCTTGACTTTTGTACCCCAAGGTTTAATTCAAAGTTAGTTAAAATTCCCAACACTTCATCAATTCCGAAAGTATGGACGTATTGGGTTTCCTCAATAACAGAAATCTTTATGTTAAACTTTTCAGGGAGAGTTATTAGTACTTTACTCACAAGTCTTGCATTGGATATAGATTCACCCAAGGTAAATGACTCGTTTTAGATATCCAAGATTTTGGCAGAGTACTCTTTTATAGTTTCATTGTCTCCCATCCTTAAAGTTTCAAATTTAGGCTCCGTTTGTTATAACGGAAAATGTTTTACGAAAAATGATTTTCGGAAAATATTTTCCGGAAAATGAATTTCCTGTAAAATATTTTTTGGAAAATGAGATAAACATGTTTTCGGCTTTTTGGTAAGGAAAATGTTTTACGGAAAAAATTTCATGTGTTTAATGAAAATATTTTTTGATAAAAACCCAATTTGAGATAATTTGAGTGGGGGGGGGGCAGAGGTGGTGGTGGTGAGTGAAGTGGGGTGGGGGTGCAGGGGTGGTGGTGGTGAATGGAGTAGGGTCGGGAGTTGTTAAAAATAAATTTTAAATGATTAAATTTTTTTTACCCGACGGGGGGTGAGGGGCAGGGGTGGTGGTCGTGAGTGGAGTGGGGTAGGGAGTTGTTAAAAATAAATTTTAAATGATTAAATTTTTTTTACCCGATGGGGGGACATGGGTGGGGGTGGTGACTTGTGCATAGAGTTCTTCGTACAGTTGTGCGGTGACTTGTGCGTACAGTTGTTCACACAAGTGTCAGCACAACTGTCTAAACAACTCTTACAATAAATTAACTCACACAAACAAAATTAAATGTAGCGGAATAATAAACACTTTAGCAATACTTTCTTGCTGGAAACCTTTTTATAAAACTATAACCTTGTTTGATAACAAGTTGAAAAGTAAATGCTTACAATGAAAAGAAAACTATCTTACGAAAAGATCAAAAGATGATCTAATCTAAGAACAATCAAACACGAAAAACAATCTTGAAGTATCAAGGTATTAACTTCAAGAAACAAAGAAAACACTCAAGGAATTCTCTATACTCCGTATCTCTATGAAAATCCGTAGTCAATAATGAGAGGGGCGGCCTATTTATATAGGGAGAACAATTCTTATTCAACAAGGACTCGTTCAATCTCTTCCTTATTTAAAAGGATTCTTCTTTCCTTATCAATTTAAGAGTCCTTCCCTTTTTTGAGTAATATACCTAATAAAATACAAAACATATCTAAACACAATAGTTAGCCGTTAGATAACTAATTCTATATTTACAAAATATTTCCTAATCTATTTATATAAAATATACAAATTAATTTAGACATCAAAATCATAAAGATTAACAAAAGATATAAGAGTATTTTCATACTCTTTCAATTTTTACATGATTTATCAATTTAGCTACATCCACGAACAAAGGAAAAACAATATTATTAATAGGGAGAAACAACAAATGCAATCGTTAATATAGTGCATGAATTTGGGTCACAAAATTTATGACTGTGCAAACCTTAAATCTAAAATAACAGAATGAGAAAATTGAATTGTAACAAATAAACTAGAAAATCTATGTAACCCAAAAAAATCACTAGTTTGGGATCATAAAATTATTTATTGTCTATCACACTTGAAATCACCAAAAACGGTAGGGGAAAGAGGAGTATTTATACTGCTCAAATCTCTAGCGCAGATAGAGTCCAAAACCTGGAAGAAATTTTGCTACAAGCCGACTAAGGCCTGACCTAAATCAGAAAACATGTACCATGAAACCTTTTAACCCCCGCGATGTACCTTCTAATGAGCGCTTCGTGGATGGCTCATGTGGCCTCTCTCTGCCATGCATGCATGCCTCTAGGCTAGGCAAGTGCATACTCCTTGTGGCCACATGCTAGGGGCTCAAACAGGTGCCCACTTTGTGTGGGCACTTTCTCATTGCCTTGTACTCGGAAATAAGTACCTTGTTGATCGCCTCTTTGGCTGCTCAATGAATTGTATGTTGGGTTTTGGGGTTACAAACGCAGAGGAAATCTTAATAAAATAACACAAAAACCCTAAGCCCTTGAATCCGTCTAGCATGAAAAGATTAGAAACATGAAATAGAATTACATACCTTGAATGCAATTATGTTTGTTCGAAATGAATCTCAATAGCGAATCTCAAAACGAATCTCAAAAATGTTGATGAAGTTTTTGATCTTCTCCTTGTTCTTACTTGGTGATGAATCAACGATTGAAAGTCTTCAAGATTTTGCTGATAAAATAATCAACCTCTATCGGTAATCCACACGCAAACAGACCAATAACACTTCTTGTTTGATTGCTAGATGATCCCCGATTGTTGAATCAAAATCAACCAATTAGTATTTCTAACACTCTAATTTTCATCACTTTTTGCTGGGACAAAAGGATTCTATTTATACTTGTTATAAATCCCTAACACATAGGAAAAAGAGTCCTTTTTCCAAGCAAAAATGGGCTTCCAGTGCCGCCAGGATGAGTCATCCCATAGGGCACGACTCGTCCCATAGGGCACGACTCATTTCTCATGGCAAGCAACCTGATTCAGTCATCCCTGCCTTGGGGAATAGTCGTCCCTTGACCCCATAATTCCACAATTTGGCCATTTTCAATCCGTTCTTTTGTGTGTGACCCTTTAGGAATTATACTTTATGTTGGTAGTGAGTTGAAACATCAACCTCACAAGACTTAAGTGACTTCTAGCAAGTCATTATGTCCACCCAATTAAATATAACATCAAAGCTTGATTCCTTGATAGATCAAATGTCACAATCCCTTTGTCCACGATGTCCAATTGAACATGAGTCATGGTCCATGTCAACTCATACCGTTCAATGCTTTCTCGATTCTGAATATGTTGACAATCCAAATGCATTTGATCTCTTTCAAATCACTTGAGTGTGGCCACACATTTCATCAACATCATTCATCGAGGGGCACAAGCAAACATCTCTCTCAATGAGAGGGACAAATCCCATCTTGACTTATCATTCTTCCCTACAAGAATTCAATCGTACCAACATTGCCCTTATTGCTATCCGATTAAAGATAGTGTTAGACTATATCAAACACAACGTTCATCATGTGGAAGACGATGATAATCTCAGGTTCAAAGGATTCAATGACATGACTATCATGAGATTTAATCATGACATATATGACTATAGACCATGTCATTAATCTCATTGATAGGTCATGTCCAATACTTGTGTTGGTCCTAAAGGTGGCAACAAGGTCGAAAAACAACTAGAGGGGGGGGGGTGAATAGCTGTTATAAAATTTTCGCCCTCTTTTGAAAACTGAACCTCTTGCTTACAAAACCGCTTGCAGTGTATAAGAAACTGCAAGTAGAATTGCAAAATGCACAGCGGAATATTTTAAGTAAACTGGTGCGGTTTGTAAGAGCGGTTTAAAGTGCGGTTTTGTGAGTACGGTTCACAAACATAAAAGTGAGGTTTTGACAATAGTTAACTGCAAACACAATTTCACAATAATGGATAACTGAAAATAAGATCAAATAGATGAGACAAAATAATTAGCAATGTACATTAAGTAAATATGCAGAAATGAAGAACACAATATTTGGAGTGGGTCAATCATAAATGATCTACCTCCACTACCAAGATGGTTAGTCTTGGATTTTCTAAGAGTTAGATTTTATATTGAGTATGAGAGATTACAAATTACAAAGTACAATACTCAGATCTAAAATCTATTCTTTGAAGATCAAATCCTAGACTATAACCGGTGTATCTCAAGTGAATAATCTATATGATTAATCAAGTGAGGTGTGTGTGTGTTTAACAAGATCAAGGCTCTTTGAATCTATGAGATGTAGAGCATAATGATTCTTGATGGTGTTTAAGGCTTGATTTCTGGGCTAAGATGAAGATTCAAAGGGCTGAATATTTTTTGGGCAAAGCTTCAACTTCTTATGAACTCACAGCAAATCAATTTCTCAAGCAATCTTCAAGTGTTGAAGATTAGGGGTATTTATACCCAAGCACCAAGGAACTAGCCGTTGGACAGAGCTGTTTGCAAGGACTGTACTGGTGCAATCTGATTGGTCCACAAATCCACTTTTGTCCTTTGGTACAACAGTTGCAGATAAAGCTGATCAGACTCCAGCTGTAAATAAGGTATGAAGGACACCTGCCACCTTTTCAAGATTCTTGCAGATCTTCTCTGACATTGAATCACGTGACAAGATTTGGTGGTTGACTTTTGTCATTTCTGACGTAGATTCCAACAGTCATATGTGGTTCACTTCAAGTCTTCAATCATTGGATGTGGTCTGGTGTGCATGCGGTTTGACAAGTGCGGTTTCACCAGAGGAGGTTTCATAGTGCAGTCTCAAGATTGGAACTGCACTGCAGTTAACAAGTGCGGTTCACTTAATGCGGTTTGCACTTAGGCATTCAAGATGCGGTTTTAGATAGAGAATTCCACAGAGCAATTTGCTTGGAGCAGTTTGCTAATGCGGTTTTGATGGTGCGGTCTGAAAACATCTTGAACTGAAACCTCATGTCCAATGAGTCTTGTGCCAGTCTTTAAGCCATATTTAACCTATTCTATAAAATGGACTTAGCTAATAAATTGAAGTCTAAGCTTCATTACATATGGGTCTAAAGTCCTTAAAATAGAGATGAGATTATGGTATCAATCAAATCTAAGCTAAAGCTAGGAGGGTTAAAGTATGCATAGCTAACAACTTGTTCTCTAGCAAGTATCAATATGTGTAATGTGCATCACATGCATATAATCATCTCCATGATTATCCATTATCAACTTATACTAGTTATTCACAATAACTAGGGACGCAGTTCAATATAATAAACATGTAAACATATAATGAACCAAATAAACTTTCTCTATAATAAACGATAAAGACGATTACCGTTGGTGTAATGCCCTAGGCTATAGTTATATTTAACTTGAACCGTTATGTATCATCTTTATCATTTATTATAGAGCATGTTTATTTTGTTCATTATATGATTTACATGTTTCTTATATTGAACTGCGTCCCTAGTTGTTGTGAACAACTAGTATAAGTTGGTAATGGATAATCATGGAGATGATTATATGTATGAAGATGCATATTACACTTATGGATACTTGCTAGAGAAAAAGTATTGGATATGACCTACTTATGAGATTTATGACATGGTCTATTGTCATGATTAAATCTCACGATAGTCGTGTCTTTGGAATCCTTAGTACCTGAGATTATCATCGTCTTCCACATGATGAACGTTGTGTTTAATATGGTCTAACACTATCTTTAATTGGATAGAAATAAGGGATATGTTAGCACAATTGAATTCATGTAGGGAAGAATGATTAGTCAAGACGAGATTTGTCCCTCTTATGAAGATAGATGTTTGCTTGGGTCCCTCGATAAATAGTGTTGATGAAATGTGTGGCCACACTCAAGTGATTTGAAAGAGATCAAATGCATTTGGATTATCAACATATTCGGAATCAAGAAAGCATTGAACGGAATGAGTTGACATAGATCATGACTCATGTTCAATTGGACATCGTGGACAAAGGGATCATGACATTTGATCTATCGAGGAATCAAGCTTTGATGCTATATTAATTGGGTGGATATAATAGTTTGCTAGAAACCACTTATGTCTTGTAAGGTCATGTTTTGACTCACTACCAACATAATATAATTTCTATTGGGTCACACAAAAAGAACGAATTTGATTCTGGATGAAACTTGGAATTCTGGCTTGGTCTGTAGTGCGACATACTTTGTCTGAAAATTGGAATTCTGGCTTGGTATACCGTGCGACATACTTTGCCTAGCATTGGGCACGATTCGTGCTCTTGAGCACGAGTCGTTCCCAGGAACCGCACGACTGATTTTTGTGGCACGACTCGTATCACGAGTGTTTTGACAAAAGCACGACTCGTGCCCTCAGGCACGAGTCGTGCCCACGGCGAAAAATGTGTCCGTACTGCGTTTCTTGGCTTGGAAGGTTTTGGTGTTTGACAAGGTTTCTACCCTAATTGTTAGGGAATTTATATGGGATATAAATATAACCTTTGTGCAGCCAAAAACTCTCTCTCCTACATCATTGTTCTAGGTTTATGAAACTCTAGAGATTGATTTTAATTTTGAATCAAAGGCTCCCAAATTATTCCATAGTTTTGGCTTTGATTATTGAATATTGATTCAATAATCAAAAGGATCATCTAGCAATCCAACAAGAAGAAGTTCTTGGTTCGTTCGTATGTGGATCACCATTAGAGGGAGGTTGCTTTATCTCCTAAGGCTTGAAGCTCCATTGTTGATTTCATCACCAAGGTTGAACAAGGAAGATAGAAGATTCGACATCAAAATTCTAGGCTTGAATTTTGAGATCTATTTTGACAAACGAAATCGCATTAAAGGTATGCAATTCTAATTCATGTTTTTCTAATCTCTTCATGCTAGACGGATCTAAGGGCTAGGGTTTTATTGTTATTTCTAAGTTCTTCCGCTGCGTTTGTAACCCTAAAACCCAACAGTGGTATCAGAGCCCTTTCTTGCCATGATTAGGATTGAAATTTGCATGCTAGATTTAATTTGATTATTTGTTATCCATGCTACTCCCTCCGTCCCAGACCAAGAGTCCTACTTTCCCTTTTGGTTCGTCCCAGACCAAGAGTCCCATTCCATAAATGGAAATGTGTGAACAGTGTTTCGGACATTTATACCCTCATAATGTTTATATATTTACAAAAAAACCATTCATTATACCCTTATAATTTTAATATATTTACAAAAAAAATCAATCATAAACTTACTATTCCTTCCACTCATTTTCTCTCCTACAAAAAAACCATTCATTAACTTACTATTTCTCCCACTCATTCTCTCTCCTATTAAATATTTTTAACTTTTACATTCTCTTTCCTCTAATCTTCTACCCACGTTCAATTTTTTATTCATTTTTTTTAAAATTTTCTTAAAACCCATGAAATACTCCCCTAGGACCCTTGGTCTGGGACGGAGGGAGTATATGAAATAGATCTAGATTTATGTGTTTTGTTTTTGTGAAAAACAAGTATATGAGATATGCCATGGTTATGATTTTTGATAAATTAATTTGATTAGTTTATCACATAGGTTGCTAATCTATTTAATATGATTACAGAAGATTGTAATTTCTCAAAATTGAATCAAAGTGTTTGTATGAAATTTTGTGAAGCCCTATGTTCATGATTTATGTACACATGAGATCTATGTTACAACCATGCGATGTTTGTTACATGTTGCAAACCTTCTAAATATTAAAGTCTTATGACATTCCTTGATTAGAACACTTGTGAAATTTTAAGGTATTTGATGTAGTTTTGACTCAGTTAGGTGCATCTTATATCTTAATATGTGAGCAAGGTGAGATAATGGTTGATGTAGTTTTGACTCAGTTAGGTGCATCGTTCCATGTCTCACATGTTTGAAAAAGATTTTGAGTTAATTGGTGCTTTCAAATGAGATTTGACCCAAGGCATAGATGAGATTTAAAACTTGTTTTCGACATATGATGTCTAAGGAAATCTCATAAAAGATCTAAGAGTCATATAGAGATATGATTGATGTTTCTACCTAAATAGCTTGATATCGGGCATTGACTCAGTTAAACCAAAATCAAGTGAAATATGAATCTTAGCCTACTTTTTTTATATGATACATGTTTGTATTGGAAGGTGTATAATTGAGTGGGAGTATTTATGAAATACATTATTTGCTCTTTGATGATAAATGTGTTGATATTGATATGTGCTCATATTGTTTGCATATTTTATTGTAGAATGGCTAATCACAATAATCAACCCCTATCGCTGCGATCAGTCCTTGAGAAGGACAAGCTTGAGGAGAATGGTACAAACTATTCTGATTGGATCAGAACCTTAGAATTGTTCTAAGGCAAGAGAAGAAAATGTACGTTCTCGATGAACCTGTTCCACCTCCACCTGCTGCCAATGCTTCAAGGGAAGATAAGGATGCTCACAAGAAACATGTTGATAATTCTAATGATGTGACATGCCTTATGCTTGCCACCATGTCTAAGGCTCTTCAGAAGGACCTTGAGCACATGAAAGCGGCATTTGATCTTGCGGAGCGTTTAAAGGAAATGTTCCAAGTGCAAGCAAGACAAGAGCGGTACGATGTGGTAAAGGCCCTAACTGCATGCAAGATGCAAGAGGGCCAGTCGGTGGGAGCTCATATCCATAAGTTGAAGGGTCACATTGAGCGTCTTGAAAGGCTTGGTAATTCGATGAGTTTGGAACTTGCTACGGATTTGATATTGAATTCATTGCCTAAAAGTTATGGTCATTTTATAATGCACTATCACATGAATGACATGGATAAAGATCTCTTGGAATTGTATGAGATGCTTAAGACCGCAGAGAAGAATATCAAGAAGCCTCGAACCGACACTGTGCTAATGGTTAACAAAGAATAATGGTTCAAGAAAGATGGCAAAGGTAAATCAAGTGTTTCTAAACCTAAGGAAAAAGTTGCCATTGCCGGAGAGGCTCCCAAAATGTCTCAAAAGGATGCGGTTTGGTACCATTGCCAAGAGTTGGTCATTGGAAGCGCAACTGAAAGGCTTACAAGGAAGGCCTAAAGGCAAAGAAGGGCAATGCGATTGCTTCTGATTCAGGTATCTATATGGTAGATATTTTCCTTTATATTTCTAGTCATGGGCATTAGATATCGGATGTGGATCTCACATTTGTTTAAATGTGTAGGGACTAAGGAATAGAAAGCTACTCAAACAAGGTGAAGTTGACCTACATGTGGGGAATGGAGCAAGAGTTGATGCATTAGCCGTAGGGACATATGATGTAACTTTACCTAGTGGCTTAGTACTTGTTTTGAACAACTATTTCTATGTTTCGGATTTGAGTAGGAATATTATTTCTGTTTCTTGTTTGGATAATGAAGGGTATAATTTTCTTATTAAGAATAAGAAGTTTTATATTTATTTAAATGATATGCTTTATGGTATTGCAAATTCATTTAATGGCCTTTATATTCTTGTTGTTGATGAGAAAGAAAATAGTATTGAAAATGTTTATCATGTGGACAAGAAGTCTAAACCGAATGACGTGAACAACTCGTTCATGTGGCATTGTCGACTTGGTCATATAAACCAGAAACGCATCTCTAAACTCCACAAAGATGGAATGTTAGACTCACATGATTATGAATCATATGAGATATGCGAATCTTGTTTATTGGGCAAAATGACCAAACCACCCTACACTAAGAGTAGTGAAAGGGCTAGTGACTTATTGGGCTTAATACATACTGATGTATGTGGACCAATGAGCAACATTGCTAGGGGAGGATTTCGGTATTTCATTACATTCACCGATGACTTATCTAGATATGGCTATGTCTATCTGATAAAGTCCAAAAGTAAATCGTTTGAGATGCTTAGAACATTTCAAAATGAAGTACAAACTCAACTTGGCAAAACAATTAAAGTACTTCGATCTGATCGTGGTGGTGAGTATTTGAGCCAAGAATTTGACAATCATCTCAAAAACTGTGGAATTGTTTCAGAGTTGACTCCACCGAGAACGCCACAATGGAATGGTGTTTCCGAGAGGAGGAATAGATCCCTATTAGATATTGTTCATTCGATGATGAGTCAAGTAGACCTTCTTATATCCTTTTAGGGACATGCATTAGAGACTGCTGCATTCACAGTGAACAGAGTCCCTACTAAATCGGCTCCTAAGACCCCACATGAGATGTGGCATGGAAGAAAACCTAGTTTGTCTTTCATGAAGATTTGGAGTTGCGAAGCTTATGTGAAGAGACTTGTCTCTGATAAGTTAGCACCTAAATCTGACAAGGTTGTTTTCGTTGGTTACCCTAAGGAAACCGAAGGGTATTACTTTTACAATCGCGCTGAGAACAAAGTGTTTGTTGCTCAATATGGTACTTTTCTTGAGAAACAGTTTCTCAATAAAGCATCAAGTGGGAGTAAAATTGATCTTGAAGAAGTTCAAGAACCCGAAAATAACATGGAACCGATAGTAGAGACTGAACCAAGTCCACAAGAAGTTGTGGAACCGGTTCAAGATCCACAAGTCCATCGTAGATTGGATAGGTTACGATCTGCACCCGAGAGATATGGGTTTCTCGTGTCGGAAAGTAATGAAGTGGAAGTCATTGAGAATGATAAACCTACTTCCTATCAAGAGGCGATGTCCGATCCCGATTCGGATAAATGGTTAGAAGCCATGGAATCCGAATTGCAATCCATGTCGGATAATCAAGTTTGGAACTTGATTGAGCCACCCGAAGGTGTAAAACCATAGGGTGCAAGTGGGTCTTCAAGAAGAAGACTGACATGGATGGGAAGGTACATACTTACAAAGCTAGGCTTATAGCAAAGGGATATAGGCAAACTCATGGTGTAGACTATGATGAAACCTTCTCATCTGTTGCCATGCTTAAATTTGTTAGAATTTTGATTGCCATAGTTGTGTACTATGAGATATGGAAAATGGATGTCAAAACCTCTTTCCTTAACGGAAAACTGCTTGAGGATGTGTATATGACACAACTCGAAGGTTTTGTCGATCCAAGAAATTCTAACATGGTGTGCAAGTTGCAGAGATCCATTTATGGATTGAAGCAAGCTTTTAGGAGTTGGAATCTTTGTTTTGACGAGAAAATCAAAGAGTTTGGTTTTGTCAAAATTAAGATGAACCTTGTGTATACATGAAATTCAGTGGGAGCGTAGTACTCTTTCTCTTATTGTATGTCGATGATATCTTACTCATTGGAAACTACATTCCTGCACTTCAGACTGTCAAGTCTTGGTTAGAGAAATGTTTCTCAATGAAAGATATGGGCAAAGCCGCTTACATCCTTGGTATTAAGATCTATAGAGATAGATCTAAGAGGATAATTGGTTTAAGTCAAAGTACCTACATTGACAAGGTTCTTAGAAGATTCGAAATGGAAAATTCTAAGAGAGGTAACTTGCCAATGGGTCATGGTGTTACTCTTAGTAAGACTCAGTGTCCTAAGACAACTGATGAACGAAAAAGGATGAATGATATTCCATACGCTTCGGCAATTGGTTCTTACATGTACGCTATGATTTGTACTAGACTCGACGTCTCGTATGCATTGAGCATGAAAATTCATTACCAATCTGATCCGGGTGAGAACCATTGGATGGCAGTCAAGACAATCCTTAAGTACTTAAGAAGAACTAAGGATGCGTTCTTGGTATTTGGAGGGATGGAAGAAGATCTTGTTGTAAGAGGTTACACAGATGCTAGCTTCCAAACCGACAAGGATGATTTTCGATCGCAGTCGGGATTTGTGTTTATGCTTAACGGAGGTGCAATTTGTTGGAAGAGTTCCAAGCAGAGTACCATTACCGATTCTACTACTGAGGCCGAATATATAGCGGCATCCGATGCAACTAAGGAGGCAATTTGGATCAAGAAGTTCATTAGTGACTTGAAAGTTATTCCAAGTATCACTAATCCGGTGGAACTTTATTGTGACAATAATGGTGCCAACACGCAAGCAAAGGAACCAAGGTCACATCAGCGATCCAAACACATACTTAAACGTTTCCATCTCATTCGAGAGTTCATTGATCGGGGAGATGTTAAGATATGTAAAGTATCAACCGATGATAACATTGGGGATCCGCTTAGAAAGCCCCTCACACAAGCAAAGCATGATGGTCATGTGAGGTCCATAGGTATTAGATACATAGATGGAGCCTAGTGCAAGTGGGAGATTGTTGGTGTAATGCCCTAGGTTATAGTTATGTTTAACTTGGACCATTATGTATCATCTTTATCATTTATTATAGAGCATGTTTATTTTGTTCATTATATGTTTTACATGTTTATTATATTGAACTGCGTCCCTAGTTGTTGTGAACAACTAGTATAAGTTGGTAATGGATAATCATGGAGATGATTATATGCATGAAGATGCACATTACACTTATGGATACTTATTAGAGAACGAGTATTGGACATGACCTACTTATGAGATTTATGACATGGTCTATTGTCATGATTAAATCTCATGATAGTCGTGTCATTGGAATCCTTAGTACCTGAGATTATCATCGTATTCCACATGATGAACGGTGTGTTTGATATAGTCTAACACTATTTTTAATCGAATTGCAATAAGGGCTATGCTAGCACGATTGGATTCATGTAGGGAAGAATGATTAGTCAAGACGGGATTTGTCCCTCTTATGAAGAGAGTTGTTTGCTTGGGACCCTCGATGAATAGTGTTGATGAAATGTGTGGCCACACTCAAGTGATTTGATAGAGATCAAATGCATTGGGATTATCAGCATATTTGGAATCGAGGAAGCATTGAACGGAATGAGTTGACATAGATCGTGACTCATGTTCAATTGAACATCGTAGACAAAGGGATCATGACATTTGATCTATCGAGGAATCAAGCTTTGATGTTATATTAATTGGGTGGATATAATGGTTTGTTAGAAACCACTTATGTCTTGTGAGGTCATGTTTTGACTCACTACCAACATAATATAATTCCTATTGGGTCACACACAAAGAACAAATTTGATTCTGGCTGAAACTTGGAATTCTGGCTTGGTCTGTAGTGCGACATACTTTGCATGAAAATTGGAATTCTAGCTTGGTATACCGTGCGACATACTTTGCCTAGCGTTGGGCATGAGCACGAGTCGTTCCCAGGAACCACACAACTGGTTTTTGTGGCACGACTCGTATCACGAGTGTTTTGGCAAAAGCACGACTCTTGCCCTCAGGCACGAGTCATGCCCACAGCGAAAAATGTGTCCGTACTGCGTTCCTTGGCTTGGAAGGTTTTGGTGTTTGACAAGGTTTCTACCCTAATTGTTAGGGGATTTATATGGGATACAAATACAACCTTTGTGCAGCCAAAAACTCTCTCTCCTACATCATTGTTCTAGGTTTATGAAACTCTAGAGATTGATTTTGATTTTGAATCAAAGGCTCCCAAATTATTCCATAGTTTTGGCTTTGATTATTGAATATTGATTCAATAATCAAGAGGATCATCTAGCAATCCAACAAGAAGAATTTCTTGGTTCGTTCGTGTGTGGATCACCATTAGAGGGAGGTTACTTTATCTCCTAAGGCTTGAAGCTCCATTGTTGATTTCATCACCAAGGTTGAACAAGGAAGATAGAAGATTCGACATCAAAATTCTAGGCTTGAATTTTGAGATCTATTTTGACAAACAAAATCGCATTAAAGGTATGTAATTCTATTTCATGTTTTTCTAATCTCTTCATGCTAGACGGATCTAAGGGCTAGGGTTTTGTTGTTATTTCTAAGTTCTTCCGCTGCGTTTGTAACCCCAAAACCCAACAATTACATAGCGGTTTAAGTTATAAGTCATGCATAACTCAACGCCTAGGGCATTACACCAACATTGTGCACACTACTTTCCTGTTTTTCTTCCTCATTTCCAAAACATCTTCAAATTCTCTTCCGAAACGAATTCGATTTCAAAACCATCTTCGACTCATATCTTGGATTTCCTTTTTCAAATCGGATTCACCATTCTAAAGACACTAAATCCTAACAATAAAAGTAAGTAACGTATTTAGAGAAAAAAACAATTGACTTGAGTTGAAAGTCAAAGATTCTGTTCTCTCAAAACAGTATTGATTTATTTGTATTTATAGTTGATTTGATATATTGCGAATAAATAGGAGAGATTTCAGGGATAAAGAGTGGTCATCTTAGTATTTATAGCTTGTCATACATATCTCTAGAGATCGTTGTCAATCAATATGTTGTAAGTCGAGCATTATAAATTATCATCTTTAAGCATGATGCTAGGTTATGGAGTCTAAACCAACATGGAGACAAAGGAGAAGGAGTCTAAGCAACGGATGAGTTTGAGTCAAGATATGAATGTTAAAGGAGGAGCAAAATCAGCTAAAGGAGGTTGGCACGGTCGTGCAGCTTTATGAGCACGGTCGTGCAACTGAGAGTTGTTTACTAACACGGGCGTGTCAAAATAAAAGCACGGTCATGCTATGCCGTTTCCAGCCCAGATTTGATTTCCTTATTCATAATGGATTCTTTCTTGGAGGACATGGTTTAGGACTTCTCCTACACCTATATAAACATAATTTCGGCCATAATTTTATGTGATTGATGGAAAGAGCTAGGATACACTAAAGAAATCCACAAATAGTATTAAGGAGAGGGCACGTACAACCATCATATATTGATTATAGTGATATCCTGGCTTTGCATTGCCCCTATATGTAGCCATGTATTGGTGAACTTGGTTACCAAATTTATGTGGTTTTTATTTCATATTACTACATGTTGATTATTCTCTCCATGTTAGGGTTGTTTGTATGGGCTAGGCGGATATGTGATCCCCCCAAATCCCCAACAATTGGTATCAGCGGTGGGAGATCCGAGGGATGCCTATATTGATTGAAATGGAGGTTGCAGAAAATCAAGATTCAATTGCATAGATCTAGAAGATTCTGATGCATAGATGCATCCGAAAGCAGATTCAGATGGTTCAGATCAAGAATCCATGGTAAGGAAGTTGCAGAAATTCAGTCAAGATCGTGGCACAAACTCAAGGTGTTGGTGGGATTATGTGGCGGTCAACATGGGTTTGAGAAAGTTCGCAAGGAGAAAAATTTGCTTAGAGCGAATTTGGGCAACAGAGTGGAAGATATGAAAGAGGAGGATATGAAGATTGCAATAGCATGAAGAAGAGTGGTATAGGCTGGTGGACCACGTGAGAAGAAGAGAGCTTCTTTCAGAATGACGGAGAAGTGATTGGTAGTAAGCTCCAGGAGAGAGGAGAGGGTGTTTTACACTACCTACAAAAACATCAAAGTCTCCATGAGGGAGCAAAGGGGGCAAGTCGAAGGACCATTTGGTGGAAAATGGAGAGCCATCAATAAATGACGTGTTAGGGGGGAAGGTGATAACTCATAGCTACGTAGCAAGGAGAACAACTAACAGTACCTAACAGAGGTCGGAGGAAAACCATGATCAGTTGATGTAATAGATAAGGGGAGACCGTGTTTCATGAAGACGCATTGCGAGGAAAGTAGGTTTCACTACAAGAAAGTGTGTTATTTAGGGAAGTTATATACGACGGGCAATCCAGAGTCGCTGTATATAATCGTTATATACGGCGGCCAACACGGAGCCGCCGTGTATATTATTTATATACGGCAGGCAACAAGGAGCCGCCGTATATAACTATTATATACGACGGTCAACACGGTGTGAGTACCCCGACCCGAACTCGTGTTTTGGGTCCGCTCTCCATAATTGGCATTATTTTTGGGCTCATATTATTTGTTAAAAAGCACTTTGAACCCAAAATAATCCATTTAATCACTTGATACATTGGGCCTGCCTTCCTGCGGCCCAAATTGTCACAAAGATGTACGCTGTCGTCCGACAAAGGACGACCCCAAGGCGGTGGAAACTCTCTGTCGTCCGACAAGGGATCTCCCATCAGCATGCCTATAAATAAAGGGAATGGCTGATCATTTGAAGGGGGGATTTTGGCAAGTAAGGAAACTCTGCTAAAATCAACACTCACTCTCTCTCTCATACACACACACTCACCTCCCTCCTCACACACACACACATCCAAGCCAAGATACAAGGAAAGATTTCCTTTGTTGGTGTGTTGAAGGGGTGAACACCATACTATTGGTGCCTTTACCTTATGGACTACAATAGGTAGCCACTAAACCCTCTCTCTCTCTGATTAACTCTTACATATTCATCTATATCATCTTGCATGATTATATGTCTTGATATTATGTGAAATATATTTGGGATTTTGCATGATAAAGGTGGTGGATTCCATATTCACCTCTCCCCACCTCAGATCTGAACATTTGGTGGCATTAGCACCATTAAAGTTTGAATCTTATTTGGTTTCCATTGAGTTAGGAGGTGATTGGCTACATGATAATGGCCATAGATATGTGATTCATCACATTTGGCCATTAAAGCCATGTGATTCTCCCATAATACTCACGTAGTGTTACTATTTTATTGTTTCCAATTGATAACATAGCTTAGTTTTGCATTGAGAACAAGTTGGAATCAATCTGGCTGAAGGGCACTGACACAGGCCTCTGGTGTCGGATGACACAGGATCCCTCAAAGGATCTTGTGTCATACGACATGCAGTTCCCAGAAAGCCATCTGGCTTTCAAGGACTTCAGATCCACTCAGATCGATTCCCCTTTGTGACTCAAAGCTTGTTCAAGTAGTTTTAATTTCAGTTACCACTACTTAGGGAGGCTAAGGTCTATTTGGGTGCTATAAATTGATGGAGGCGGTTTGCCATATGACATGGACATTCTCGGGTGTCCTATGACATATGACATCCGTATCATTAAAAGTCAATCTTGACTTTGCTCACTCCAATCAACCTAAAATGAGCTTAGACCCTGAATAGTGTCTCTTCATAGTTAAAATAATCTTGTCCCAGATTCCAGAGTAGCTTTGGTGTTGTAAGAGGCAATCTGACCAGGAGGGTTCCTGTCGTCCGACATCCCTCTCTGAGGAAGCCCTCTGTCAGACGACATCCAAGCTTCCTGAGCAGACTGTCTCCAGCCCTTGCCTTGTAATGCAAGTCATCATATGTAAAGGGTGTGGCCCCCTGTCATGGCTCATAAGTTGTATCCATTCTGAATCACCATCAATAAAATCCAAGTTTGCATGCCCTGTTTATTGACACAAATCGCACACACTTTGAATGTTTATAATTGTCCAATATTTGATTGAAAGACTCGTCTACGGACGAGGCGTGTTGGGTGAACTCCCAAGTTCTTCCCAACACGTAACCTGACCCCCGAACCCAAATTCTCTTTAAAAAAAAAGGTTTTTCAATGTTTTCCTTTAAAAACGACGTGGTGACTCCCGAAACTTAAAATTCAAAAACAACAACAAAAAAAACAAGAAACATTTCTTCACAAAAACGCGAAACGTTGTTTTTCGGAGGCCGTTCATTCAGTGGTGACTCCGCTGGGGACTTACATTGAAAAACCTTTGTTTTTGAAAAAATGAAGATGATACTTGGTATATAGGTGGAAACCATTAACCTTCCTGTATCGCTCCCTAACCCGGGGCTAGGGATAAATTGTGGTCTAACAATCCCACGTACCGGTATCATTCTTCTTCTTTTTTGAAAAAGGAAAAGTTTTTCTTAAGAGGGTCAAACTTTCTTTAAAATCAACTTGGACAATTTTTTCATTCTCCTTGTGTGCAATTTGAGTCATTATGTGTGCTCATATGTGCCTTGCCATGATTTTGTGCCTATATGCTTTATATGCTTTGGTATGTGACATTTTTGGGGAGGTGGGGCTTCCCCCCTTGCTATTTGCTTGGTTCTGCTGGTGAGAGATCCTATGTCGTACGACATGGGAGGGAAGTACAGGAGCAGTTCCACTTGATCAGAACAGGGCAGGATGATTCTGGAATACAGCTGCTGGTGATCTTGACATTTGGGGCAGTCCCCTTTTGTCGTGCTTTGGGCTCATTCTCTTGTTTTCCCTTTTTTTGCATATGGCATAAAAAAAACAAAAAAAAAACAAAAATATTTTCCTAGAAGATACCTTCACACTACTCGCGTGTGAAATTACCCGATCTTTTCCGCGCGCGGGGGCGCGGCGTAGAAGGCGGTTGTCTTTCGCGGGGGGTTGGTGTCTGAGACCTCGCTTCACGGGAAGGAGCAGAATGAGGAGTCGCCACGCGGTTTTGTATTTTGAGCCCAAACGTTGAGAAACGGCTATTGCGAAAATGGTGTCGTTTTTATTGGTAGCAAAAACTTAGGAAAAGGCTTTGAAAACGGGGATCATTTTTATTGGCAGCAAAAACGAGTAAAAAGCTTTTTAGTACCAGAGATTGTTAGGTTCGGAGGTCAGGTTACGTTTCGGGTAGAGTATGACGAGATCGCCCGAAACGCCTCGCATGACGAGTCTTTCTACCTTTCTCGAAATCGTGTGTGTGTGTGTGTGTTTTGAAATGGGGGCTTGAATGACAAGCTTAATCTTGGTTTGAGTGACAAACGTTGATTAGGTGACTTTGTTTGAAAAGACGAGCGTTTGAATGACAAACGTCGGTTTTGAGTTC
This sequence comes from Adenophora triphylla var. japonica, assembly GCA_022495995.1. Classification (NCBI taxonomy): domain Eukaryota; kingdom Viridiplantae; phylum Streptophyta; class Magnoliopsida; order Asterales; family Campanulaceae; genus Adenophora; species Adenophora triphylla. Next base: position 143,100 of record JAFEMH010002332.1, on the reverse strand, counting down.
GAAATGAGCGTTTGCGTGGCAAACGTCGACTTTGAGTTGAAATGAGCGTTTGCGTGGCAAACGTCGATTTTGAGTTGAAATGAGCGTTTGCGTGGCAAACGTCGACTTTGAGTTGAAATGAGCGTTTGCGTGGCAAACGTCGACTTTGAGTTGAAATGAGCGTTTGCGTGGCAAACGTCGACTTTGAGTTGAAATGAGTCATTGTTAACGATTTTTGCGAGAAAAAAGCGTATTAAATGATTTTAAGTGTCAAATGGCGGCTTTGAGTTTTGAAGATGAGCATTCGGAGGCCGAACGTCATTTCGCGCATTTTGAAAGAGAGTTCGACGGACGAACTCCGGTTTTGAACCGGGCATTACATTGTTAACGATTTTTACGGGAAAAATGCATATTAAATGATATGCGATCAACGAATCGGGTTGCGACTCGGACTTTTGAAAAGTAAATACTATCACAATCCAAACGGATCGGACTGGTAAATGACAGTATTTAAAGCGGTGTCAACGGAATCAAACGATCCGGAATCGTAAATGACGATCGACGAGGCCAAACGGCTCGGAATTGTAAATGACGATCAACGAGGCCAAACGGCTCGGAATTGTAAATGACGATCAACGAGGCCAAACGGCTCGGCATTGTAAATGACGATCAACGAGGCCAAACGGCTCGGAATTGTAAATGACGTGAAAGTAAACGGAACGGGGTCGGAACGCCGTTTTAACCCGTGATTACTTCTCTTACGGAAAGAGAAGAGGATCGAGGGGCTAAAACGTATCGGACCTCGTTAGACGGAGGCGTCTACATTTTGACAATGACGTTCGAAACGGATTATAGCGGCCGGCGCGTAAACCGAGACGGAACGGAAGATTCAGAGAGAGGGAGTTATACCTATGGCTAGGGTCGACTCCTTTGGCTCGGGAGGTGTGCACGGGACACGGAAAGTTACTCGAAAGGTTGTTTCGAGGTTGTAGGGTGCGTATTTGATCGAAATACGAAGGTTTCACGCGAATCGAGACAAAACGGGAGCTCTGGGAGGGTGGAAACCGGTTTGGGCCGTGAGGAGAGTGATTTTTGGGTAAAAGTTCCTCCTTTGCCTTTGACAAAGAACTTCTATTTATAGGGTGAAAATTGCGGTAGGAGTCCCACGGACTTGGGTAATTTCATGGGTTTTGGGAATTTTGGAAATCTGGAGGACTTGTTGGCAATTTCAGGAAAATTGCACAGTGAGTCCGGCCGGACTTGGCTTGCAAACCAGGGGTATTTTGGTCTTTTGGCCTTGATTTGTGATTGACGAGTGACTAGAGGGAGGTGGCATGCAGGACATGTGTCCTGTGACTCACCAGAAGTGTGGGAGTTCGTTCCCCGGTCCCGGTTTTGTCCGTTTTTTAAAATAACAGTCCGGGAAATGTCCGAAACGCCCCCGGAAAGTGCCGGAAAATGCGTTTTTCAGGGAAAGCCATACTTTTACGTGAGATGTCACGTGATAAGTACGGTTTGACGTCGGGATGCACGGGGCAGTCCCGGGACGTCTCGTTGGCACAGCAACGGGGAGTTTAACGAGTTCCGGTTAACCTGGAGCGGGCCAGTTAACGGATTTCGGTTAACTTTCTGACGGATTTGGACGATCCGGATTTGGGTACTTACAGCGTGCTACCTACACATAGAGTTAGAGCCCGGGAGTGTACGGACGGCATCGCGGACAGTGACGTGTTTCGCTTACGCTTGAGCGCCTAAAGTCCTCCTAGCCTGTGGAGTCAGCCAACACTTGTCCGTGACACACTTTCTACCGTGACCGGTTGGTTTTTTGCCTAATACTTTTCAAAACACTTTTCAAACTCGGTTTTCAAAATTTTCTCACAAAGTCTGAGTCATATTCCATCTATAAAATCTTGGCATACTTTCCCTCTTCATGACGAAATTACGACGTAACTCAAACGTGAGTACATGTCAAAGCTTCGACATGTCTTGACGTGGGTACATGTCGATTTCTCGACTTGACTTCGCAAGAGGTCATGACGCGTTTTCGACATGTGCTAACGCGAGATCATGTCGAAATTCTTGACACATACTAACGCGAGATTATGACGAAATTTCGCCATGAAGCGACGAGAGGCCATGCCGGATTTCTGACTCGAAGAGAGGAGAGGTCATGCCGAATTTTTTCCAGCAATTTACCTGCAAAATGAGGTCTCATACATTCAAACGTACTTTCGACTCTCTCTCCTCCCTAGTCTAGACGTTGACTTGGACTTGATTTTGAAAATTTTGAGTTTGACTTGTTTTGAGTTGTATGCCCAAAGGTCCGTTCTCCCTTTTGATTGGAGGGTTCCACATGTCCTATAGGACCTCTGCCGGGATTGTCCGTCCCGATGGTACAATACAGGTGGAATACAGGGGGTCTATAGACGTAGTGATGGAACCCACTGATCCAGGAATAGTGTAGAATGCGAAAAAGAAGGTATCCCCCTTTTCCAACCATTCCTAGGATTAATAAAAATCATTTTTATATAAAAAAAGAGCATATGCATGAGTCCGTCCTAAGCCTATCCTCTCCCCTACCTAAAACCGTTCTCTCCCCTTTCAGCGAGCAAGTATTGGGTCAGAGTTTCGGGTGGTCGGTTAATCAGTTTCTCTCCGGTCAGGGATTCATTTCCAGCAGTCTTAGAGATGGCAGATTAACAAGTTTCAGCAGGTTTGGGTCTGAATACGGGTGTTGATCCAGCTCAAAGTCAGAATGTCAGTCAAGGTGTAGGGCCAGAATAAGGTCAGAATATGGGGCCGAATGTAGCTTTGAATGCCTCTCCTAGCAGTGGTTATGGCATGGGTCCTCATATGACACCCCCGGGAAGTCCGTTTGTTAACCCTCACCCAGGTTTTAACTTCTCTCAGGAGGCTTCTCTCCGTGCTGCTATTGAAGCTTCTCGTGCCCGTGAGGATGCCGGTTGGGCCCGTTATGTCGAAGTAATGCGTATGCAAGGTGTTGCCATAATCCGTCGCCCCAATGGGTCGTATGAAGAAATCAGAGAAGAGCCCGATGTTACTATCACCGGCACTGGTTTTGTTCCCCCGTCCTCACCTAGGCAAGGCTTTCACAATGTGCCCCCACCAATCTCCTATGGTGTGCCTAGCTCCTTTCCGATGCCAACTCAGGGGAGTATGTCAAGACCTCCCCCCGTCCCAGTGTCTACTTATGGCGGGCAATACGGGCTGAGAGGCGAATCGAGCTCCTTCCCGAAGGTCAGTGCTCAGGACCAGTTTGTGTTTTATCCCCCGAATCAGTTTGGGCAGAGTCAGCAGCCTAGTGGTGTCAACCAAGAGCAGTTTGGGTATGTTCAGAATCAGTTTGGGGCTCAAGGCCAAAGTCCATATAGCAGCGCGGGTCAGCCTCCCAACCCAGCCTTTGGTGGTCAGTTTGTTGCTCCTCATGATCAGTCCAATCAGCAGCAGAGTGGGTATCGTCTGTCAGGAAGCCAGATTTGCCAGGATCAGCTCCCGCAGTATCCACAGTCCCAATTCCAAAGCAACTTCCCTCAGCCTGCAGTTTGTTCTCCTCTCACCCAGCATCTGTATGGTTCCACCCCGTATTCAGCTCCGTGCATCAGTATCAGGTCTCCTGCCCATGGTCAAGTTGGAAGCCAATCAGTGCAGTTTGGGCCCCGGAATCCCGACGTACAATTTAATGGTTACAACATGTACGGGAACAGAATCCCCAGCTCGGTTGGCTTGGTGGACAGCAATGTTAGCGTGCCCAGCACTTTTGGTCTTCCTCCGGCTGCCTTGCCTATCAGATCCACGCCAGAATTTCCAGTGCCATCCTCGACGGTAGCTCCAACTGTAGGGCAACCCCCATCTTCCGAGGTTTCAAGTTTGAAAGAAGAGCTTAAGTATGTGAAAGAGAAATTGCACAAGATGACTTTTGGGTCCAGCATGGTCAACTCCGTAGAGCTCAAGGACTCCAAGGCCCTCCCGAAAAACTTCAAGATGCCCCCCATAACTAAGTTTGAAGGCTCCACATGCCCTAAAACTCACATGAACAGCTACATCATGTCTATGGGCGCCAAAGGGGCCACCGAGGAGATGCTAGCCCTTTACTTTCACTTGTCCCTCGATGACTCTCCTTTGAGATGGTTTCTAGGCCTTAAACCGGAAGCAAGGGCTACGTGGTCCCAGATCAGTGATGCCTTTTTGGACAAATACAAAGGAAGTGTCGAGTGGTACACCACTCGTAGTGACTTGATCGGCACCATCCAGAGGCACGATGAGTCCGTAACAGACTTTTATAAGAGGTGGAACAAGAAGCTTAATGAGTTGGTTCACCCGATTCCCCTCTCTGACGAGAAATCCATCTTCCTTTCATGTGTCAAGCCATCTGTCAGGGAAGCCATTGGCCGGGGATACTACCCGAATCTACGAGAAATGGTGAGTGCAGGGGCCGAAAGCGAGAATGCTACCTACTCCATCATTCCAACTCCTATTCCTGGTAATGCTCCAGCTCCCCGCTATCGAGTTCCAAGCTCTGCCCCTGTTGCTTTGAAAGGCAAGGAAGCTGCGGTCTCTAACACCGTCAACTACATTCAAGGGGAGAAGAATCAGTCACCCGGCCGCGGTGGAGGATGGCCTCAGAGGTCGAAATTTGATGATTTGGGGATGCCACTCGAAGAGGTATTTGATGGTTTGATGAGGACAGGAATGATCAAGCCTTTGGAGAACTACCCTGCTCCTAACATTCCGGGATTGGATCGTAGCTTGAAGTGTCGTTACCACCAGAACTTGGGTCATACTACCAACAATTGCTTCACACTCAGGAAAGTTTTTCAGGATTTGATCGACCCGCGCAAGATCGAGAAGCCAAACGTCGTCACCAATCCTCTTCCCAACAACAATAACAGGGTCAACATGATCGAATTCGGGAAGAACGATTTCGTCAATGTCATAGAATTTGGTAAGGAAGCCTGTGACGAGAATAAGTTTATTGTAGGTGAGGCTAGTCTTCATGAATTTGTGAATGAATGTGAGGCGATCGTGCCCATGAACAATGATGTAACCAATGTTGATGATGAAATGAACGCTTATTTCTGCTATATGTTGTCTTGGGATGATGTCCGAGCCGCAGCAAGATCGGCAAATGATGTCCAGCATAATAGTACTTCTCCCGATTCTCGATTTACTCCCCTCACTTGGGAAGAGATTAAGCGCGCCGCAAATTCAAGCTCGACAATCACTGTTAATCAATTGCGACAAGCGGCTTGGCCATACGCTACACAGGGACCTCCGTTGAGTTGGTCAGAGTTAAAGGCGGCTGATGCGGATCATGACAAGGACCAAGAAGCTGAGGTAAATTTGCTTACCAGGTCAGGTAAAATGTTGGGAACCGATGCTGCCGGATCATCAGGAAAAGACAAAGAAGCGGCTGTTCCGGAAGTTGGAGCTAGTAAAGGTCCGTACACAAAGGGTGTAATCGAAGAATATTTGACGGGTGACGATCCAATTCTCGCACAGTTGAAGCGGACCCAGGCCAACATTTCTCTCTGGTCTCTCCTGACTTCTTCTTATCCTCACAAGTTGAAGTTGGAGGAATCCCTATCTAAGACAATGGTGTCCGTAAATTCCACCCCTGACGAGGCATGCCAATTGATAGGTACCACCCAATACGGAAATATAATCACCTTTACAGAATTGGATCTGCCAAAGTTCGAAACCGGTCACAACGAGTCATTTCACATCACTGTTCAGTTAGATGGACATCGGCTCCCCCACGCAATGGTAGACAACGGCTCAGCTATGAATGTATTGCCGGCCAGAATGATGAGTTTGTTGGACATCAAGGCTACTGATCTAAAACCATCCAATCAAACTATAAAGGCGTACAATTCTACGTCTAGGAAGGTCTTGGGTGTGATATCATTGACTCTGTGGTTCGGCAAGAAGCCCATGATAGTTGAATTTCAGGTGATAGACATTCCGGTCAGTTTCTCTACCCTGCTAGGCAGACCGTGGCTTCACCAAATCGGAGGGGTCGCTTCAACCTTGTATCAATGCGTCAAATTCGTCCAAGACGGCGAGATGACCATCATTTATGGGGATAGCGTTACCATCGAGGGCACCGATGATGAGGGGAGGCCAGTAATGGAAATTAAGCATGATGAAGCCAACTTGATGTTGAGTTGTTTCAGGGTCGAGAGCCCAAAAGCCCAGATCTGCACAATTGACTTAACAACCTCCCTTAATAAGATTCCTCCAGTTATGGTGATGATGAGGCATATGAACTACATTCCGAGGCTTGGTCTGGGTAGACGTCAGCAAGGTACCCACAAGTTTGAGGAGTTAAAGCCGAAGAAAGACAGGGAAGGTCTGGGATATGTTGAGAAGACCCCCAAGGACAAAGAGGCTGACAGGATTGAAGCCGCAGAAAAGAGAAAGGCTAGTGTTGCTGGAAAGCCTTATGTCAAACCTAATCTCCGTCCTTACCACCCCTCCTTGGAAAAGTACTTCGTTAAAGAAAAGGGTGATGGTTTTGTGTGCCCCGAGGGCCAGCTCGAGAAGATGAAAAATCTTACTTTGAAGAACAACCCTGTCAAGGAATTTATCATCAACAAGCCTAACATTCCAGGAGCTGTGACCACTTTCGAGAGCCAGTTCATTTCTGGGAAAGTCATGATTTCACTGACCATTTTAAAAAGTTATCTATGGTCGAGCCTATGATTGGGGAAATCGATGAAGCTACTGAGTTCGATATGGGTAAAGATGTTGCAGCCTTGTTCGAGGAGGCAGATTTATCAGAAGTTGTCGAGGCTGATCCGCTGATTGAAGCGCCGTTGATTGATTTATGTGAAGAGGCACCGCTGATAGTCGGGGCTGTTGCTAAGGATCCTTTCGGTATGGTTGACCTTCTGACCGGGGATGATTATGTACCTGTGATTGACCTTTCGACTGGGAATGATTACGTATCAGTGATCGAGTTTGATGGGGACAAAGAGATTGATCCGCGCACCTTCGTCAGTACTTCAGAGATGCCGCTCCGGAATTGGACTTCCTTCAAGGGACCGATCACCAGCCGGGAAGTTATGATTGGAAAGCTCGAGCTGACCCCTCGTCCTGGTGTGTCTGAGTCTAAGTCTGTCCCTGTAATCTTGAGTCAGTCCTCAGAGTCTCTTGTTATCGAGTTCGAGTCTCTAGATAGGTCTGATACTCTCACGGCTGATGATCATCGCTGTGTCTTTGACTCTGTCTTCCCTTTTGCGTTGAATGAAATGGTTGACCTTTCTGCGTATCCCTTAATTGCCACCTTAACAAATGATAAGTTAACTAAAACAAATCTTAATGACTTAAAAGTGGTTAATAATGATTCATTTGAAGAGGACACAAACTTTTAAGACGAAAACTTTTTAAATGATAATATAAAGCAGGTTTTTGAGCGAGACGACAATCGGGACCAAGTTGCCGATGAGGTATTGACTACAGTGAATTTGGGAACTACTAAAGAGCCCAAAGAGACACAGATTGGCAGTTTCTTTACCGGGGAAGAGCGGGAAGCCCTCATTAATTTGCTCAAGGAATACGTGGACGTATTTGCCTGGTCCTACAAGGACATGCCCGGATTGGACATCTCAACTGTCGAGCACCGAATCCCCCTGGACCCTGAAGTCAGGCCCTTCAAACAGAAGCTTCGCCGGATTAAGCCAAAATGGTCTCTCCAGGTCAAAGAAGAAATAGAGAAGCTGCTTAAAGTGGGTTTCATTAGAGTGGTCGAATACCCAAAGTGGTTGGCCAACATAGTGACGGTAACCAAGTCGAATGGCAAAGTCAGGGTTTGTGTGGACTTCAGAGACCTAAACAAGGCTAGCCCGAAGGATGATTTTCCCTTGCCCAATATCGATCTGTTGGTGGATACTACTGCCAGTTATGAAGTCAAGTCATTTGTGGATGGCTTTGCGGGTTACAATCAGATTAAAGTCGCCGAAGAAGATCAGGAAAAGACTGCCTTCACCAGCCCTTGGGGAACCTTTTGTTATACGGTTATGCCCTTTGGTCTGAAGAATGCCGGCGCCACTTATCAGCGAGCAGTCACTGCACTCTTTCATGACATGATCCATAAGGAGATCGAGGTCTATGTTGATGATATGATTATCCATTCCAAGGGATCAGATAGTCAACACTTGGTCGACTTGAGGAAGTTCTTCAACCGGCTGCGGGAGCATGACATGAGATTGAACCCGGCAAAATGTACTTTTGGCGTAGTCCGAGGAAAAGTTCTGGGATATATGGTCACGGAACGGGGAATTGAAGCCGATCCGAGAAAGATTAAAGCCATCATGGAGATGAAGCCACCGACGACAGTCACAGAGGTGAAGGCTTTCATGGGCCGTCTCCAATATATCAGCCGGTTCATTCACCAGCTAACCTCTATTTGTGAGCCTATCTTCAAGCTACTCAAGAAGAATCAGGAGGTCGAATGGAATGAGCAGTGTCAGATCGCCTTTAAGAAAATTAAGGCCTACTTGGTCCATCCCCCGATCCTGTGTCCTCCTCAAAAGGACAAGCCTTTGTTGCTATATTTGACAGTTACAGATATGGCTGTCGGCGCCATGCTTGCACAAGAGAAATCAGATTCAAAAGTGGAGAATGCCATCTACTTCGTCAGCCGGAAACTTCAGGGCAGCGAATTGAATTATTCAGCTTTAGAGAAAACCTGTGCAGCTTTGGTATGGGTGGTCAACAAATTGAGACATTATCTGTTGGCGCATACAGTACACCTGGTGTCGAAGATGGACCCCATCAAATGCCTATTCGATAAGTCTTCTCTGTCATCAAGACTTGCGAAGTGGTCTTTCTTTCTAGCCGAGTTTGATATCAAGTTTGTGACCCGCAAGGCAATCAAAGGCCAAGCTTTGTCAGATCATTTGGCAGATTTTCCGAGCTCAGAAGCGCCCGGATTCGAACCCCAATTTCCAGACGATGGAATTTTCATGGTAGAAGGTACAGACCATTGGCAGTTGTTCTTTGATGGTGCCGCCAACAAGAGGGGCAATGGTATCGGCATGGTGTTGTTTGATCCGAAGGATGTGCACACCCCTATCGCTATCAAGTTGAAGTTCCCGGCTACTAGAAACGCTGCAGAATATGAAGCTTGTATAGCCGGCCTCGAGGCAGCTTTAGAGCGAAATGTCGAAAAGTTGGAGGTGTACGGAGACTCTCAGCTAATTATTAATCAGGTGTCCAATAAATGGAGAACAGTGGACCAGTACCTGCAGATGTACTACGCCTATATGGAGGACCTGATCAACCAATTCAAGGAGGTCATGTTCCACTACCTACCCCGGGACAAGAACAGGTTCGCGGACGCCCTGGCTACTTTAGCCTCTTTGGTAGAGATTCCGGAGGGAAAGTCAGTAAAGCCATTCAGGGTTGGAAGGCGTGAAAACCCTGCCTACTGTTGTCAAATTAAACTGAAAAGGTCGATGACTTGTGGTATGGCCAGATCTTTCAGTACCTTAAGCATGGCGAAGCCTCGTTCCCGACAGAGGAGGATGGTAAGCTGAAAGAAGGTCTCCGCGCCAAAAGTTTGCAAGCTTTAAAAATGATGTCTGCACAGTACGTTATTCTGGGAGATGACTTATGGAAGAAAAGACACCGAGGGCCACTTCTACTCTGTATCAGCAAGTCTAAGGCCAGAAAGGTCATGGAAGAAGTCCATAGTGGCGCATGTGGACCACATATGAACGCCCGAGCTTTGATGTTCAGCATACTCAGGATGGGCTATTATTGGATCTCCATGGAGACTGACTGTATTCAGTTTGTGCGAACCTGCGATAAGTGTCAGCGGTTCTCCAATCTCAACCATATACCTCCCCATGATCTCTACTGTATGAGCACTCCTTGGCCATTCGCAACTTGGGGGATCGACGTTATTGGAAAGGTAACTCCTGCCGGTAGTAACGGGCACGAATTTGTGTTGGTCGCTGTGGATTACTTCACCAAGTGGGTTGAAGCGGCATCCTACAAGGTCCTAAACTCCAAAAAGCTAGCCTGTTTTATAAAGGAAAACATCATGTGCCGGTATGGAGTTCCAAATGAGATTATTTTCGACAACGGGTCACACTTCGAGGGACATACCGATGAACTGCTTGCAGAGTTCAGGATCAAGCAACATAAGTCGTCCCCTTATCACCCTCAAACCAATGGTGCTGTCGAGGCCACGAACAAGAACCTGGAAAGGGTCATCCGGAAGATGGCTGAGAGGAGCCAGGATTGGCCTGAGAAGCTTCACTTGGCATTATGGGGCTATCGTACTTCAGTGAGAACAGTCACCGGTGAAACTCTGTTCGCTTTGACATATGGAATGGATGCCGTCTTGCTTATTGAATTAGAGATTCCCTCTCTTCGGGTTCTGCTTGAAAATGAAGTCAACGAAATAGACTGGCTTCAGAGTCGACATGACGAGTTAGCTCTTCTAGATGAGCGAAGTCTTAAGGCAATGGAGCACATCCAGGCTTATCAGAAGCGCATGGCTAGTGCCTTTGACAAGAAGGTGCATCCCCGCGACATTAAGGTGGGTGATTTGGTCTTAAAAGAGAAGCCACCGAATCAATTCAGTCATTTGGGCAAGTGGGCGCCAGTTTGGGTTGGCCCGTATTTGGTGAAGGAGATCTTCTCTGGTGGGGCAATGAAGTTGACAGATTTGGATGGTAACCCCTTCATGCACCCGGTGAACGGCGACAAACTGCGCTGCTATTACGTTTGAATCGAGTCTTCCCCTCTATAAATCAAGAAAAGAAAAAATAGTAAAAGCGCGAAAATAATGTATCCAGATGAGATTGAAAACCTCTCAAAAGGCAGTCCATGCAAAACAAAGGGCGCGCTCGGTGCTAAAGAATATACCCAACTAGACTGTAAACCCTAAAAACGGGCGGTCTAGGTAAAAAACAGGGTTGCACCACTTGTCCCCCTTCTATCTATCCCTTTCTTAAACACAAAGATAATTGGGTCGAACTACGGAGACCTGAGCCACTTAGTCCATTCTGTAAAAGGGGAACGTAGGCAGCCATTCGCGGTTCGATTTAAAAATCATAAAAAACCACCAAATCCTGTCTACAGTTGTATTTGTGATTGCCAAAATGTGTCTTGATTAAGTTCTGAAGTAATTTCAACTTTCATCACATTAATACATTCATTGATGAGTTCAAGCACGGTCTACTCTCGACTCATTAACATTAGCAAAAATAATATCTTTTAAAAGTACGTCTAAACTGTCTATGTCGGCAATAAGGGATACAATGATCGGTCACCTAATCCTAGGCACTTCTGCGTCAGAGCCGAATGCAGGTTCGCCAGTGGAACTCCATTGCCCTTCGGGCGAAGGGTCAGGCCAGTCAGTGCTCTAATGGCATCCGGGCTCAGGACAGCAGGATCCTCAGAAAAGATAGGTCTGCCCGTGAACCGCAAACCAGTAATGGCAGTGAAATCATAAGGAGTGATGGTGGACTCACCCCAAGAAAGGTGAAAAGTGTGGGTAGAGTCCCACCAGTACTGCCTAAAGGCCCTCACCAGCTCCACGCTCCTAGGCGGTCCCCAAACTCTCCGACGGTAGTAAAGAACGGACCGAGGCCAACAACAAATATCAAGCCCTTGGGACTGTCCGGCAAATCAGAAGAACCGGGAAGAATACCCCAAATCGTGGCAATCGCCTCAGGGTACCCCTTGGTCCGCAAAGTCTGTAGGTGAGCACAGCACAGGTATCAGAACATGCTCATAATAATGTGTGTGCATTCTTTTACTTGTGTGCATTTTCAATCTCTAAAATCACATAATTCTTTCAAAAGAACAAAAAAGAGATATTTTCTTGATTTAATGCATCTCATTCAATAGCATGCAATTTTCCTTTGGGTGCAATTTTCCCAAATTCTATCTCGAGCCCTAGAATAGTGTCTCTTCATAGTTAAAATAATCTTGTCCCAGATTCCAGAGCAGCTTTGGTGTTGTAAGAGGCTATCTGACCAGGAGGCTTCCTGTCGTCTGACATCCCTCTCTAAGGAAGCCCTGTGTCAGACGACATCCAAGCTTCCTGAGCAGACTGTCTCCAGCCCTTGCCTTGTAATGCAAGTCATCATATGTAAAGGGTGTGGCCCCCTGTCATGGCTCACAAGTTGTATCCATTCTGAATCACCATCAATAAAATCCAAGTTTGCATGCCCTGTTTATTGACACAAATCGCACACACTTTGAATGTTTATAATTGTCCAATGTTTGATTGAAAGACTCGTCTACGGACGAGGCGTGTTGGGTGAACTCCCAAGTTCTTCCCAACACGTAACCTGACCCCCGAACCCAAATTCTCTTTAAAACCCAAATTCTCTTAAAAAAAAAGGTTTTTCAATGTTTTCCTTTAAAAACGGCGTGGCGACTCCCGAAACTTAAAATTCAAAAACAACAACAAAAAAAACAAGAAACATTTCTTCACAAAAACGCGAAACGTTGTTTTTCGGAGGCCGTTCATTCACACGGGGCCGCCGTATTTAATTACCTTATATATGACAGCTCATACGGGAGTCGTCGTGCATAATAGTTATATACGGCAGCTAATACGGTGCCCGCCGTATATATTAATATATACCGCAAAATACAATTTCCCCAAAATTCCCACTCTCTTGTTCGCACAAAAAATGAAATTTATCAAAATTCCCCAAAATTTCTCAACCTCTACTCCGTCCGACAGACCTCTACGCCGGTGACTAGTGAAGACGGACGCCGGTGACCTGTGAAGATGGAGCCGCCGTTGGTTGACAAGTGAAGAACCCAGATCCATATGGCCTACTGTAACCAAGGCCGCCATAGCCACCACTACCACTAGATAAGCTCGAATTCATACGGTGTTTACCCAAATTCCAGGTTAGTCTCTGTCTCTCAATATTTACCGATTCATACGTCCTACTGCATTTTAGGGTTTTTTTCATTGTTTTATCTCGATCAATTTTGGGTTTTAGGTATTTACTTGATGTAGTTGTAGAATGACCCCAATTTTTTTGTGATTACATTCTGACCTGAGTTGTGTTTCCCTGACTAGGAGGTTGTAATAGCACCAGGTTTACCATGTACTTTAGTTGTTCACCAATTTTGCATGATCATCAGCATTATTTATGGGTTTCGATTGAGTATCTAAATGCATTAGTTATGTTTTAGAATGCATTCAAACTTCTTTACCAGTGTTACCACTAAATTTTGTTTTTACTTTGGATCAATCTAATGGGTGTCATGCTTTGCTGGATGGTGAATGTTTGATTCTCTTTGTTTATGCGTTAAATTAAACTTAGATTCTCTAGATATGCATATATGTGTTGGATGTTATATTGCTTATCGGCCATGGTAGTTTAAGAACTTCTTATTAGGCTTTTCAGAAGTATCATACCCATCCAGCTCATTTTTATGTCTAAAGTTTTTCCGTGATCCAATTTGGTTTGTCTCTAGTTTCAGCTTGTGCTTGGAACTATATAGCCCTCATTTGGTCTGACTCACATGGCATTGCACTCGATTCTTTGACTCGTAGGCATACAATTGTATGATGCTCAAGCTACCTTTGTGTGTTATATTTTGATTGGAATTTTATAAAAATGGAACTTTGGTTAGACTTCTTCTACGATTCTACCTAATTCTATTTAGAAATCTACAGTGTACCCCTTGTCCCTGTACTCCTATTTAGCTTATCGATTTACTCTCAACTATTGCTTTACTATTTGGTACTACTGGAGTGTGAATTCCCAAAAACATCAGCGTTGCTAATCACTAAGAAACTAGAAGATATTAAAAAAAGGCTGTAGAGTGTAGACTGCTCTCCTGATGAAGAAAACTTTAGTCTGAAGTTAGATTTCTTGTAATTAGCATAAAACCTCCGACCTTTTGATGTCCATACTCACTCACATTATCCTATATTTCGATAACTGAGATAATAATTCTTGATTTGTTCAGAGCCGACAATCTTACCAACCATATGAGTCTTAGATGTTACTAAAATTTGTTTATGAGATATTTTTATTCTAAAATTTGTTTCTCTCGGTCTTATAGGTTGTATTTTAACATTAAAAATATCAAGTCATATATGGACAAAAGTTGGATTGATTTGGGTAACTGGATTTCAAATGAGTATATATCTGGGATTGAAAAATTCCTCAACTTTGCATTCTCAAAAAATTCTCTTGGTGCTAAAGAAATATATTTTCCTTGTAAAAAATGCTCAAATCGTTATCAAAAAGATTGTGCAACCGTGAAATCACATTGTATTGAAGTGGAATTTGAAACAGATTACAAGAATTGGACTAGGCATGGGGAAGAGTACATTTCGGCGTATAAGAATGATAATAATGATAGGACAACTGAAGATGGCATTGAAATTGACTTAGGCGTGCAATATTGTGTGAGGCAAATGGTACATGAAGGGATGGGTATGCAGGATAGTAACCAGCCAGGAATTGAAGAAATCGTACAATCAGTTGCAGCCACCTCAAAGTTTCTTAGACTTTTGAGAGATGCTGATCAAGACTTGTGGGAAGGGTATGATAAGTTTACAGTACTCTCATTTATTGTATAACTTATGCACTAAAAAGCTAATTATCGAGTGGCCGATAAGGGATTTACTTCTTTATTGAAGATTTTCATTAAGGCATTGCCTCAATTAGCAGAAGTACCAAATTCCTATCGTGGGGCGTACAAGATGACTGCAGATTTGGGTTTAAGTTATAAAACATGGGACGCATGCATTAATCATTGTATGTTGTTTCGAAATGAAACTGAAAAGCTTACTAAATGTGAAATTTGTGGAGCCTCAAGATATAAGCAACTAGAAGAAGGGGGTAGCGGCAAAGGTGCAAAAACAAGTGGCAAGAATAAACTTCCCAAGCAGGTAGTGATGAAGAAAGTATGGTATTTTCCCTTAAAGCCAAGGTTGCAAAGGTTGTATTGGTCATCTAAGACTGTGACACTCATGATATGACATGCCGAGAAGAATAGACGATGGTGCACTGAGACATCCTGCAGACTCTCGTGCGTGGAAGGGATTTGATGAACGTTATCCATTATTTTCAAGTGAAATTCGGAATGTTAGATTGGGATTAGCATCTGATGGATTTAATCCTTTCGGAACAATGACTATATCTCATAGTACTTGGCCGATTGTGCTTATGCCATACAATCTTTCACCTTGGTTATGCATGAAACAACCATATTTCTTCTTGTAGGTGCTTACTCAAGGCCCAAAAGGGCCGGGTAATAATATAGATGTGTATCTCCAACCGTTAATTGATGAATTGAAGGAATTGTGGGAAGATGGTATATCAACTTATGATGCATCAAGGAACGAGTTGTTCACTTTACGAGCTTCGCTATTATGAACAATAAATGACTTTCCTGCATATGCAATGTTATCTGGATGGAGTACTAAAGGTTAATATGCTTGCCCTTGTTGCAATGTGAGACCTTAAGCACGATGGTTGGAACATGGTGGCAAGTATTATTATATTGGTCATTGATGCTTCTTGCCTAGGAGTCATGCATTTCGTAAGGATAAAAGCTCTTTTGATGGTACTCATTAAGTGAGAGATAAGCCCAAGTTATAGTTTGGAACAAAATTGCTTAAACAAGTTGAAAATATGAAACAGAGTATAACTAGAAAATGTTTTTAAAAAGAGGAAAAGAGAAGAGGGTGAGAAACAACAAGACAAGTTGAAGAAGAGAAAGGTTCCTAACTTGTGTCACAAATGGGAAAAGAGAAGTATCTTCTTTGAGTTGCCATATTGGGCAAATATTAATATTCGTCATAATCTTGATGTTATGCAAATTGAAAAAAAAATGTGTGTCATAATGTGATACATACTCTGTTAGGTACTGCAGGGAAATCAAAAGATAATGAGAAATCAAGAAGAGACCTAAAAGAAATGAACATTCGGAAACCATTGCATCTACAAATGCTTCCATCTCGCAAAGAAATTATGCCTCCGACTCAGTTAACAATGAGTAAGAAGCATAAAGACACGTTCTTGAAAGTTCTAAAGGGAGTCAAAGTCCTTGATGGTTACTCGTCAAATATATCTCGTTGTGTACATCTAGAGGAAAGAACTATTTGGGATCTTAAGAGCCATGATAGTCATATATTGCTCCAATAATTACTCCATTTAGCTGTTCCAAAAGCATTGCCTACTTCTGTTGTAAAAGCCATCATTGAATTGGCAAATTTCTTTAGGCAATTATCCTAAAAGCCATCATATGAAACCACTTTCATATGATACTTTCTTTATTGTTATAAATATTTTCTTATTAAGTTTTGTTTTTTATAAAAGGTATGCATGACGAAAGATGCAGTGCCCGGAAGAATTAAAAGTCTTGCATTGGGTCCTCATATGGATGTGAGGCGGTTTAAGTGTTACATAATAAATGGTTTTCGATTTCGAGTGAAGGATGTCGATTGACGGAGGAAAACCCAAAATAGTGGAGTCATGCTAAATGCAAGTGTGACAAGTTTTGCAAGCCAAAAGGATAATAATCCCATTGTAGGGGATGTTAACTTCTATAGGGAGTTGATTGAGATTCTTGAAATTCGTTATAGCAACTCAATAAGATTTGTATTGTTTAAATGTGAGTGGGTTGATAACCGGACATGCAAGATGGAAGATGAGCAGAAATTTACTCTTGTAAACTTTAATCACAAGTTGTATAAGGATAATCGAGTTGGCGATGAACCATTCATATTAGCATCTCAAGCTGAGCAAGTTTGGTATGTTAAAGATCCTATAAAAAGTGATTGGAAAGTTGTGATGAGAATTACACCAAGAGATAGTTTTGACATATATTCAAATGATGATAAACAGGTTTCAGATTCGATTCTACAACTGTTACCATTTTGCTCACAAGATTTGGATGAAAATGTTACTATCGAAGAAGCATCGTGGGTGCGAGAGGGAGTTGATGCGTTCGAGATTGAAACTACTAATATCAACGATGATGATGTTGATATGGCCAATAATGATGATGATTAGTTGAGTATTATTTATTTAGATCTCATTTGCTTACTATTACTAAGACAATGTTATGATTTATGTTTCATGTTTCAATAAAACTTGTTATTTATATGGTTGATTATTAATATTGTTACTTGTAATATGTATTTATTTAGATCTCATTTGCTTACTATGCAATTTTACTCACGTTTATGACTATGACTTTGTAATATGTATTTTTATGTTTCTTAAATTTTTTGCTAGTTATGCCGCTAAGGAGAATACAAAGAAGTGATGGCTCAAGGAAAGGAAGAGGCTTGGAAAAAAAAACAAAGAAATGGGGCAAAGAAAAGCTTAATGTTGAGTTTAATTAATTTGGACAACCATGTAGTGGTGAAAAGGCTCAACTAGCTACTCAACTTGGGCATTTTGTAAGAAATGGAGATAATTTCCTATTAACTAAAGAATTGTATGAGATGGAACAGACAGATCTAGATAACATATGGAAAGATGTTCAAGTAAGTTGTAATTCATATTCCTTACATAAATCTCATGTTTACTTGATTATTTTTTCTTGTCTTTAGTTTTGTATTCTAGTAAGTAGTCAAAAGTCTTATGATTCCCTAACAATTGTTCTTTTTCTTTGCTGAATTATATGTAGGATAATACTAATGCACCTCCCGAGTATGAGAAAATATGCTTTGCAGCTAACAATAAACAACAGAGAGATTGGAAATAATGGGTGAGACAAGCATATAATATGTATGAAACAGACGAAGAGAGATTGGCTAACAAACCTGATGAGTGTGTTATTTCAGATCAATGGGTTAAACTTGTTCATACGTGGAGTTCAAAAAAGTCTAAGGTATATTTCAAATTAATCTCAATCTATTATCTTGAATGTCATTATGTTTCAAATTAATACTAATACTATCTTTTTTTCCAGGAAGTATCTCAAATAAATCAATTTAATCGATCAAAGCAATTGTGTCTTAATAGGACCGAAAAAAGTCACATAGTCAAATCAGAAAAGAAGTTTGTCATCGTTCAATTTAGTTCTCAGTTGTCAATTAATGCTTCTTTTGTATCGTATATAAATTAAGTTTTTTTTTGTCAAATGATTCTTTTATAAATGGTAGAGAGAAGACGAGGAAAAATCTACTGATCGAGTAAGCATGTTTATAGCTACGCGCACTGACAGAGATGGTCAGCCTGCAGACATAACCACCTCTCGTATGATCGTAAGTTAAAGTTTCAACCTTTTCTGTTTCAGTTTTATTTTTACCTAGTATTGTTCTTGTACATAATACTTTTTACATTTCTAACTTCATTTTCATAATATTAATTAAAGTTAAAACAATATTGAACATGTTATTTTTGTTACAGTTAACGCTCAATGATGCAATTGAAGAACTACCAGAGGAGGATCAAAACTCTCCAAGCAAGCAAGAACAAATGTTCACAGATATTATAGGAAAGGTTGGCCATCGGAGAGTGCGTTGTATGGAACAAGGTCTTACCAAATCTATGGTAATTGGTAAAGCCTCAACATCTCAAAGTGTTTCTGCGGTCCGTGCTGAATTTGAGGAGAAGATGTTATCCATGGAAGCTGAATTTTCAAGGCGTCAAGAGTCCCAACAAGCTAAATTTTCAAAGCAATTAGAGGCTTAAGTAAACTGCTAGAAGCTTTGCAACATAATGTTATGCAACTACAAGGAAATGGCAGTAATGGGCAATGGTATGTTTTCTCAACGTAATGTTTAGCAAATGTAGTTTATGATACTTCAGTGTGGATTTACTAAATAATGGTCTATACTCCTCTCTCATTTTAATTGAAGTTGTGGTTGGGTGTTTTGCAGAGCATGGTGATTGAGAGCTTCAAATAAAACTGAATCTCAATCTACTTCATTGAAAGCAGTGGCTGAAAATGAATTAAATCCAGGTATTCTTACCTTGCTAGCGAATATGCAGAGTGTTTCTTTGCCTAAGGGTATGTCTTATGTGTTTGATTTTGTTACCACCTGACCTGTGTTCCCAGTTTGTTATATGGTTCTCTTAACTTGGTAGTTGACTTTGATGGCCTATGGTCATTTTCATATTCTAGTCTTTTTAAAATAAGTGATTGTTGCTCCATTAGCTTCACCAAAATGATTGAAGTTGTTTGATTTTAATGCCCTGTGGTCATTGTTGATATGGTTCTTTTAAATTGGTCATTGACATTGATCCTCTATGGTATTAGTTTAATTATAGTGATTTAATTTCTTTCATAAGAATTGCAAGTGTTTTGCATTTTATATTTTATTCAATTGCCTAGTTAATTTATAGGTGTGAGTTCTGATGTGAGGGAGGGCACCTTTTCTTATTAAATCAAAAGAGTAGATTTTTATAAGTGAGCAAACATTGTGCAGTACTACCACTACCAACATAATAATGTTATGTTTGGAATGGAATCAAAAGTCGTATTATTAATAAATATATAAATACCACATGTTTAAATTACGACTGGTGATCTAGTTTATTACTGCTGTATACAAGTAAAGATTGTGCTCTTATGTACTTGTTTTGGTAGAAAAAACAATAGAGTAGAATCTTAACTATGTTTAGTGTGTGGATTGAATAATAAGGAGGGAACTATGGAATTCGATTATATGGAACAAGAAAATGAAAAACGAGACAATGACAACGCGATTTGTTAACGAGGAAAACCTAGGAGGTGATAACCTCTTTGGAAAAAACCCCGGGAGTTAGGTCTCCAACCTTAAAGGTTCCACTATAATGATCACAATTACAACTTCGGAAGATAATGGAGAGGATTACAAGGGTTTGTGTGTAAAGTGTGTGCGTATGAGCATGAGTGTCATTTTCCGTCTCCATTTCCCCTTAAATACAAGTAACTAAGAAAGAGTCAAATATGGTTCCTACAATCTCGGCATTGTGGTTTATCTTTTCAACCTCCGTGAGACCAAGTCGCCCTAGCCGTTTGAAGGTCTGTTGAACGTGCTTGAAGGTTGTTTCCGCATTCCTCTCTTAATTACTGAAAAATAAGAATAATAATATTAGGAAATATTGGACAAGTAAATATTTAAAACAATACTTACAGTGTAATGACATCTCGTTATGCGGGATCAGGCGAAGATGTCGTCATGTCAAAAAATTCCCACAACAATTTGTCCCCAAAAACATTTGACTATGTAGGCAACTGAAGAGGCAAAATGTTTTTCCTTTTGAATTAATGACCCAACTGGCATTACTCTGCCCGATGGGACGTTCTTGGGAGACGTGGCGATGAAATGAACGGTTGGGGAGAGAGTTAATTTTGAAAAGGGATTCTTTTTTCCTTTTTATTAACCGCTTGAGAAAACTTATCTTCTCAAATCTTCTTTTCACCTCCTTTGGCCCACGGCGCCGTTCGCTTTCAAGGTAAAATCACTCCATCTCGACCTTTTTCCTTTGTTTATTCTTCTCTTTTTGCTTTGTCAACCATGGGTAAAACCAGGATGTCCGCTTCCAAACCCAAGAAAGCGTCATCCCCACAAGGTCCCGTAGAGATTAATCTCGACGACTTTGTTTGCGCAAATCTTCTCACTAAACCTCTTTGAAGAAACTTGTTTGTTTAATGATTCTCAAATAGAGACCATAAAACAACAATGTTGTTTCCCAAGTGGTGTAATTTTTCATCCTTTTTCCATAAAACTTAGGTCCGACCATGTTTCTCCCAAATGGATCCGCTTCTTCGAATATCCCTTCTTGCTAGGTTTTAGCTACCCTTTCCCACGGTTGGTTACTGAGTTCTTTCTAAAAACTCAACCGGCTTATGCTCAACTTATGCCAATGGCTTGGCGAGTATTTGCTTTTGTTCTTAAAGTAAACCGAGAAAACGGACTAGACTTAGGGCTCCCCGAAATTGCCCATTCCTATGATCTTCAACTTTTTGGTTCCAAACGGTACCTATTTAGAAAGAAGTCGGTAGAAATCCTTTGATGAGCAAAGACATCCTCCGGTGATAGGGGATGGAAGAATAGGTTTTTCTTTGTTGATAGGACGTCAATCGGTGAGAAGGATGAGGTGGCGAAGCAATGGAACCAGGAGGTACTTAAATTCTTACTCTTGTGATTTCCTGTTCTTGAGACAAACCGAATTGTAATTGTTTTTGCTTTCATGTAGATATTGATTGGGGAGAGTTATTTCCGCCTGCAAAAGATACTTTAGCAAAAATCGAAGAGTTTTTCAATCTCCCTCTCGATAAGAGATCTCCCAAAGGTTTGCTGGAAGTTTCGTCGATCGTCCAGAGGATATAAAGGCTTCAACTTCGTAATAATGTCTACTGGTAAGCTTGGCATCCTGTTACCTTTGATAACCTGTCATTAATTTGATGTGTTATTTGTTATTGACAATATCTCTATGTCCATGCAGCCTCCAAACCGATAGCTTCAGTGGTCTCGACTTTGATCTGGAGGATATCGAGGCCTTGCTTTACGAGCCCATTGTCAAGATCGAAAAGAAACCTCCACCCGCTCCTAAGAAGAGTCCTATTCTTGATGAAAGCGCTCGGGATTGGTTCTAGGGTGAGGAAAAGAAAAGTGGCCAAGAGGAAGTGATCGAGGTTGGAGACTCTTTTGATGGACTGTCAGCGGAGAGTTCAAGAAGAGATTTATGAGCCCGGCATCCGGGGTGAGACATCATTAATTGAATATTTAATAGTTTCAAAGGTTGTGATAACTTTTAGTAATATCAGGATGTTATTTTTCAGACTGTAGGATACGTGGAGGAGTTGGCAAAAGAAGTTGAATTGGTGAAGAAGAAATCCAAAGCGGATATTGCTTTGGTCAAGAAGGAGAAGTTGGTATCTGATAATAAAGTGAAGGAATGTGAGAAGATAATAGAGCAACTAAGCAAATCGCTGGGAGAACAAGAGCAGATAGCTAAGGACTTGTTGAATAGTTTGGCGAAAAGTGAAGATGATCACAACAAGGAGATAGCAGAGGTGAGGAATTCTTGTAAACTGGCTGCAAAGTGAAGACTCAAGCTTTCTCAATGCAAGGTGAAAATGATGAAGGAATACCAAGAAGGAAAGGCTGGTGCCTGGGATATTCACAGGGAATGTGCCTATCTATCCAAGTTAACAGGTGAGGTGGGGGACGAGGGCGAGGTGTCATCAAGTCCATATGAAACAATTGTCCAGGATGCACCAACAGTTGGAGAAGTGACACCCGGTACAACACTGCGGCAGAAGCCACCTAAACAAAAAAGAAGGTAAAAACAATTTGGTTCTTTGGTATTTTGTTGATGATTACTGGGGCGGAGTCCCTTAAGACAATTTTTATTTTGGTTTGGTTTGTAATAGGTCCTTAAGGGCCAAAGACAATCTTTTTTAAGTGTTGGGTTGGTTCAACACTTTTGCACTTTTACTTTGGTGGTTTGGATACATTATGGTTATTTTAGTTTAGTTATGGTTTAATGGTTTTCAAGCACGTCAAGGCTTGTTTCTTTTTTGGATAATTTTTCGTATGTTTTTCACATATGGTGACATGATAGTATGTCAGAATAATAGGTATTTAGGATGACATGTAGATGTCATAAACCGTAGATACTTAGATGACACGTATATGCCATAAACCGTAGATACTTAGATGACACGAATATGCCATAACCATAAGAATAATGCTTAAGATCAATCATCTAACTGAGTGGGAATGGGTAAGCTATATGAGTTTACCCATATAGGCCCACCCCACACCTCAATTAGTGAGATAACTTGCGCTCCAGGCGAAGGTGTGGTAACCTAACTTCTTTAGAAAGAGGTAATTAACTCTTTAAACCTTAGAAGGGATTGTGTACCTTTACTTGAGAAGAGATGGCCAGTCTCTAACGGAGGAGGAATCGTTGTTCTTTGCATGCTTTCGATATGTCCCCATGTAAATGTGTCAATACCTCATAAGATAGAAACACGTTAAAAATGGACGCCAACTAAGGTTGACGTCTCTCACAAAGCATGTTAGAGACATCTTATCATGTAAATAATTAAAAAGATACATAGGAGAAAAGAATTAAAATACGATTCATACCTGGAAAGATGAGTTCATGGGAAGTCATATTTAAATGTAATACCTTTTGAGATGAATGGCGTTCCAACTTCGGGGTATCATTTGGCCATCCAAGGTTGCAAGGCGATATGCTCCTTTTCCGGCTTGTGCATCTATCAAGTAGGGTCCCTCCCATTTTGGGGCGAGCTTGCCTGCATTGGACTCCTTGGTATTTTGGAATGCCTTTCGTAGGACTAAGTCTCCTACTTGAAACCTTCGACCCCGACGTTTTTATTGTATGATCGGGCTACCCTTTGCTTTGATATGCTGCCATGCGAACTTTGGCCATATCCCTTAGCTCGTCCACAGTATCCGAGGAATGTTTCAAGATGTCTTTATTATTTTCGATGTCGGCAAGCCGTATCTTGTCAGTAGGTACAAGGACTTCTGCTGGAATAACAGATTCGATTCCAAATACAAGTGAATAGGGGTTTGACCGGTAGCATTCTTAGATGTCGTCCTGTCGGCCCCATAGGACCATTGGTAATTCTTACGCCCAACGTCCTTTTTTCTGGTTTAGTCTCTTTTTAAGTTGCTGATTATTATTTTGTTGCTAGACTCTGCTGTCCATTGGCTTGAGGGTGAACAGGCGAAGACGTTACCATCTTAACACCCCAAGCCGTCAAGAAATCTTGGGTCCTCTTCTTGATGAACCGAGAGCCATTGTCACAAATTATTTCGATGGAATTCCAAATCGGCTAAATATGTTCCTTTTGATAAAAGATATTACTTCTTTATCACGAACTTCCACATATGCCTCAGCCTCTACCCACTTAGAAAAGTAGTCTGTCATGGCCAAAAGAAATACTCGTCCCTCGGTGCTCGGGAAGTTTTCCTACAATGTCCATTCCCCAAACCATAAACGGCCAAGGTGACAGGATAGGATGTATCAATTCAATTCGGGGGTGCGGGATGTCCCCATGTCGGCGACGGGAGAAATCGCATTTCTTTGCGTAGTCAATGGCGTCTTTTCTCATTGTGGGCCAGAAATAGCCCAACCTTAGAGCTTTAGTATGTAAACTTCTGCCCCGGTATGATTTCCACAATCTCCTTCATGCAGCTCCTTGAGAACCTGATGGGCTCTATCCGCTTCTAGACACCTTAAGTAGTGACCTGCAGATTTTCTAAACAAGAGATTATCAATAAGTACATATTTAGATACTCTTACCCCGAAGGCTCTCGCATTCTTCTCCTCAACTGGGATCGTATCATCTAAGAGATACTTGATAATAGGGGCTGTCCAAGAGGTTGATGCAGGAGAGGAAGGTATGTCAACATCTAGGACGAACATCTCGAGATTGTCAATTGCTGGGATGTCAACATGCGCGATTGGGATATTGGTTTGTGAGAAGCTTTTGAAGGCCGAACCCAAATTTGCCAAAGCATCAGCTTGAGAATTTTCTTCTCGCGGGATTTGTTCCAAGGAAAATGTTTTGAATTTGGCCGAAATAATTTTTACAATTTCCAAATATGTCGTCATTTTAGCATTTTTCGCGACGTAGGACCCATTGTATTGATTAACAATTAGTAATGAATCCATGAACACCCGGATATGCTTGACATCTAAGTCTTGGGCTGTTAAACCTGCGATAAGTGCCTCGTACTCTGCTTCATTGTTGGTAGCCTTGAAGCCGCAGCGATAGATTGTGGTATTATGTCCCCTTGTGGCGATTTTAGTACAACTCCAAGACCTGTACCTCTCATGTTGGAAGCACCGTCCGGTGTAGAGAGTCCAAATTTTTAGAATGTCATCATCTTGAAGTTGTTGTACTTCCAATTCCACCTCTTGTTGTAGGGTTGGGTCGAAATCAGCCACAAAATCTGCCAGGGCTTGAGATTTTATTGCGGTTCTAGGCTCGTACTTGATGTCGTATGTGCTTAGCGTACAGACCATTTCGCCATTCGACCTGACATCTCTGGTTTTCTCATGACATTCTTAATAGGATAGTTAGTGCGTACAATAATAGTATGTGTTTCAAAATAGTGCCTTAATTTAACAGAAGCAGTTATCAAAGCTAAAATTAATTTTTGTAAATGAGAATACCTGGTCTCAGCATCTAAGAGTGTCTTACTTATATAGTAGATGGGTTGCTGATTGCCATCTCGTTCTGTTATCAAGACTGCACTTACAGCGCCTTCGGATACTGCTAGGTAGATGTAAAGATGTTCTTCTATCTGAGGTTTGGCCAATAAGGGAGGTGTCGACAAGTAAGTTTTGAGTTCCTGAAAAGCTTTTTCATGTTGGTCCTCCCATTGAAACTTTTTGTTCTTTCTTAAGATGTCGTAGAAAGGTTTGCATCGGTCTGAGGATTTTGAAATGAATCTAGTGAGTGCGGCAATTTTTCCTGTTAGTCTTTGGACGTCCTTGACAGATTGAGGTGATGACAGGTTGAGAATGGCGCGTATTTGTTCTGGGGCGGCTTCAATGCCTCTTTTAGTGACCATATAGCCCAAAAACTTGCCGGCTTTCATTCCGAAGTTGCATTTAGCTGGATTAAGTTTCATATTGAAACAATCCAAGATGTCAAAGGCTTGAGAGAGATTGCTAATGTGGTCCTCGGCCTTCTTAGACTTAACAACCATGTCGTCGATGTATACCTCCATTGTGTCCCCCAATCCGATCCTTAAACATCTTGTTGACGAGCCTTTGATACGTTGCACCCGCATTTTTAGTCCAAAAGGCATGGCAATATAACAATAAATACCCGAGGGGGTTATGAAGGCGGTGTCTTCTTGGTCGATGGTTCCATCCGAATTTGTTGAAATCCTGAGGACGCGTCCATGAATGTGAGGAGTTCGTGACCTGAGGTGGCATCAACTAATGAATCTATGTGCGGCAAAGGGAAAGGATCTTTTGGGCAGGCCTTATTTAAGTCGGTGAAGTCGACGCAAACTCGCCATTTCCCGTTTCTCTTCTCTACCACAACCACATTTGCCAACCATCTTGGATAATCGACCTCTCGTATCATGTTGGCTTTGAGTAAGCGCTCTACCTCCTCCTTGATGATCCGATTTACGGTTTCGCAAACTTTCTACATTTCGGTGCACCGGTTTGAAGCCGGGATCTATGTTAAGTTTGTGAGTGATGACATCTTTGCTAATGCCGGTCATGTCATCATGTTTCCAAGCGAAACTTTTTATTCTCGCTTCTTAATAGGTTCACAAGCTTCTCCTCTATATCCGACGATATGTCGGTGCCAATAAGTACTTTGATGTCCGGTGTTGGAAGGATCTAACAATACTTCTTTCACATCATCCTCCCTAGCTTCCAGTGACTTCACGTACTTTCTTCGGTAATTGCTATGATTGTTTTGGAGATGTAGACGCCTTCATTGAAGTTTTGTAACATTCCTTGGCCACCTGTTGATCACTGTAAATCTTAGCGACACCCCAAGGTGTTGGAAACTTCACACATTGATGGTAAGTGGAGGGTACGGCCTTCATTCCATGAATCCACGGTCTTCCAAGAATTACATTGTAAGATGTTGCGCAATCAATTACACAAAACCGTTCCACGGTGTTGAGGCCCTTTGAGTATATTGGAAGCTTTATCTCCCCCATCGTTTCTTTGACTTCGCCACCGAAGCCTACCAAAGATCGAAGATTTTTTGACAATCTCCGATTCCGGGATGTTCATTTCTTTAAGGGTACCCAACATAATAAGATTGACGGAGCTGCCCCCATCTACCGTAATACGTCGTATGGTACAGCTGGCGATCCGCAAGGAAATGACCAGACCGTCATGATGAGGTTCCAAAGAAGTTATCACGATCACTTTCATCAAAGACAATTGGGTCTCGGGCAAGGTATCGACATCCTGGGCCGTCTCTCTCGCTTTTCATCTTTTGACTCCTTAGCATGTCGTTTTGCGGCGTAATAGGATGTTCCACATATTTCGAGCCTCCACTAATGAAGTTGATCACCTTTGTTGATCTTTGGGGGAGAAACCGGTCTTTCAGCCTTCATGAGGAGCTTCGTACTTTCAGCTTTCTTCTTTCTCGGATCCCAACAGCCTCCTTAAGATGTCCTTTCGAGAGCAAGTAATCGATCTCCTTTCTTAATGCGATGCAGCCTTCGAACATGCCCAAAGTCTTCATGGTAAGCACACCATTTTGATTTGTCACGCCATCCCGTGGTTTTGTCCGTTTTCTTTGGCCATCTCGGCTTTGTCTCCTGTGCTGCCCATTGCGCATAGTACACCCGAAATATCAACGTAAAACAATAATCGAAATGTTAGGCACATTATCATTATCTTCATCCTCACCGTCTATTGAATTAATTTTGCTAGTGTCAATTTCTCGGATAAGGATTGGGACGGTTGTTTCTGCGATGGGACGATTCACTCTTTCTATCGGGATGGTCATATGTCGACGTCTTGGATGATGACTTTGATCTTCGCAGCCTCATCTTCCTCCAGCCTTATGAATCTCAATGCCCCGCTTCCCGACTTCCTCCACTCGCTACAAGGAGTCATTACCAAATCTTGGTAATATCGCGAATCTTTCTTCAACCCCATTTTGAATGCTTCGTGGCCAGTCGACATGTCAAGATTGGGAATTTCCGGCACCTCTTTATTGAACCGGTGGACGTAATCCTTTAGGGTTTCATTAGGCCGCCGAGTTACATTGTAAAGGTCACTTGTCAACCTTTCAAATTGTCGATCGCATGAGAATTGGTTATAGAACATGTTGATGAGCCGGGCGTATGAACCAATTGAACCTAGGGGTTGCCTAATCAACCATTTGAGAGCTGGTCCAGATAAGGTGGATCCAAATCCCCCGCATAAGCAAGCCTCCCTAATTGAAGTGGAATATGGATTATGTCCATCTTTTCTTGATAGTGTGCCACGTGCTCCTCCGGGTCCGTGGTGCCGTCGTACAACTTCATAGATGGTACATCAAGCGCTTCGGTATGTCGACATTTGCAATTGCCGGGACAAACCGAGACCGATTGTAGGTTTTGCTATCTTGGTTGAATTGGAGGAGTCACACCTGCACGTTCATTACTAATTCTCCGAGATCCCGCATCCGTTTAGCTAGTGGGTTTCCCGCAAAAGGGTCGCCCATAGGAATACGATTGAAATTATTATTATTGAAAAGATTATTAAGCAAACCAGAGTTGTCCGTAGTAGTCGTGACAAAGATCTTTGTCTATAAATGGGATGAATGGAGTGAATCCTGCAGAAGATGGTGTCAAAGGGGTGTCCCCGGCAAAGATGTTGACATCATGAAAGATGTCACGGAGGAGGATTGCCCATTGGAATGAATTCATTCTCGAAATGTAGATCCTCCTGAGTTGTCAAAGTTGAGAACCCTTGCGCGCAGTGGTGATATGTTTTCAAGCCGAGATGCTATGAGTTGTTGGTCTTTCTCGCATCTTAATCATGGAATTGGTCAACACCTTCGAATTGTTATCTTGCTGGTCCAACCTTTGATTTAACTCCGGTTAGGATACTCGGATGTCAAGATTCGCATTGGAAGAGGTCGCCCCTTTTGTGGAGTCTTCGTAGGTTGAGTTGGCCGAGATCCGGTCCGAGGAGGCGGTGGTAACAAGCCGGTTCTACCTCCCGATGTGGGAACAACGGTGGGACCTTTGCCGGCGGTGGACACATTGGTGGGTGCACATAGTGAATTCGATTAGGAAATGTTTCAAATAACCGATAAACCACGAGGCCCCTCGCTGGGCGCCAAATTGTTTTGGTAGAAAAACAATAGAGTAGAATCTTAACTATGTTTAGTGTGTGGATTGAATAATAAGGAGGGAACTATGGAATTCGATTATATGGAACAAGAAAATGAAAAACGAGACAATGACAACGCGATTTGTTAACGAGGAAAACCTAGGAGGTGATAACCTCTTTGGAAAAAACCCCGGGAGTTAGGTCTCCAACCTTAAAGGTTCCACTATAATGATCACAATTACAACTTCGGAAGATAATGGAGAGGATTACAAGGGTTTGTGTGTAAAGTGTGTGCGTATGAGCATGAGTGTCATTTTCCGTCTCCATTTCCCCTTAAATACAAGTAACTAAGAAAGAGTCAAATATGGTTCCTACAATCTCGGCATTGTGGTTTATCTTTTCAACCTCCGTGAGACCAAGTCGCCCTAGCCGTTTGAAGGTCTGTTGAACGTGCTTGAAGGTTGTTTCCGCATTCCTCTCTTAATTACTGAAAAATAAGAATAATAATATTAGGAAATATTGGACAAGTAAATATTTAAAACAATACTTACAGTGTAATGACATCTCGTTATGCAGGATCAACTGAAGATGTCGTCATGTCAAAAAATGCCCACAACAGTACTGATTCTCCTTTTGTTTCTAACTGATATGCTCAGGCTGTTGCTGATATCTCATGGATAGCTTGTTTTAGTTGGTGTACGGGACAACCACTCTATCCGCCTGCTTTGCCTTCTGTTACCATATGATCAGTGTTTCCAGTTTGTCATTTGGTTCTCTTAGCCTGGTAGTTGACTTTGATGCCCCTATGGTTATTTTTCTGTTCTAGTCCTTTCTTAAGTCATATGGTTATTTTATCTCTGTAGTTGGCATTGTGGTCATTGTTTAATTCTAGACTTTTTTAAGTCATTGTTGCTCCATTTTGTGTATATTTAAGTTTAGGTGTAGAGCTACATTGTAAAAGGGAGCTACATTTTGTGTATATTTAAGTTTGGGTTAATATACATGGTGTTAAAACAATTTGTATTTCATGATTATTTACATTTACAAAAGTTTCTGGCATTTGGCTGATTCAGGGAGTGATCGAATGAGCAGGGATTAAAATTCGGCCGAGCAAAGCCTAGTTATTTACGGCGACCCTAGATCTGTCGTAAATAGTATGCAAGTGCACGGCCGAGAAGGGCTAAGGACTCGACCGAGCGAAGTGTTTGGATTTTTGGGAAGATACGACATAAGCATGCTCGGCCGAGTCCTTAGCCTGCTCGGTCGTGCACTTGCATACTATTTACGGTGGGCGCTAATCCACCGTATATGTATTTCATTATATACGTATTTGTATTTCATCATATACGGCGGCGCTTCATCCGCCGTATATGTATTTAATTATATACGGCAGCTCCTATATCCGCCGTATTTGTATTTACGGCGGTAAAATTTTCCGTAAATACAAATACGGCGCTAACAAATGAGGTGCCAAATAAACCGCCGTACATCTGCCATATATAGTATTTACGGCGGCCCCGGTTACTATACGACAAATTTTAACCACCATAAATAGTGCAGTTTCCTGTAGTGTTTGGAGGAGAAGGCAAACTTGCAAAGTATCATATGAGTGTTGATTCAAGGAGAGTCAAAAGGAATCGGACACAGAGAGGTTTAAGTGTCGCTTGATTTAAACTCGCCTTATTACTTGAGTGAAATCTTAGGCGGGAGCTTAGGGCTCGGTGTTGTCAATATACAGTGAGGAGGATCATTCTCTAGGTGGGAGTTTGACGGGTCAGTTATTATGGTTTATTGGTCCTAGTCCCCAGGTGGGAGATTGTTGAGTTATGGAGTATAAACCAACATGGAGACAGAGAAGAAGAAGTATTCTAAGCAATGGAGGAGTTCGAGTTAAGATAGAAATGTTAAAGGAGGAGAAAAATGAGAAAAATCGACCAAAGGAGGTTGGCACGGTCATGTAGCTTTGTGAGCATGGTCGTTCAATTGAGAGATGTTTACTGACACAGTCGTGTCTAAATACAAGCACGATCATGCTAATACTTTTCAACCCAGATTTGATTTTCTTATTTGGAACGGATTATTTCTTGCAGGACAAGTTTTAGGGCTTGTAGTACACCTATATAAACATAATGTTGGTCATAAGTTGGTGTGCTTGACAGAGAGAGATATGATACACAGGAGAAAGCCACAAATAGTGTCAAGGAGAGGGCATGGGGCATAGAAGATGAGATGAGAGACATTCTTACAACCTTAGTAATGACCGTGGTTTGTGTGTTCTTGATAGAGAAAATATATATATGAGAGAGTTGTTAATATAGAGTAGTCATGCGTATATCTTAGTGATTACATGTTCAAAATTGTAATAATCATCATATATTAATTATAGCGATATCCTTGCTTGACATCGCTCCTAAATGTAGCTATGTGTTAGTGAACTGAGTTATCAAATCTATGTATTTTTTTCTTTCATATTACTAAATGTTAATTATTCTTCCTATGTTTGGGCTGCTAGGATTCGTAACATATCCTTTATCTGATATACTATACTCCTATATGAGTATTTTTTTTCAGCCGCTAACGGTTATAATTTGGTCACGTATAAAATCTCACCACTTAACAGAGGTTCTGTGGACTTTTGTTGTCTTTCATTGACCCAACTTTTTTGGGATAATTCAATCTATAAATATATTTTGACATAAATGATCTAGACACAAATTGACGTCCAAAATTATGTGACATATGTTTTTGAATTTCTTATGTCCTTGGGCAACTTTAACAATGGGTATAAAACTCAAAATTTGATACCCATGTAGAGCTATTAGGCTATCTCCGACAGAGTTTTAAAGCTCCAAAATTGCATCAATTTGATGCTAACTCCTCCTCCAACAGCTGTTGAAATTATCCGATTCGGCGTGCGCCTATCGCGCGTCGCGGCTCGCTCCTCCTTCGGGGAGGTGAGAGTTCTTGTTTTGAAAATGTAGTTTGGACGAATGAGTTTTTTTTTAAAAGAAGAGAGTCGCCACACCGTTTTGTTGTTAGCCCAAAGCATTGACAAAAGGCTTTTGGTTTGAGATTTTGAGTTCGGAGGTCACATTACGCCTCGGGAAGAGTTTTTTTGTACTCACCCGAAACGCCTCATTTTCATGAGTCTTTCTAACCCTCTGTTTGAAAATTGTGTGTGTGTGTGTGTGTGCATTTTAAAAGTCAAGTGGCCTCGTATTTCGAAAGGAAGTAAAAAATAGTGCAGTTTTTTTAGGAAACTATCCATTCTTATAAAAGGAGATTTGAAACGAATCTAAACTGAAAAAACTGAAAACTGAACAAAATGTCCCAGACTGCAGAGTGATCCTTACGGATCAATGCCTCTTTACAGAGAGGTCCGTACGGATTAGTAAATGCAGTAGGTTATTTTTATATCTCATTTTGTTTTTTGATGTTACTTCGATTAGACTTGAGGAGAGAAGGTGGCAGCTTCTGGTTATCCAGAAAAGTGGCCATAAACCACAAAAGAAGGAATTGTCCAATCTTAGGGTTATCATCTCCAAGTCTTAGGGTTGTACAACAATGGTGGTTTCAAGCTTTTCTTGAGAAACAACAATGGAGTGTGTTGGTCCCAAGTAAAGAAATTAGAATTCCTTTGAAGGTTTTAAAGATTAACTTGGTTACATCAAAGGTCTCCTGGCCTGATGGTATTGTAGTGGCTTCCCTTCGGGGAGGTCACGAGTTCGATTCCCCTTGGGGGGAATCTTGTGGTTTAATTCTTTCCTAGGATTTCAGGAGCCTTGGAGTCCTCCGGGGCATATCCGTGCAGTTAAGGAAGCAGCATTGCTGGGCTTGTACCTTCAGTGTGGGAAGTTCGAATCTTGGCAGGAGCAGTGAGCGACCCAAATGGTGTTGTAATAGTGATGTAAATGCCACTTTGGTGAGCAAATGAGCCATTTGGTGATGTAATAGTGATGCAATTGCCTTGTAGGAGGGCTCCCTCGGGGCTCGGAGTATAAGGGGGTGTGCCACCACCGTCGCATAGGGCACATCCCGCGATTTACCTCCGCCAAGATACCGAGGGGCCGGTGCAGGTGGTCCAGGATTAGTCCGGCGAAGCCGGGAACTTGGATATCAAAAAAAAAAAAAAAAAAAAAGTAAATGCATTTAAAAGTAAATAAAGGAAAGACAATGCATGAAATGTGAACAAACCACTATCACCTTTAGACCTCCATTTTTAGTACATTGTGCATGAAAAGTCTTTTAGGATCATTTAGATGGTTTGGGTCTACAATAAGTAAAGATTACATTACAAATTATTTATTTAACAACAATGATTTATAATATTAAAAGACTTGTAAATGGAAAGTTTAAAGCGTTATTTTAAGAAGGAGAGAATTTTGCCCTCACTTAAAGCAAAATGTCCCCTAATGCTCACTCCCCTCGAGATTTTCGTTCTTGTGTCGTTTTTGTCGTGTCACCTTTGTTATAGGCGCGTACGTGAATTACTTAGGACGGTTAAAAATGAGAAGAAATTTTGCTCTGACTTAGGCAAAACCTCCCTTAATTACTCACTCAAACTCTCATATTTCCTAGGCAGTTTTTGTTGCCTTTCTAATGTTGCTGTTTTCTGTGGCTTGTTGTTGTTGGTTTGAAGCAACCAGAAGCCTGTATTTATAGCCTCTGAAAATTGACAAAGTGGTCCGTGCGGCTGAGACTTTAATCAGCAAAGAGGTCCGCACGGATCAAGGTGCAATGTCAGACCTTTTTGACTTTTGTGTCATTCTTGTAAGGTCCTTTTATGGTTTTTTAACGTGCAAAAGGTCCTTCCTTGCTTTGTTTGACCTATTTGATCCTCGGAAAGTCGCGGGACATTAGGATTACGGATAAATGAACCCTCGGTGTCCGTCCTGCATGCTCGGATGGAGAACGGTCCGAATTGGGGTACTTACAGTTGTGTCATCTCTATCGTTACTTTGAAGCATTCGGGTTCTTGCACAAAATTTGGCGCAAGTTGCCTACTGCGCTGTTCCTCTTTTCCTTTATTTTTTTTTTAAAAAATTGTGAAATTAAAATTGTTTACTACTTTCATCCTTCATGCGTGATGTACCCCTTCCCTTTTTTTCATTGACAAAATCCTACTTCTTTCGATGCAAAATGAACAATTAAATTTTTAACAAATTAATTTTGAATAAATTTTGTACATTAATATAACATACGTAATTTGAATCATATTATCAAAAATAATATACAATTAATGGAAAAAAAATTTATTAAATGAAAAAATAAGAAATATTATGAGCATATGCTTATTTGATGCAACATTTGAAGCAAACAGTTGAAAATGGTGCAAGATATTTATACTTAAATTGCACCATTTAAATTTTTTTATGTAATTTCTGTGTATCAAACGGTTGTAGGTCGCCTTAGCAAAGGTAGCAAACATGCCAACTTGCTTAATACCTCAAGATGACAAGATGGTGATACAAGAGCGGATGAAGAAGCGATTGGGCTGTTTTTTCCTTGGCTGGCAACCCCACTTGGTAAATGGATAATTTTTCAAAAACCAATTACTAAATATAAATATGTAAATTTAGGAATAAATTTAATATCATAATTTTGACATATATGGCTGAAAATTGTTATTTAATATTAATTCATAATTTATTTGAATAATAAAGTGATGACTATATTTCTTTATAAAAATAATAGTTAGTTAAAGCAATATTTATAGTTTAAAATAATTGATAATGTTTGAAAGCATTAATAGACTTAATAAAATAAAATAAAAACTTGATACAATAAATTTGATACCTATTTTTGGAGATGAAAAATTTGATATCTTATAAATAGTAACCAATAGAGAATAAATTTTTATTTTAATCCATATTTAGCTAATACCATTGTTGGAGTTATAAGAATAAAGAGAGTTAGACGAAGTCAATCAAAATAGGGAAGAGAGGAATTGAATTGAATGACTCAATTGATTATGAAGCTAGAGATACATATTTATAGAATTACAATGAGGAATCTCCTAGAAGGAGAAGGTTTCTAAGATTATGTTTTCTAATCTAATACAAGGATTAATCTCCTAGAAGGAGAAGGTTTCTAAGATTGTATTTCCTAATCTAATACAAGGATTGTGTTTCCTAATCTAATATATAACAATATATACTTGAATAAAATATAATGAAATTATATTCCTAATATGCTCCCGCAAGATGGACGGCCGATAGGAAAGTCCAATCTTGGACATAATTACATGAAGACTTGTTGTTGACGAAGACGTTGATGTTGCTGAAGATTCACTACTAGAAATTCATGTTTTGGCCACTGTCTTTAGTCACTGAATCGAGTCGGTTGCTAATTTAAAAACGAGTTTGCAACCGAAATTTTGTGGTTTCTAATTTAGCTACTGAATTGTAACATACAATGCCAAGAAAGATGAGAACGGAAAAGTGCTTAAGAATGAAACTGGCGAGATCGTCTTTGTCCACCCTCGAAAGAAGAGAGTTGTGGTAAGTTGATTCTCATTGTTAACGTATAATGCCATGTGTTTGTCTTTCTCTTTAATTTATCATGTCTCGAGGGTATTATATGCCTAGTTCAAGCATGTCTTGTTCTAACAAGGATTTTAGTTGTTTTGACATTTGCGGTTAGGTTTAGATTTGAGGATATTTGACATGAAATGAAATTATATCACTAGTTTGCAATCTCTTGCATTTTATTTGATGTTTTTCATGCATATTGAGTATTCTAGTATAATCCTTACATGAATGATATGGCTCATTTAAACTGCAAAGGCATATATCAGTGATGACTCAAGAGTTTATAATGTTTCATAATTCCACTGGTGTCTTGTATTAGAAGTAATTTTTGCGGTTTTCCTGAGGATATCATTTGAATACCATGTCCTATCATATAAATGTAACACCATATATCCTGGTTTCCTTTTGCTTTGTCCCAAAAAATTGTCCAATTTCTTAAAATAACAATAGTCAGTGCTTAATCTAACAAGGATTAAGCGAGTAAAGCATGGTCCATAATAGCTGACTGGTCAGATAGGAACTTTGTGTGTGTGTGTGTGCATTTCTCATATCACATTGTGTTCATGTCTGCATTTCTCTTATCACCTTGTTTCTGTGTTTGTATTTCTGATATCACTGTGTGTGTGCATTTCTCCCATCATTCTGTGCTTGTCTATGTCTGCGTTTCTTGTATCCCTCTTTCTTTTTGTGAATGTGTGTATCAGTAAGTTTGTGTGTGTATTTTCTTTTATCAGTCTTTTTTTTTCGGAATTGGAGAATTTGAGGTGAAATGCGACCGGAAATTTGTTTTGATATAAAATGATTTTGTGGTATGGTCTTATTTTTGAACACTGTTGTCTTTGAATCTTTGATATATTGCATATACAAGTTGTAGCTTGCAAATTTCAATTGTCAGTTCAAGCATAAGTGTTGATGATACAATCCAGAATTTTATTGTTTTTTTTTATCTTATGAATTCACTTCATGATTTTGGAAAATTGGTATATCCCTCTTCTTTATGTGAGGCCAGTATGGGAGAGAAATGGCTTATATATGGATGAGATTGTTCTTAATTGATAGAATGAATTTTACTATCTCATGTAGTCAAGCTGCGTTACATTGATTTATCATAATTATGTGTTATGTCCGCAATATGATTGTGGAAGAAATCTATTAAGTTGATAATGTTGACAGGAAACATCAACAAAGGTCGTCTCTGTTTGAGATCCCGTGGCCTGTTTCCTTTCAATTTTTTTCTGTCAGATGTAAATTTCCTCTAGTAAAACACAAAGGCTATCAGTAAATTTGTGTCTGATTGCACATTTATATCAGTCTATATGTGAACGGATTTGCGACTGCTGCAGTACATCTCTGCAGCCATCAGTTGTGATTCAATCCATGGGGCCATTTTTGGGCAATGAACAATTGATATTGATTTGGTCCTGAAAAGTATGTATTGGTCAAGATTTTAATCTGGATATTTCATGTCTCATGGGTATTATATGCCTAGTACAAGCATGTCTTGTTCATACTTAAGTGACTTATTCATATTTTTTACTTTATAATCTAGTAATATATTTTGGTGCAGAATGACTACATTGCTCATGTTCAACCACACACCATGTCGGAAGGAGAAGGAGAAGGAGGAGAGAACATAAATGACACAAGTAACATCCCGTTTGATCCTAATAAGTGGATTGAATCTACCGGTGAAATTCACAAGGGTCACATTTTAGGCTTCAGATAAAAAAGGGCTCTATTTGGCGAGGTAAGCATTGAAAAACCATCTCAATCGACTAGAGTAATGTCTAACCCAATATCACACGAGGAAGCACAAATTGTGGAGGAGGCTCGACGTAGAGAAACGGAGGCACTACGTCAGGTGCAAGAGATGCGTACCAACATGGATGCAATGATGGAGACCCAAAGGATACTGTTACAGTCTCACAAAGATATGCAAGAACAACTAGCAAAATTGTCATCTCAGCCTAATATCAATCCATCTCATCCTGATGGGTGTTAGATACTTCTTGACCACCTTCCATTTGTTTGAATGACCTCACCCTTCTCAATTTGTTTAGCATGACATTATCGATTGCTTATTTGAATTAGTTTTTATTTAGTTCGACATTACTTTTTACTTGGATTAGTTTTTCATTTAGTATGACATTATTTTTTTATTTGAATTAGAATGATTTGATATTTTATTTAAAAGTATTCGAGTATTTATTTCACATGCTTTGATTTAGCTTTTTATTATATATGTGTGTGTATGTGTGTGAGTGTGCATGTGGTGATTGGTTGTTACAAATAGATTATTTAGCCACATGATTTGCAACCAAAATGTAGTTGCTGATATAGTCACCAAATTATGGTTGCTAAATATGTAATATCATTAACTATTTATAATATTTAAAATAATTTACATTAGCCACCGAAAATGGTTGATATGTACGTAGCAAAATTTAGCAACTGATTATTTTGAAACTTCCATAGAACCAATTTAGCTACAGAAGATTTGTTGCTCATCAGTAGAAAATTTAGCAACCAATTTTTCTTAAATTCCGTAAATCATAATTTGTAACTGCAAAAATATAAAATGGCCACCGATTTTCTGTTGCACTTTTTGCCGCTAAATTCTCGATTACTAATTTAGCTACGTGCATTTAACCACTGATTTGTAACAGAATATTTCAGTAGCTATCCTAAATTTAGCCACTAACTTGGAAGGTTAGCCACTGATATTGCGGTGGCTAAACAATGATTTTCTAGTAGTGATTTGTTGTTGCTGAAGCTACTGCCCAGTTTGCACGGTCGTGCCAATTTGCACGCACGGTCGTGCGGCCATTGTTGATTATTATTATTTATTTATTTTTTGAGGAATTTTGTGTCTCATCGACTACGTCTCAACGACGATTTTATGTCTCGACAAAGAATTGGGTTTGAAGGTTTATTTTACGTCGTAACGACGAGAAATTTTGGTTTGGGTTATGAGTTTTACGTCACACGGACGACTTTGGTTTGGGTTTTGAGTTTTACGTCACACGGACGACTTTGGTTTGGGTTATGAGTTTTACGTCACACGGACGACTTTGGTTTGGGTTATGAGTTTTACGTCACACGCACGACTTTGGTTTGGGTTTTGTTTTACGTCACAAGGACGACTTTGATTTGGATTTTTCAAAGGGAGGTTGAGTAAAGTGGAGAAAAAAAAATACTCAACGTTACATTGAGTTAAAAAAATATGAGGGGGAGAAATAATACTCAACGTTACATTGAGATAAGAAAAAAATTAAGAAGAAGAATTTTTTTTTTTTTGAAGTGGCCAAAGAGATGACCAATTTGAGAAAGAGTGTCAATTTGAGAAAAATAATTTGAGAAAATAAGTTGAGAGAAGTATTAGAATTGGAAGAAGAAGAGAGTTAAGAAAAAGAAGAAGAAAAAGAAGTACCTTTAGGAGTTTAGGATAAAAAAAAAAAAGAAGAAGAATAAAAAACTTGTATTTTGGTGGGATTTGCCGAGGTTGGTTGTATTTGAGAGTGGTGTGGGGCAGTGGTGTAGGAGGTAGAGAGGGTGAGAGTTTCGGCCAAGGGTTTTGTCGCTAGGGTTTCGCGGAGAAGTTCTTCTATGGATCTTAATGATTTGATACCATATAAGAATAAAGAGAGTTAGATGAAGTCAATCAAAACAGGAAAGAGAGGAATTGAATTGAATGACTCAATTGATTATGAAGCTAGAGATGATTATTTATAGAATTACAATGAGGAATCTCCTAGAAGGAGAAGGTTTCTAAGATTATGTTTCCTAATCTAATACAAGGATTAATCTCCTAGAAGGAGAAGGTTTCTAAGATTGTATTTCCTAATCTAATACAAGGATTGTGTTTCCTAATCTAATATATAACAATATATACTTGAATAAAATATAATGAAATTATATTCCTAATAGGAGTTAGCATTGCTTCCATGGAAAATAAATACAAGAAAGCGTGTTAATGTGCAACAATAACAACAAAGACTTAGTCACAAAATAATTTGAGGTTGACTAACATAAATCCTCGTATGTCATTATCGTGAAAGAAAAGATGTAAGAAAAAAATAAGTTAAAAAAAGAAAATAAGAAAAAAAATAGAAAATAGAAAATAGAAAATGAAAGGAGAAGAAGAAGAAGAAGAAGAAGAAAATAATATAAATATTGATAATAAAATAATAAATAGAGAAAATGAAAATAATAATAGTAATATAATAAAAAAATAAAAAAAGTAACCTCCATCAGCCACATGAATTTTTGTCTTCCACCCCGACCTATTCAATTTCGTATTTTCATCAAATTAAAGTAAACTAGTATGCCACCCGTGCATTAAATGCACGGTAAAAAAAGTTTGACAAATTATAAAAATAAAATAACTACTATATAACAACTAATTTATAAAATAATTTTAAAATTGTTGCATTCTAAAAAAAAAATATATTTGAAATTAACAAACAAAATTACAAATTTTGAAAGATTTAAACAAAAGAAACAAAATAGAGGTATTTGTTAACTCTAACACATGAAAGTATTGAATCGAAGCAAATATGATTATTATATGAATTTAAAAATTGAGAATGAAAATATAAGTTTTATGATAACACTTGCAATGAAAGTATTGAATCGAAACAAATGTAACACTTATAATAAAGGAATGTATCATTTATTTTTGTCTTAATGTAAGAGTTTTATGATAAAATATAATAATATTTTGAAGGAAAAAAAGTTACATTTTCAAAGAAAAAAAGTTACATTTAGAAGAAAAACCATTACATTTCATAAAAAAAAAAAAAAAAGTATTACATTTCTTCATTAAAAATGTTACATTTACTTTGCAAGAAAAAATGTTACATTTTAGAAGAAAAATTGTTACATTTTCATGTAAAATTAAAAAAACTAATGAAAGTGAGATAAATTCGATATAGTACGCCGGTGCAATCCGTTACCGGTACGTACCGTTTCAGTAACAAAATCGGTGCGATTGTTGGTATGGTATTTATAGCAAAATAGTTTTTTTTTTTTTTTGTCAGATTAGGCTTATTTAGGCAATTCATCGAGCCACTTGGGCCAACATAGTTTTTTTTTTTTTTTTAGAGCTTTTATGTTTCCTTTATTTGAAGTAAACATATTTTATGTATATCTCTCATTTTATAAAACTCCCTCTACGAACCACTAACAGAAACCTCCTCCCTTTCTTTATAAATCAAAACTTGTACTCTCTCTGTCCCAAAATGATAATCTCCTTTTTCTTTGTCTCAAAAAGTTTCTCAATTTCAAAATTAAAGCTTCAAAATTATTAAACTTCCAAAACATATAATGTAACCTTAAAATATTTGAAAAGTCAAATGAGACTAACATTACTAACATTTAAGGACGGAGGAAGTACCTTAAATTGATTTGTTAAAACCCCAAATGGTGTTTGATAGCATGAGTATACTTTTCACTTTTTTTATATAAAATTTCATTAACGGGTTCATTAAGTGAGAATGTTAGTAGTTCAGCTGTTGCATAGAATTGTAAAGACTGAAGTTGAAATATGACTGTTTAGTGGAGCTTCTCTCAAGCTAAGAATGGAATCAAGTCATTCAAAAGTTGCACAAGAATCTATTGCAGCTGGTGAGTTACAAATAAAAGGGAAAGCTACTTGTAAACAGATACAAGCAAAAAAGAATCTATAATATTTACATCATTATTTTAAAGCTTTTTAGTGTAGTATTTTTTTATTTCTACGGTCCCATTTTTCAGAAAATTATTAAACTGACTGTATGAATTTCCTTCATCATTTTCCAGAAAGTTGTTAATGTGTTACAGTGTTAGTTAGCACGTTTGTAATAATTAATGTCATATTCACAACATTGTTTTAGGTGCCCATTCAATGTCTCAAATTAATATTTAATTACAATTCAATTTAAATGTGAACAAATTTTCAGATTTTCCAGAAACATTAAAGCTCAAATTTATTTTCAGAAATGGAGTTCAGTTTTCCCACCCAAATTTTTATTTTTAGAAATAGTTCTTATTCACTTCAGCTTATATATATATATATATATATATGTATATATATATATATATATACTTTGGTATTCTCCTATCTCTCGCCATTTTATCACTTCTCAGCTTTTCAGACTCCTAACCGGTGCGTCACTCAGTCTCTGTCTCAAATGACCAAACCACCTTATACGGTTCTACCTCATTTTATCCTTAATAAGTGCAACTCCTAATTTACCCCTAATCACCTCATTTATCAATCGATCATTTATTGTATACCCACTAATCAATCGTAGCATACGCATCTGCGATACATTTATCTTATAAACGTGACACTGTTTCACGGCCAAACATTCAGTGCCATAAATTAGTGCCGACCTAATTGACGTGCGGTAGAATTTTTCCTCTAATCTATGGGGGCATGCCGGGATCAAATAGAAATCTTGTAGCCCTTTTCAACTTCAACCACCCTACTTTAATCTTATAAATCACATCTCTATCCAATTTTCCATTCTTTTGAATAATCGATACATGATAGCAAAAAAAATTCAGAATCTTGAACAATCTTTCCACCGAATGTGATCACACATGCCTCACTGCTTCCAACTCTGCTAAACTTACAATTCAAATATTCAGTATTACTTCTGATTGGTGTAAAATCTCAAGATTTCAAAGTGTGTATGCACAACTCCAATTTAACACCCTCTTTTGTCTTATCAATCAGCACAATATCATCTGTGAACAATATACACCATGGTTATTATCTTGTATTGACCTCGTCAATTCGTCCTTTATTATAGCAAAGAGAAAGAGAATAAGTGGAGAACCTTGATACACTACAATCATAATAGGAAATCTTCTATATTCCCAACACTAGTCCGTACAATAGTACTAAATTCATTATCATATCCTTGATAATATCAATATATTTATTTGAAACGTCTTTATTTGATAAAGCTTACCGAAGTACCTCTATTAACACTTTATCATACGTGTTCTCCAAATAATTAAAAGCTAAATGTAAATCTTTTTTTTTATCCCAATATTTTTTCATTGTTTGTCTTATTATAAGATAGATTGCCTCAACACATTAATAATTACGTTATTACAACAATAAAAGCTTTAAGAGCAACTCAATGGAAAGTGTTTGGAGCTTTTTATTTTAATGAATTTTGCCATTGTGGAGTTAGTTAAAAGGCTATTTACTAAAGATCAACTCTTTTTATTAAAAGCTCTTAAAAAAATATTCTTATTAGCATTTGCATAAAATTTCATCAATTTTCCATGTTAGAAAAGTCAAAATCTTACAAAAAACGCTTTTCTTCTTAAGCTTAGAAAAAACGTATTTCGTTTTTCCCGCTAGTGCAGTGTTAGTGTAACAAAGTGCCAGTGTTAGTGTAACAAAGTGGCAGTGTAAAAAAGTGTCAGTGTTAGTGTAACAAAGTGTCAGTGTAAAGAGTGCCAGTGCATATATATTAAGTGTCAGTGTAAAAAAGTGTCAGTGTTAGTGTAATAAAGTGCCAGTGTTAATATAACAAAGTACAGTGTAAAGAGTGCTAGTGCATGTATATTAAGTGTCAGTATAAAGAGTGCCATTG
Source organism: Adenophora triphylla var. japonica (assembly GCA_022495995.1). Classification (NCBI taxonomy): domain Eukaryota; kingdom Viridiplantae; phylum Streptophyta; class Magnoliopsida; order Asterales; family Campanulaceae; genus Adenophora; species Adenophora triphylla. Next base: position 100,233 of record JAFEMH010002332.1, on the reverse strand, counting down.
TAGGGTAAAAAAGTGCCAGTATTAGTATAAAAAAGTGACATTGTGAAGAGTGACAGTGCATGTATTATTAAGTGTCAGTGTAAAAATCATTTTTTCTTAAGTTTAGAAAAAAAAAACGCATTTTTTATAAAACCAACCCTAGAGAAAAAAAAGATCCACCATTGTGAAAAAAAAATCTTTGATTTTTTACTTATTGATTTGGTGAGTATATGCCATGTGGAAGGCATAAAAAATATTTTCAAAAGATCTCTACTATTCTGGATTAGGGATGACCAAAATCGGTTCGATTTTGGTTTCGGGCCGAAAATCGTCGGTTTCAGTTCGGCGAGGAGGTGACCCTTAATCGGCCCGATTTTCTCACTGTTCCGGTCATTCGGTTTCGATTTTCTCCCCGGTTCGGTCCGGTTCCGGGCTTTTCCAGTCCGGTTCTCTTGAAAACCAAGGAAGTTTCATCCGGTTCCAGGCTTTTTCGGTCCGGTTCATCAAAATGGCAACCTTTAACCGGTTTGTCGTTCTCCGGTCCGGTTCATCCGGTTCCGGTTTTCTCCCCGGTTCGATCCGATTCCGGGCTTTTCAGGTCCGATTTCGATTCGATTTTCCGATTCCGATCCGATTTGGCCATCCCTATTGTGAATACTCCAATAAAACAAGCTTCACAAACAATACAAGAATAACCATTACTATCTCAACCAGCCAACCCAAATTAAACAAAAATAACATCAAAATTTAAGATAAAATATACTCCCTCCATTCCAAAATGTTTATTTCATTTGAATTTTTTGTTGAACTTTGACCACAAATTTATGAGAGATTAATCATATTCATGAAATTCTAAAAGTTGTTGTTGATAATATTATTAATGGTGAATCAATAGGAGCTTTTAGAATTTCATGAACATAATTAAATTGTCATATATTTGTGGTCAAAGTTCAACAAAAAAGTCAAATGGGACAAACATTTTGGGACGGAGGGAGTATATATAAAAAAACACTCTCAAACCCAGAACCACAACCACCTCCTAACTATATTTTATTAAGGGGCCGTTTGGTTCGGTGAAAAAAAAGTGAAGGAATGGAATGGTCAATGGAATTGAATTCCTTAAGGAATTGGAATGGAAAAAAACTGGTCAAACCCCTCCGTTTGGTTGGCACGGAATGGAATAAAATTGTCATTCAATTCCTTGGCAAATCATGTTTGGTTTGAAAATATAAATTATAGGAATGGAATGAAAGCATATAAAATGACCAATTTACCCTTTAAAAAAATATTTTTTTTGGGGGTGGGAAGATAGGTAGGGGTATGCAAAATGAGTAAAAATATTTTTTTCTGGGGGGTGGGTAAGTAGGGGGTATGCAAAATGAGTAAAAAATATTTTTTTTCATGGGGGTGGGGGGTGGGGGGTAGGCAGAAAAAATAATTTTGTGGGGGTAGGACAGGGCTGGATGGGGGGTAGGCAAAAAAAAAATTCATGGAGGTGGGGGTGGGGGGTAGGGCAGTAATGGATGGGGGTAGGCGGAAAAAAAAATTAATTTTTTTCGTGGGGGTGGGGGTGGGGTGGGGGTAGGCAGAAAAAAAAATTTTGTGGGGGTGGGGTAGGGGTGGGGTGGGGGTGGGGTAGGACAGGGGATGGGTGGGGGTGGGTAGGGGGTAGGGGTGGTTTGAGTTTGGGGGTATTTCGGTCAAAAAAAAAATTTCATTCCCGAAGGAATTCATCATTCCTTCCATATATGAAAGGAATGAAATTTCATTCCGTCGGGAATGAAAAATCTCTCATTCCAACGAACCAAACGGGGCGAAGGAAAGAAGTCAATGGAATTCTCCATTCCATTCCCTCCGTTTCCTACTAACCAAACGCCCCCTAAAAGTTTAAAAAGTTATTCTCAAAATATTTAATTAATATAATTTTATTACCTTAACTACATTCAATAATACATGTTAACAATTAGCTAGGTTTTCTATATGATAATAAATATATTAAAGCTTAATATAAAATAACTTATTTAATATGATTTTTTTTACAATTTTTAATAATATTTTTTGCTAAAAAGTAATGCAATTGGTGCTGCCCAAAAATAAGAGTTGGGCTTGTACCAAGTCCATAAGCGAGAAATGATCAAAGTGGGCCTAAGGCGAGTAAAGGCCCAAATAGGATCGCGATAAAGATAGCCCAGGTGTATCCCGCCGAAAAGTATGTCCGGAGATATCCCGCCGAATTCACTAAAAGGCAAGCTCAAGGTAATGAAAGCGAGATAATGTGAGGAGAGCGGCGAGATATCGATGTAAGATGAATGGCGAGATAACGAGGTGAGACGGCGAGATAATGGAATGAGGCGACCTGGTGCTCGGTTAATCGTATCCAGCGAGAGATAGATTCTAGTGGGAGCGACACATAAAGGGCGGCATATAAATATCTACGAAATGGGACCCACTGGAACGGTTTGACATTGGGAAAAGTGATGTGTGTAAGAGAAAAAGCGTCACATGCTTTGAGTTTATTCTCGTAATTGACCAATGGAATGAAGACACGTGGAGTTAGAGGCTAACGGTCGCATGAGATAGTCACGTGACAAGGGCATGTGCATAGCACGAGGGAAGGGGGTATATATATGAGGGATCGTCATCCCTACCAAGGTACGTTCACCCACACACACGAAACACCCTTCCTCATTTCAGATTTCTCTTCCGGAGCCGCCCCCGAATTAGTTACGTTTGTTGGTGTGCAGGCGAGAAGAAGGAGCCGGAAGTATCAACATTGGACTACAACGGTGTTGTTGCTGATTGAGGAAATTCCTGGCAACATCAATTGGTTTCGTTGCTGGGACCTGAACCTCTTCATCATTCGAAGGTTTACCGGCGGTGGATTAGTAAGTTTGGGGTGTGGTTTGTAGATCTGGAGGGTTAGTGTGTGTTGGGATTGATTTACTTGGCGTTGTGTGTAGTTTGGAGCTGGTTTTATTATTAAAGTTGGTTGTTGATTATTTTTCTGAGTCGATTACTTTTGATAGTTTTGGTGGATTGAAGTTTTCGTGATTTTGATATTGATTGGGTGGTTGGGTGAAAATTTTTTATTTAGAAGTGTTGGTCTGGGTTGAATTGGATTTGGTGGTGTTTGCGAAGGTTCATTTGAACGTTCGTTTGATTGTGGTGTTTTGGAATTTTTGGTATTTTCTGGGTTTTGATTTTGTTGAAGTTCATTTGATTTTGCTGGGTTCTTTTGTTTTTGAGTTGGTGATTGGGTGAAATTGGTGAAGTTGGATTGAGGGGCTGATCCCTATTGAGGAGGAAGAACTTGACCAAGTGGAGGTGGAGAAGGTAGAGGAGGTGGCCCAAGAGAATCTTAATGTTGGGGCTGAGGTGGAGAGCAAGCCAGCATAGGAGCTAGTGCAGGAAGCTCCTCGAACTAGATCCAGGACTCTCGTAGTCGATCTGGAAGGTGAGGAGGAGGATGAAGATGATCGTCCTCTCCAACGAAGAAACAATCCAAGACCAACCCCCCATCTAAAAAAGGGAAGGCAGTTAGCATTAGCTCTCATCTTCTAACTATTCAAGTCTCATATCCCGAGCTAGTTCAAGCTCGCGTGGATAAGCTGAGTGATGTTACTTTGCTCACTGGGGTGGATAGCTCTTGGGTGGAGTATCCTGAGCTTGAGTATGGCCAGGTGGAGGTGAGGAGGGCTGCAGACCAGGATCTGGTTAAGAAATTTACTGACAAGGGTTTGACCGCTGAAATGTTCAAAGCTAGGTTGAGGCTTGTTCATTCTGAGGTAATACTTGGAGTTTTTGGCATATCTGTTAATCTTTCATCTTGCTCTCCTATTTCCCCTAACCTATTTTTAGCCGTCTTGATCCTTTTGCTTGATTGTTATAGGCTCTTGCTATGGTCGAGCTAGCCACGAGCTATTGGAAGGCCTCTGAGGAGCAGGAGAAGCTCGCCAAGTCCATGCTGGATCGAAAGTCTAATGAACTAGATAAGCTGGAGGGAGAGTATGCAAAGTTGAAGGAAGAGCATTCTGATTTGGACGTCGCTTATGAAGTCATAAAGCTGGTTAAGGATGATGCATTGAGGGACAAAGAAGAGGCATAGGGTAAGCTTGGTGGTGTCCAGAAGGAGCTCACTGCAATCAAGGCGGGTAAGGAGAAGGTTGATCATGATCTTGAAGTGGCTACCAAAATGTTGGAAGAGAGTACTGCTATGTTGGACAAGCAAACTGACAACTTCAATGGGAGGAAGAAGCCCAAACAAAGATGGAATCTACTGTCAAGGCTGCTAGTGAAGCTTACAAGGAGAGTGACGATTGTCATAACTATGTCACTGAGCAGGCGAGGTCATTTTTTGATGTGGGTCGCCGTCATATGGCTCGCCGCATTTTCGTTGATCCTTCAGTCGACCTACCTCTTGAGCAGATGGCCAAGTGGGCCTCAGAAGAAAAGTATGGCATCCCAGCTCATCAAGCTCACCCCCTTATCCCGTATAACGATAATGATTTGGCTACCTTAGCTGATGAGGATGCTGAGTTGGAGGTTGAGCCTTGGGTTGTGCCTCCCATTGAGCCAGTAAATTTCAACACTATATTGAAGGAGCTTGAAGATCCTGATGAGCTAGCCTTCGAGGGAGATACCCCCAAGTATGGATTTACTGAATCTGGCAAGCTCAGCGACCTTCAACAATAGGAAACAACATCTGGCCCCCAATCTGAAGTCAATGATCAAGCTGAGGACGATCCTGCCGCTTGAAGTTTCTTTTATGATTAATTTGGCAGTGTAACAACACAAGTTTCAAAACAATTTTTTGCTTTTATGTAGTTTATGCCTTGGCCCACTTTGGGTCGGCGCTTTAACTCGTAACATTTTGCTAGCTCAAGTCCTGGCCCATTTTGGGGGACTTAGTTTTATTTAATCATAGTTGACTTTTCACTTGATCCAATCTTGCTTTGATTCGGCTTGATTGTTTGAATGTCGAACTAGGTTTAATAGGACGAGTGAGTTGCTACAAGCTTTTGAAAACGAGATTGACTAAAAGTCAAACCTGTTGAAGAAACGAAGCTGACTAAGATTCGAGCTTGTTAAAACGAAGTCGACTAAAAGTCGGACTTGTTCAATGAACGTTGACTGGTTATGAATCGAGCCTATTAGAAGGAACGAGGCTGACTAAGAGTCGAGCCTATTTAAAGGAAAGAGGTTGACTAAGAGTCGAGCCTGTTTTAAAGGAACGAGGCTGACTAAGAGTCGAGCCTGTTTAAAGGAACGAGGCTGACTAAGAGTCGAGCCTGTTAGAATCTATGCACAAATGTAACACAATTTTTCGTTGAATTAAACTGCAACTTTATTGAAGTAGTAGCATGTTTACATAGAAAACGGAGAGCTAGAACTAGAACTACACTCAAACTTGAAAACGGAAACTAACTTTGAAACTGAACTAGAAAACTGAACAAGAAGACTGAACTAGAAGACTGAACTAGAAGTAATATCTGATAAGGTGGGTTGCATGCCACGGGTGCTTCAGCTCTTCACCATCTAGATGGGCGATCATGTAAGTCCCCTCCTTGATAATTCGAGTGACGATGTAGGGACCTTCCCAGTTGGGAGATAATTTGTTTATCTGAGTTCTCCTTCCAGTTGACTCGATCCTCCTTAACATATGGTCACCAACTTGGAACGACCTTATCTTAACTTTCTTATCATGATAACTCTTAGTTTTTTGCTTGTAATTTACCATCCTTAGATGAGCTGTATCTCGCTTCTCGTCAATTAAATCCAAATCGATCAATCTATTGACCTCTTTCTGCTCTTGGTCGAAGAAAACTACCCTGGCTGTGGGAATCTGTAGCTCGGGCGGTGCCATGGCTTCTGATCCATATGCAAGAGCGAATGGGGTTTCCCCCGTGGGCCCCCGAATGGTTGTGCGGACTGCCCAGAGAGCAAGGGGGAGTTCGTTCAACCAGTTGCTATGTCGACCAACCAAACCCGTTTTTAATGCTGAGAGGACCAATTTGTTCGCTGCTTCAGCTTGCCCGTTGCCTTGGGGATAGGTGTTCGGTCGAAACCTAACGGTTTATTTTAAAATCCGCAAGCGCAGGGGCTATTGAAATATAGCGGGTGCAAGTACGAGTCGATCCCACAGAGACAGGGTTTACCTTGGGATTATTTTTGTCTTTATTAAAATTGTAAAAGAGATTGGGGGAGATAAAGATTTGTTTTGGGAAAAGAATGAAGTATACACAGAAAATACTTTAAATGAAATCTTATAAACGAAGCATTCTCGGGATTGGAAATCATATACATAATTTGTTCATCAAATAGTCATTGTCTTAGGAAATATAGGTTTTCATGAAAATCAAGGATGGTATGTTAGGCTTACACTACTTCTCACGGTCAAGACAGTAGCGTTGTATTCTTCACTAATTATGTCCTAACTGTTTGAGATTTCCGTTTATGGTACTCCCGCCCTGTCACAAACGGGCATTCCGGCTTATCTCTAGCTGACCATAATTAGTAAGAATCCATTAAGAACGAGAGTCAACATACTTTCCATTAAAGGAACATCCCTAGGCCGTTGAACTACTTTCGTGATCAATGGAACCCAGTTTCTCTATATGGTTCCGTCAATCGAGATTCTCCGCTAGGTACTTCTCTCGATCGACTGAATCATACAAGTTTGACGTCTCCAAAATGTAAGTCATTTTGAGATTTATATAAAGAAATTGTTTAGATGAAGATAGAAGACAAGACTTTCATATTTTAAGATGATGAACGATCTATGCTTTGAGTTTTCAACCCCAAGAACAAGGGGGATTACTCGCTAGCCATGTAAAAGAAAATAAGCAATAATATAAGAGATAGGGTAAGAAAGACTTATGATTATTGAGAGACGAATGGCTGGAACAATACTTCAACTTTTATTGCTTCTTTTCCAAAGGAACTTCAAGAACAAAGATGGACTTTAATCTTCAAATATCTTTGGAAATCAATGGATAAAGTACTTGTAACTTTTGCTATACTAATCTCTAACAATTTCTGATGAAATTTCAATATTTAAGACTGATTACAAGGGGTCTATTTATAATGGGGAGGAATCTCTTCAAGAAGGTGCCTTCTAAAGGCGCCTTTTAAATCTGCAGACACCATTTGCACGGCCGAGTCAAGGGATTTGCACGGCCGTGCCTCCTTGGCGCCAGTTTTGGATTTGAATTTGGGCAATTGGCACGGCCGCTCCTCATTTGCTGTACGGCCGCTCTGGAAGGTAGCACAGCCAAGCAATTTCCAAGACACGATCGCTCTTCATTTTGGGGCCAAAAATGGCCCTGACATGGCCAAGTGCACGGCCGCTCTGGCTGGATTTTGGGTTGTGTGCTTGGTTTGATTGTTGCTCTTCCATGCCTTTGTAATAAGATGTCCAAGCATCCTTTGATCATAAAATAGACTCCAAAAATCTGTCTAAGATGCATAATATACACCAAAAGCGTAAAATCCAAGATATATATAAAAGAATGCTAAAATAGATTAAAATGCAATCTAAATGATAATAAACTTAAGGAATTTGCTATGAAAATATAGGATAAATGACTATATAATAGTCACTTATCAAACTCTCCCACACTAAGCTCTTACTTGTTCCCAAGCAAATTTAGGATGAAAACATGGAGAGGGAGAAAAGAATGAAAGAAAGAATAAAATAAGAATGATCCCTCAGAAATTTATAGTAGCAAGCCCTATTGCCTTTTGAATATTGCCTTTATCTTTCTAGTCATATTTTGCATACCTTTAAAAATTATTAGAAAGAAGCATTTTGGGGATGTTTTAAAAAAATACTTTTAAGACAATAACCTAATATAGCATATATAGGAATTGATCAAGTAAAGCATGTTAGAAGGATAAATCTTAGATCATGAACTTGGTAAAAATAGAAGCTTCACTCTTTTAGAGTGATTTTTTTAAAAAAAATGAATTGTATTGCTTAAAAATGTACAAATAAAAGCATAAATACTTATTCACAAATTAGAAGCTTTCATAGAATTGAATTGCATTTTTAAATCACAAGGGTGAAAAGTGGATGATGATAGTGAAAAAATTTTATCGAGGTTTCAACAATTTATCTTATTTTTGCACGTGTTAAATTTTTGCAAAAGACCTTAGTTATTTTTTATCCTTTCAAGTAAGAGACATTGTGGCTGCGAACCCCATGTTTCTAATACTTAGATCAAGAATACTTTGGATATCACTTCCATTTGGCAAGGAAGCATCGTCGCAGCGAACGCCATGCCCCGAGTTACTTAGGAAGTAATAGATTTCATTTTGCTTTTAAGATTTGGTGACTAAGTCACTCTTTTAGCAATAAGATAAAATGCCTAGCCTTGATTTGATTAGTGAAAATGGAAAGATGGAAATTTAGCGAAGGGATGTGATTCAAGGGGTGCAAAATAAAATAAATGCTTCTAATAAGGGAATAAACATTAATAGAATTTGAAATATACATTTAAAGAAATATTTTCAAAAAATTTCATGAAAACAACCAAATAAATAAAGATGATCAATAAAGATTCAATCTTATCAAATGCTTTTTCTTGACAAAACCCTATATTTTGCTATATTAACTTATGAAGCTCTAATTTATTTCCTAAAAATATCTCTATATTTTTCTTCTTATTAATTTCTAAGTTTATAGAAAATATGAGAGAAAATTAAAAGCATTATTTTGAGGCAAATAGTAAGCATAAAAAATAATAATATGGATCATCATAGGAATTATATTTTTTATATATATATACTAGATATGCATACATAAAAAGAAAAGAAAAAGAAACTAAGTTAAAAAGAAAAATTTAAACTAGAAAGCATCTAAAATTTAAACTAGAAAGCAAATAAATAAAGATAGATAAATACAAATAAAGATAGATAAATAACCCCCCCCCCCCCACACTTGATGTGAACATTGTCCTCAATGTTTCAAGGACAAAGAGAAAAAAGATAAGCATGCGGTGGTAAACAAAATTATGATAAACAGTAATATAATCTATCGGTTTACTATTTCGATAATGCTTGTTTAAGGTCATAAGCTCGACCCCTTTTTTTCAGTAACAATGGGCGGTGAATGGTATTGTAATGGTCTCTTATCCTTAACAACTCGCCATTCCTTGCCCTTTGGCGTGATCGAGCTCTTATGATTGATGCATACGTGATATCCTGGTGTGCCTTTTTTCTTAGGCCCCCTACCCTTTGATTTTTCAACTTTATTAGGTTGTTTAGGGTGCACATTTTTTTCACCGCTATGATCTAAGGGCTTTTTAATTATTATTTTTGAGTCCTTGGCTTGTGACTTTTCACCCTTTTTGCTATCATTTTCAGGAGTGTTAACTTCATGGCACGACTTCTTGAGATTTATGTTTTTAAATTCGACCTTCTTATTTCTAATGTTTAGAGAAAGAGTGTCATTCTTTACATCTATTACTGCACTAGCGGTGGCAAGAAAAGGTCTTCCTAGAATGATTGGAATTTGGTGATCTTCCTCCATCTCAAGAACTACAAAGTCGACCGGGATGATCAATTTCCCGATTTGACAAGGAACATCTTCCATAATGCCTATCGGGTATTTAATGAAGCGATCCGCTAGTTGGAGAGAAATAATGGTGGGTTTCATTTCCCCCACACCTAGTTTCTTACCTATCGAAAGCGGAATGAGGCTCACACTTGTCCCAAGATCTAACAAATCATTATCAACATTGTATTTACCTATTTTGCAAGGAATAGAGAAAGTGCTGGGATCTTTTAATTTAGGAGGAAGTTCTCTTTGTAAAATGGCACTTACTTCTTTTGTCAAAGCGACAGTCTCATGCTCCTCAAGTTTTCGCTTATTTGCAAGAATATCCTTTAAGAACTTAGCATAAGGCGGCATTTTTTGAAGGGCATCGGTAAAAGGTATGTTGATATAAATAGATTTTAAGATTTCTAAAAATTTTGCAAATTATTTTTCGAGTTTAGCTCTTACCAACTTTTGAGAGTATGGCATTGGAGGGTCAAAATTTCTAAAAATCTTAGGAGATTCTGTCCCATTTTTAACATCTTCATTAGTCTCAACCATCGGTGGGGTTGGACTAACGTTCTCCTTACTTGATTTGATATTTTCCTTAGGAAGGGGATCTACAATTTCTTTTCCACTCCTAGTTTCTACCGCACTAACATGCTCGTCGGGCCTTTGCGATTGACCGGGAAAACTCCCTTGTGGTCTATGCAAGGTTCCGACTTGTTGAGCTTGTTGATTTTAAAGCATTCTATTGTGGGGGCGGCTAAATTATCAAACCTAGCATTCAACGACTTAATGGATTCCCTTAACTCATTATTGGTCTTCTCTTGTTCATTCTTATTTTCAACAATAAAATCCATAATAAGATCCAATTTAGACTTAAGGGGAGGGAAAGCACTAGAATTGAAATTGAAATTCTTTTGTGTGAATCCCGGTGATTGCGTAGAAGGTTGTGGGTTTAAAATATTGTTATTCTTATAGAAAAAATTAGGGTGATTTCTCCATTCGGGATTGTATGTTTTTTAATACATACCACCATTTTCCCCATAAGAATTAACAAAATTTACTTGATCACTAGAAGTAGTGTCAAGCAATTCAAAACATTTTGTACTATGTGAGTTTAACCCACATAGTTCACAGACAACATTAATTTTGGCCACGGGATTTACATTAAAGTTTTCAAACTTTTTAAGAAGCATATCAACTTTAGAGGACAAGATATTAATGACATCAACATTGTACTTACCTGGAATCTCCTGCGGTTGTTCCCTCTTATTGAACCATTGAGAGTGATTCGGGCTATGTTCTCTATCAAGTCGTATGCTTCATCCACCGTCTTATTCATTAGTGCACCTCCTGCGGCGGCATCAATTGTCTCCCTTGTTCTATATGTGAGACCATTATAGAAAGTGTGCACAATTAACCATTTTTCAAGCCCATGGTGGGGGCACATTCTGAAAAGTTCCTTGAATCGCTCCCACGCGTCATACAGTGATTCGCTTCCTGTTTGGCTAAAATTTGTAATCTTCGTTCGAATTTGAGCGGTCTTGCTCGGATGGAAGAAACGTCCAAGGAATGCTTCTTGAATTTGGTTCCAAGTTGTAAAAGAGTTGGGTGGGACTGAATTTAACCACTGCTTTGCCTTATCCTTAAGTGAGAAAGGAAAAAGGCGCATCCGAATTGCTTCAGGGGTAATATTCTGAATACGTGTGGTATCATAGTATTTCAAGAATGTTTGGATGTGGAGATGAGGGTCTTCGAAAGCAGTGCTGCTATATTGGTTATTCATAACCATATGCAAAAGTTACGGCTTTATCTCAAAGTGTGCCGCTTCGGCATTCAGCACAACTATAGGGGATCTAGTTCCCGGGGTACTTGGATTTATAAAGTCCCGTAGGGTCTTAGGAGGTGTTTGTGGCTCTCCTTCCGCCATATGTTTGTTTAGTGTCTCCTTCAGTTTTCTTAACCATTCGTGAAAGCTTCGTTCGATTCTGGATCAAAATTGTCAAAGAATGTCCGAGCCCGTTTCATACACTATAAGAAAAACACTCAAAAAGAGAGTAAATGTAACAAATTACCGAAAGTAAAGACAAAAAAATCTAAAAATAAAACAAAAATTTATGTAGTAAAGACAAAAACAAAAAGTAAACCGTTGTCCCCGGCAACGGCGCCAAAAACTTGTTCGATCGAAACCTAACGGTTTATTTTAAAATCCGCAAGCGCACGGGCTATTGAAATATAGTGGGTGCAAGTACGGGTCGATCCCACAGAGACAAGGTTTACCTTGGGATTATTTTTGTCTTTATCAAAATTGTAAAAGAGATTGGGGGAGATAAAGATTTGTTTTGGAAAGAGAATGAAGTATACACAGAAAATACTTTAAATGAAATCTTAGAAACGAAGCATTCTCGGGATTGGAAATCATATATATTAATTTGTTCATCAAATAGTCATTCTCTTAGAAAATATAGGTTTTCATGAAAATCAAGGATGGTATGTTAGGCTTACACTACTTCTCACGATCAAGACAGTCGCGTTGTATTCTTCACTAATTATGTCCTAACTGTTTGAGATTTCCGTTTATGGTACTCCCGCCCTGTCACAAATGGGCATTCCGACTTATCTCTAGCTGATCATAATTAGTAAGAATCCATTAAGAACGAGAGTCAACATACTTTCCATTAAAGGAACATCCCTAGTCCATTGAACTACTTTCGTGATCAATGGAACCCAGTTTCTCTATATGGTTCCGTCAATCGAGATTCTCCGCTAGGTACTTCTCTTGATCGACTGAATCATACAAGTTGGACGTCTCCAAAATGTAAGTCATTTTGAGATTGATATAAAGAAATTGTTTAGATGAAGATAGAAGACAAGACTTTCATATTTTAAGATGATGAACGATCTATGCTTTGAGTTTCCAACCCCAAGAACAAGGGGGATTACTCGCTAGCCATGTAAAAGTAAATAAGCAATAATATAAGAGATAGGGTAAGAAAGACTTATGATTATTGAGAGACGAATGGCTGGAATAATACTTCAACTTTTATTGCTTCTTTTCCAAAGGAATTTCAAGAACAAAGATGGACTTTAATCTTCAAAGATCTTTGGAAATCAATGTATAAAGTACTTGTAACTTTTGCTATACTAATCTCTAACAATTTCTGATAAAATTTCGATATTTAAAGACTGATTACAAGGGGTCTATTTATAATGGGGAGGAAGCTCTTCAAGAAGGTGCCTTCTAAATGTGCCTTTTAAATCTGCAGACACCATTTGCATGGCCGAGTCAAGGGATTTGTACGGGCGTGCCTCCTTGGCGCCAGTTTTGGATTTGAATTTGGGCAATTAGCATGGCCGCTCCTCATTTGCTGCACGGCCGCTCTGGAAGGTAGCACAGCCAAGCAATTTCCAAGACACGGTCGCTCTTCGTTTTGGGGCCAAAAATGGCCCGGACATGGCCAAGTGCATGGCCGCTCTGCTGATGGCTGCACGGCCGCTCTGACTGGATTTTGGCTTGTGTGCTTGGTTTGATTGTTGCTCTTCCATGCCTTTGTAATAAGATGTCCAAGAATCCTTTGATCATAAAATAGACTCCAAAAACCTGTCTAAGATGCATAATATACACCAAAAGCGTAAAATCCAAGATATATATAAAAGAATGCTAAAATAGATTAAAATGAAATCTAAATGATAATAAACTTAAGGAATTTTCTATGAAAATATAGGATAAATGACTATATAATAGTCACTTATCAATAGGCGTCTGAAGATTTTCAATGCTTGACTCCTACTCTGTTCATTTCATCTTCGAAAGCTGCAGAGAACTGTAGCTCGTTATCCGACACTATTGCTCGTGGGATTCCAAATCGACACCAAATGAAGTCTTGAATGAAGTTGATGGTGTTCACCTCGATAATCCTGGCTAATGGTTTGGCTTCGACCCACTTGGTGAAGTAATCAATAGCAACGATCACATATTTACAATTCCCACGGGCGGGTGGGAACCAATCAGATTGACACCCCACATATCGAAAGGCCAAGTAGCAACCACTGGAGTTTGCTCGATATTAGGCAAGTGAGGTAGGTTGGCAAATCTTTGGCACTGGTCGCACCCTTGAACAAAATCGTGAGCGTCCGCTCTCATGTGCGGCCAGTAATAACCCAACGTAATCAATTTGTCGGCCAGAGTTCTGGCCCGCGGTTGTCCACCACAAACCCCACTATGCACCTTGTACATCATCTGAGTAACTTCTTGAGGGTGAACACATCTTAATAACGTCCTACTCAAGGACCTTCTGAATAACGCATTTCCTTGAATAACGTACCTCGGAGCCTTTTTCTTGATAGCTCGAGCTGCTTTCTCGTCATTAGGTAGCTCGCCGGTTTCTAAGTATGCTCGCATTTCCTCGATCCAGCACTTGGTGTAGACCCAGTCTCTAGTAGTATCCTCCAGGCATTAAATCTGAACCCACTCATAAGCTGGATGTTCAAGGTAAGAGATAGGCTCCTCGTGTGGTTCATCTGATGTAGCTAGTTTTGAGAGTAGGTTGGCCAATTCGTTGTCATCTCGACCAACCCTTTGTATCTCCCAAAATTCCAAGTTTTTGATCAGCTCCTTCACTAGGTCGCAGTATTTGACCAAGGTGGGATTCAGCACCTCGTACTCTCCTCTGTCTTGGTTGACTATCAGCTGAGAATCACAGTAAGCTACAATCTTGGTCGCCCCAAAACATTTGGCGTATTCAATGGCTGGGACCAAAGCTTCGTACTCAACCTCGTTGTTAGAAGATTCGAACTTGAATCTCAGTGCTTCCTCATAAACGGTCCCTGATTCTGGCTCGACCAATACAATTCCAGCTCCACTAACGTTCTTTGTTGCTGACCCATCAGAGTATACCTTCCAGCAGTCATCGGGAAAACTTATAGTGGGCTGAGTTGCAGGCTCCTTTCCTTTTACTTTCTCCTTCTGAGCTCGTGCTTCGCTATCTTCCTTTGTAAACGTAAGCTCGACCAAGAAGTCTGCCAAAGCCTAAGCTTTCAACGCCTTTCGAGGCCTATACTCGATGTCGAATTCTGTGAGAGCAATTTACCAGTTGAGTAAGCAGCCTGAACTTTCTAGCTTGTGCAGGATCTTCCTCAGGGGTGCGTTATTAAGCACGACAATCGGGTGAGCCAGAAAATAAGCTCGCACCTTCCTGGAAGCCACGACCAAGGCGTATGCTACCTTCTCTGCATTATAATATCTACCTTCCACGTCGGATAGGGCCTTACTAACATAATATACGGGCTTCTGAAGTCCTCCTTCTTCTCGAACTAAAACAGCGGCCACGGCTTGATCGCCAACAGACAAATAAACGTACAAAGTCTCCCCCACGACCGGGCTGCTTAATAATGGTGGGGAGGCAAGATACTCCTTAAGATGCTGGAACGACGAATGACATTCGGCCGTCCATTCAAAAATTTTTGTCCCTCTCAAAGATTTAAAGAAGGGGAGAAGACCTTTATGTCGACTTAGCAATGAAGCGACCTAGGGCTGCCACTCTACCATTGAGTCGCTACATCTTCTTGATATTTGTAGGCTCCTTCATGTCGACCAGAGCCTTGATTTTTTTCTGGATTGGCTTCAATACCTCGCTGAGAAACCATAAAGCCAAGAAATTTTCCAGCTGCCACCCCGAACACACACTTACTCGGGTTAAGCTTCATGTCGTTTGCCCGCAAATTGGCGAACGTTTCCTTTAGGTCGACCACGTGACATCCGGCCTTTGTTTTGATGACCATATCATCGACGTAGGCCTCCATGTTTCGGCCAATTTGGGAGGCAAAGACCTTGTTGACCATCCTCTCGTAGGTCGCTCCTGCATTCTTTAAGCCGAACGACATCATAGTATAACAATAGATGCCCCCAGCAGCTTGAAAGGTTGTCTTCACTACATCATCTTCGTGCATCTTGATCTGGTGGTAGCCTGAATAAGCATCGAGGAAGCTCAATGTGGTATGCCCAGCTATTGAATCTACGAGCTTGTCAATCCGAGGTAGAGGATAGCTATCCTTTGGGCAGGCTAGATTAAG
Source organism: Adenophora triphylla var. japonica (assembly GCA_022495995.1). Taxonomy (NCBI): domain Eukaryota; kingdom Viridiplantae; phylum Streptophyta; class Magnoliopsida; order Asterales; family Campanulaceae; genus Adenophora; species Adenophora triphylla. Next base: position 84,641 of record JAFEMH010002332.1, on the reverse strand, counting down.
GTTGGTGAAGTCGACACACATCCTCCATTTGCCATTAGATTTCTTTACCATGACCAAGTTAGCTAACCAAGTGGTATGAGTAGTCTCCTTGATGATACATGCACTTAAAAGCTTTTGTACCTCAAGTTTGATCGCCTCCTCTTTGTCACGAGCAAAGCTTTGTAGTTTCTGTGCTTTATGTTTCATGGTCGGATTAACTTCTAGCTGTGAACAGCGACCTCCTCCTTTATTCCCTTCATGTCTTCCACTCGCCAAGCAAAAACATCATTGCTCTCCTTTAGTAGCTCGACAATTTCTACTCTTTCTTCAGCCGACAACTGCCTACCTGTCACGACCCGAAACCTAGGCTCTATTTTATTCACGTGTTGGGCACGTGAAGCGGGGCCGTAGCATTTTATTGGTTGCAATTTTCAATAAGTAGGATTCTTATATGTTAGTTTTAACATTTTAATAATAAATTATTTGACATTTTGATTATGTAAATAAATTGTGTGATATTTTAAGTGTGTTAATAAATTAATTTTAATTATTTAATATCTAAATGGAATAAAAAGGAATTTTGTAGTAAAGTCCTAATATTGAAAATATTAATTAAAAAGCTTTACAAATTATGGAGAGACTTGGGTGTAATTGAAAGGTTAAGGATTTAATAGAAATAACTTAAGCTTAGAGGGGTTAAATTGTAACATCTATTAATATATATCCTAACCTTTCACTCACCTTCCAAGCATTTCCACGGTTCAGTCCAGGCGCTCGGTGGAGAGGAAGAGAGAAAGAAAGAATTACTTCCTCCGTCCCAAAATCCTTTTGATTCATTTCTTCCAAAAATTCTAGAAAATCAACCGATGTTCCGTTTTTCGATTCGTCTGCGGCAAAGCGATCAGGGAGCCGAGGGGAACATTTGGAGCCGATCAGATCGTCTTTTTATTTCGGCATAATTTTGGGCAAGTTATTATAATTCCTTTCTTTGCATGTTCATCTTGTTGCTTTTGATGAATTTCTTGGAATATGTATGTTGTTTGAAATTTTAGACAAATTATTTACTTGAGAATGAAAGGGATTTGGTTTTTATGAGTAGGAAGAATTTCTAGTAGATGGGTTTGTTGAAGTAGTTGTTTGGTGATTTAGAACCTCTCCCTTGAATTAAAATGGGTTGGATTGAGTGAATTGGGGTTGGGTTATGTTATACTTGTTATTTGTGAATTTAGTCAAGTTATTTACTTGGGAATGAAAGGAATTAGGATTTAAATGAGCAAGAAGAAATTACTAATATGTGGGTTTGTTAAGTGGGTGTTTTGGTGAATTAGAATCCCTTCCTTGAAGCTTGAGATGGGTTGGAATGGTTAATTTGAGGTTTGGTCATATTTATGCTAGTTGTGGTGAAAGAGTTTTGGAAACATTTTATTTGGATTTTTAGAATAAATGAAAAATAAGTTGAATGACCTTTGTGAGTTGCAAGTTGTTATGTTTCCCTTCTATGCATGCTCATATAGATATGTTACAATTGATTTTTGAAGTGTAATTGTTAATTGTGAAACCTAGTCAAGTTAATTGTAGGGTTGCTAATTTGGGTGTTTAGTAGAATTAGGAACTTTCATTGAATTGAAATGGGTAAATGATTGTTGGGTGAAGATTTTAACATTCCTTTTGAAATTAAAGAGTTGGGTTGTATTGAGTAAATTATAGTGAAGAAATTAGGGAGTTTTATAGTTTGGATTGTGAACATTTGTGCTATCAAAGTGTTAGAACTTTTGGGTTAGAAATCTGCAGTTGGCTCACAATTCGTATCTGGAAACAGTGACACAGAGCGGCCGCGCTACAGCTAGAGCGACCGCGCTCGTTAAAGGAAAAATGGACATGATTTTCTGCCACTTAGGGCGGCCGCGCTCCAAGCCACGGCGGCCGCGCTGGGCCTGTTCCCAAACCTATTTCCTAAACTATTCTTACTTAATTACTTAGACCATTTTAACCTCATAGCACACCTTAATCATAGTATAAGACAACAGTTAAAACTCTTAAAGCCTAAGATATAATATTTCTTGTTATAGTTTATGTGTTGACTTATTATAGTAAAGGCGTAGACCCTTTGTAATACATATTGTGAGTTTGTTAAATCAATTGGAATGTAATTTATAGGATTCCCTACTTTGGAATGCCTAAGATGCTTTGGATTGAATCATGTATTGGTAGCCTTAGTGCTAAATATGGCGAATACTTTATTATGTTGCTATTTTATAAATGTTTTGGTGGAGTATGTATCCCTACTTTGGATCATACGTTATTTGGTTAAACAAATATGTTATTATTGTGTTTAACTAGTTAAAGTCCAGCTGGTACTTGGTTGTCGGGCAATGTTATGGAATTATAATGGCACCGAGCCAAGTTCATTATAATTCATACATTGGTAACCCGATTTTACCCTCCGTTGGCCGTGGATGGGATTAGTGAACTGGCATCTTCTTTATGGAGATGGTTCTAGTTGCACTGGGGATACGACTGCGTGTCGGAGTCCCTATGATCTTGATTTGGTTATGGTTTCGGAACCGCTTCATCAATTGCTGATGCTGCTGCTCAGAGTCGGATGACCCTTGTGTTTAAACCTTGGCTAGTATCCTTCTAAGTGTTAAATTATGCACTTATGTGATGTTATAAGTATATTCTTCTTTTGTGTGATAAAGTATTAATTATATGAACCATGAATGCTTATTATGTAATGCATATCATATTGTTGCATATATAATAACTTGTTGAGATTTTTCTCATCCCGTCCACTTTTACTGTTTTAGACAGGGCGAGCCAGGGTATAGGACCGGTTGAGGAGGACGCCAGTTTGGGGTTATGATTTGGGTAAGATTTGGAAATGGTTACATTATATAAATGTGAACCAGGAGTAGTATACCGAGACAGTTTTTGTAGCTATAATATTTTAGTATTTTAAAGTGTTGTAGTTATATTTGTTATCTCCGTGGTGGAGCTTGTGTAAAAATAAACTTTTGGTTTAAAACTTTGAAGTGTTAAATTTTATAAAGGTTGTAAATAAGTTAGTTTATGTGTTGTTCCCTTTTTCCTCCAAGTGGAGATGCCCCTAGTTTGTAGCGGGATGTTTAAGTTAAAGTTAGTTGTTTTCAAGTTTTCTTTAAAGTTAAACAGGTTTTTATATCAAATTTTTAGAAAGGACATTTCGAAAAAGTTTTTAAAATTTTGGCGTCTCCAGTTCGCGTCCCATACAAGTGGCCAAGTAGGTCCACGGTTTGGGTCACGACAGTTGGTATCAGAGCTTAGGTTATGGTTTGACTAGTGTGTCTACGTGACCTAGGAGGGTAGTTAAGTATAAGTGAGTGACGCTCTAAGTAATTATTATTGCAGGTACTAAGACATCATGGTAGAAGGTGGAGGTAATCCAATTTGGAGGTATTATTTTATTGTTAGTATGAGAGCAAGCGCACTTATAGACCCTGGCTCATTGCATTTGTATGTGTTCATACATTTTGCATTGCAATTACATGTTTCTGTTGAATCTATGCCTTATGTGCTAGAAGTATCGATTCCTATTGGAGATTTGTCTTGTTTCTTCTTTGGTATATAAAGAATGTGATGTGTCTATTGGTGGGCATGTATTGCCAGCGGATTTAGTAGAGTTACAAATCCGGGATTTTGATGTTATACTTGGCATAGATTGGTTGGGTTGTTGTCATGCATTAGTAAACTATCGTAAGAAGCGAGTCTCATTTATTATGCTTGATTTACCTATGATTGTGTTTGATGCGAATAAGTTCTTATTTGGTATTCATGCTATATTTGCATTGTAGAATTGAATGATTTTCTGAGTACTATTTGAATATCATAGTTTCAGAACAAGACCTGTTTATATTATTTCCAGAAATTAACTCTTTTGGTAGCAGTGCATTCAAGACAAACTCGGAAGTCGAGTAAACTTGCAAAAATCATATTTAATTTATATGAACTCGGAATCGAGTTTTTCTTGGGCCCAAATTCATTAGCTTTTTATGTTCTTTCCAATGAGACACTTGGTGAATTAAGAAATTATTTCTAGTAATTCCAGATTTAATATTTTCGGGACTGCTACATTATAAGATGTATTAAAATTAATTCAACTTTGGTTCATTATAACTAAACCATCTGGATTCGTAATTTAATATCCCGTTTGTGGATTTATCTTCAAGTGACTAATTATGTGCTTGAATGTGTTTAGATGGTTTAATCATGAGTACTAATACCATGTGGATGTATTGTTATCCCGATTTTGAATGTGAATAATTTGTCTGAATTTAAAGAATGAAATGAATTTGATACTAATGACTCCAGATATTTGTTATACTTGTTTAATACTCTCAAAGTGATTTCGATATTTCAGTGTTTGGATTGTGACTCTAAAATTTGAGATGTTAGTCATTCTTAACAATTGAAGTATGAAAGTGGTTGTGTATGTGTTTCAATAACTGTATAAAGTTTATTTTTATTGCATTTGCTTTGTTTATATTGTGTGTAAGAGTAACTTTGTAAAGATGAGTATAATTTTTATGGATTTTGATGACTAATTTGAAAGGACTTAATTGAAAGTGTGTTCAAATTGATAGTATTTTGAAAATTTGTATGATTAGCATCATATTGATCGATTACTATTATGATAATTGCTGTTATAATTTTGTAACAAATATGAATGAGAATATTTGGTCCTAGTTGATTTGGTACTATGACATGAATGTGTAGAAGCTAGTATTATGCCTTTGAAATTATATGATTGTTAAGGTTTTAATCTTAGAATGCTTTCTTTATGTATGCTCTGTTTTGACCTCCTTGCCTAAATATCTATAGAATTATACATGTCGTTTTTTTTTATGCATGTGCTTCCTCCCATATGTTATAAGAAAGCTGTAAAGCAAGAAACCTTGAAAAATGTTAAAGAGTTTTAATTAAATTACTTTATGTGAAGCAGTGTGATGGCTTTGCATTACTGGTGCATTTCTTTTCTAGGGTCACCCGTTTGGTGTCCACTGTGACATGGTTTCTCTGGTGAGCTTAAATTTTAAAGCTAAAGTTGCATTCATAAATTATGCTAGAGAATGGAGGGGGAATCAAGATCGAGTTCTCTGTGTGTTCTTAGCCACTATTCACATCAATCATTTCTCAACCCACAGATAAAATCATAGATTAATGAAGGTTATCGAAAATGATTTCATGCTTGTAGCACCATATACAATTTTTAAAATTTATCATTTTTTTTTCTGATGAAAGAGATATCACATTGGGTTCCAAATAAGTTTACGGTTCTTATAGCTTGACAATAATACTTGTGCTGTTGCTAGGGTCATATCCTTTTCACTAGCTAGAGCTTTTAGGAAGTTGCTGAACTATAAAATAAGTACTTCTTAGGATAGCACTTTTTAAAAAGATAATTGAAGGTTTTGGCTTAGCCAGACTACGAGTTGTGGAGTAACCAATACAAGTAATGGAGACAAAAAGTTCAAGAGTTGAGGAATAAGAGCATTCCACATATTAGGGTCGTATGGAGGAATCATAATGTCAAAGAGTCGACTTGGGAACTTTGGGAAGAGATGGAACGAAAGTATCCATGGTTGTTTGATTTTCTCGCTAAGTAAATTCAAAATTCGGGGCGAATTTTTCTTTAAGGGGGAGTGAATGTCACGACCCGAAACCTAGGCTCTATTTTATTCACGTGTTGGGCACGTGAAGCGGGGCCGTAGCATTTTATTGGTTGCAATTTTCAATAAGTAGGATTCTTATATGTTAGTTTTAACATTTTAATAATAAATTATTTGACATTTTGATTATGTAAATAAATTGTGTGATATTTTAAGTGTGTTAATAAATTAATTTTAATTATTTAATATCTAAATGGAATAAAAAGGAATTTTGTAGTAAAGTCCTAATATTGAAAATATTAATTAAAAAGCTTTACAAATTATGGAGAGACTTGGGTGTAATTGAAAGGTTAAGGATTTAATAGAAATAACTTAAGCTTAGAGGGGTTAAATTGTAACATCTATTAATATATATCCTAACCTTTCACTCACCTTCCAAGCATTTCCACGGTTCAGTCCAGGCGCTCGGTGGAGAGGAAGAGAGAAAGAAAGAATTACTTCCTCCGTCCCAAAATCCTTTTGATTCATTTCTTCCAAAAATTCTAGAAAATCAACCGATGTTCCGTTTTTCGATTCGTCTGCGGCAAAGCGATCGAGGGAGCCGAGGGGAACATTTGGAGCCGATCAGATCGTCTTTTTATTTCGGCATAATTTTGGGCAAGTTATTATAATTCCTTTCTTTGCATGTTCATCTTGTTGCTTTTGATGAATTTCTTGGAATATGTATGTTGTTTGAAATTTTAGACAAATTATTTACTTGAGAATGAAAGGGAATTTGGTTTTTATGAGTAGGAAGAATTTCTAGTAGATGGGTTTGTTGAAGTAGTTGTTTGGTGATTTAGAACCTCTCCCTTGAATTAAAATGGGTTGGATTGAGTGAATTGGGGTTGGGTTATGTTATACTTGTTATTTGTGAATTTAGTCAAGTTATTTACTTGGGAATGAAAGGAATTAGGATTTAAATGAGCAAGAAGAAATTACTAATATGTGGGTTTGTTAAGTGGGTGTTTTGGTGAATTAGAATCCCTTCCTTGAAGCTTGAGATGGGTTGGAATGGTTAATTTGAGGTTTGGTCATATTTATGCTAGTTGTGGTGAAAGAGTTTTGGAAACATTTTATTTGGATTTTTAGAATAAATGAAAAATAAGTTGAATGACCTTTGTGAGTTGCAAGTTGTTATGTTTCCCTTCTATGCATGCTCATATAGATATGTTACAATTGATTTTTGAAGTGTAATTGTTAATTGTGAAACCTAGTCAAGTTAATTGTAGGGTTGCTAATTTGGGTGTTTAGTAGAATTAGGAACTTTCATTGAATTGAAATGGGTAAATGATTGTTGGGTGAAGATTTTAACATTCCTTTTGAAATTAAAGAGTTGGGTTGTATTGAGTAAATTATAGTGAAGAAATTAGGGAGTTTTATAGTTTGGATTGTGAACATTTGTGCTATCAAAGTGTTAGAACTTTTGGGTTAGAAATCTGCAGTTGGCTCACAATTCGTATCTGGAAACAGTGACACAGAGCGGCGCGCTACGGCCTAGAGCGACCGCGCTCGTTAAAGGAAAAATGGACATGATTTTACGCCACTTAGGGCGGCCGCGCTCCAAGCCACGGCGGCCGCGCCGGGCCCTGTTCCCAAACCTATTTCCTAAACTATTCTTACTTAATTACTTAGACCATTTTAACCTCATAGCACACCTTAATCATAGTATAAGACAACGCTTAAAACTCTTAAAGCCTAAGATATAATATTTCTTGTTATAGTTTATGTGTTGACTTATTATAGTAAAGGCGTAGACCTTTGTAATACATATTGTGAGTTTGTTAAATCAATTGGAATGTAATTTATAGGATTCCCTACTTTGGAATGCCTAAGATGCTTTGGATTGAATCATGTATTGGTAGCCTTAGTGCTAAATATGGCGAATACTTTATTATGTTGCTATTTTATAAATGTTTTGGTGGAGTATGTATCCCTACTTTGGATCATACGTTATTTGGTTAAACAAATATGTTATTATTGTGTTTAACTAGTTAAAGTCCATTTGGTACTTGGTTGTCGGGCAATGTTATGGAATTATAATGGCACCGAGCCAAGTTCATTATAATTCATACATTGGTAACTTGATTTTACCCTCCATTGGCCGTGGATGGGATTAGTGAACTGGCATCTTCTTTATGGAGATGGTTCTAGTTGCACTGGGGATACGACTGCGTGTCGGAGTCCCTATGATCTTGATTTGGTTATGGTTTCGAACCGCTTCATCAATCGGGCCGATGTCAGCGCCGAGTCGGATGACCCTTGTGTTTAAACCTTGGCTAGTATCCTTCTAAGTGTTAAATTATGCACTTATGTGATGTTATAAGTATATTCTTCTTTTGTGTGATAAAGTATTAATTATATGAACCATGAATGCTTATTATGTAATGCATATCATATTGTTGCATATATAATAACTTGTTGAGATTTTTCTCATCCCGTCCACTTTCTTGTTTTAGACAGTGGCGAGCCGAGGTATAGGACCGGTTGAGGAGGACGCCGGTTGGGGTTATGATTTGGGTAAGATTTGGAAATGGTTACATTATATAAATGTGAACCAGGAGTAGTATACCGAGACAGTTTTTGTAGCTATAATATTTTAGTATTTTAAAGTGTTGTAGTTATATTTGTTATCTCCGTGGTGGAGCTTGTGTAAAAATAAACTTTTGGTTTAAAACTTTGAAGTGTTAAATTTTATAAAGGTTGTAAATAAGTTAGTTTATGTGTTGTTCCCTTTTTCCTCCAAGTGGAGATGCCCCTAGTTTGTAGCGGGATGTTTAAGTTAAAGTTAGTTGTTTTCAAGTTTTCTTTAAAGTTAAACAGGTTTTTATATCAAATTTTTAGAAAGGACATTTCGAAAAAGTTTTTAAAATTTTGGCGTCTCCAGTTCGCGTCCCATACAAGTGGCCAAGTAGGTCCACGGTTTGGGTCACGACACTACCAATCTGAATTATTCGGTCGGGATAGGAAGGATTAGTCACCACTGCTTCTAGCTCGTCCACAGCTTCTAGCTCCGGACCATCTCTGAATTGTAGGGTCTCGATAATAATCTCACGAAACCTCTGTCTTTCTTCGGCCCCCAAGTGTGGAGCCTCTTCAACAATCATGTCATCCAGTTCAGCCGCGATATCACTGGTGGTGACCCCCGAGTTATTGTCGATCTGTAGGCATTGTGACGACCCCAACCCTAGGCACTCAATTTTTAATATTTAATTATATGCTTTTAATATTATGTTGACTTTATGTGTTCAATTTTATCTTTAAATTCTTGAGTTAGGATAAATTGGGTGAAAAGTAAATTAAGGAGCTTATAAGAATTTATTGGACATTAAATAAAGAAACTAAGGGAAATGATACAAAATGGAAATTTAATAAATAGATAAATATGTGGGGAGGTTAAATGAGTAGGATGAATTAATGGGATAAGGTTTATTTTAAATTAATGGGAGTAGGGTGAAAGCCTTGGATTAAGTTGTAGGAGGGGCCAACTTTCTTACTCTTCCATGCCTTGCCAAGTGTCCTCTTCCCATCACCTCCTCTTACTACCCCTCCCTTCTCCCTCATTTCTCATTCATCTTCAACCTAGAGAATTAGAGAGAACCTCCATGGAAGCCCCAAGTTCCAAACCTTGAAGCCAAGAATTTCTTCACCAAATTCAAGTCCAAGAGCACCTTTGAAGTTGGATCGCCTAGAGGAACTCATCTAGCTAAATAGATCAACCTTCCATTTCAATCCCAAAGGTGAGTTGTTATGACCTCCTTTCATCTATGTGCTCATAATCTATCTATTGTTGTTCTTAGTGTTGTGATTGTTATTATATGCTTTGGAAATCTTCTTGGAGTTAGAAAATGGATTAATGGCTTAAAAAGATAGTGGTTCATGGGAGTTGATTTAGATTTTTAAGGAATGGATAGAATTTGAAATTGTTGAAGTTAGGGTTCAATGAAGATGAGTTAAAAGGGTTGAAATGGGTAGAAATAGTAGTGATAAATAATCTAGGGTTACTTGGTTTGAAGTTTACATGTTTGTTTGGGATTTGGTGAAATGAAGGTGTTCTTGGGTGTTCTTGAATAATCAATGGTAGAGGGAAGGAAGAACTAGGGTTAAAGGGGTTAAAAACCTAAGTTTGGGCTGGCGGGAGAGCTTGGGCGGTCGCCCAAGGGGGCTGAGCGGCCGCCCATCTTGGCAGAAACTCACATTTCCTTGAAAACCCTCTTGGGCGGTCGCCCAAGAGGTTTGGGCAGTCGCCCAAGACCCCAGAAATCCTAACTTCAATTACGAACCGAGAATTCGTTTAGCAATCTTGTGATGGTCATAACTTAATCATATTAAATCGGAATTGGATGGTTCTTGGGTCTAAATTGGGTGTTTTTCTGAGTACTTTCTGAATGTGATGGTTTCATAGCTAAAGAAGTTATCCTTATGTCCCAAAAATCTGATTTGGTTACAGCAGGTAGTATTGTACGTTAGAAGTTGAGTGGAAATTGAATAAATCATAGTTAATTCATACGGACTCGAAATTGGATGGTTCAAGAGTCCAAATTGAGTATTTTTAGGTGATCTCTCAAATGGAATTGGTTTTATAAACTAAATATGTAATGATCATTTCCAGATATTCTATTTTACCATGTGACTATATTGTTTATCCCCTTTGTGGATTATTTGGCAAGTGTTATGTGGCTCCCCAAGTGTGGAATATTTGACAAGTTGTTATGTTATCCCAATGTGTGGATATGTTTACTATGTAGTTGTATGATTATTCCATTTGTGAATTTATTTGTTATCATTCATATTTGTTGATGATACTATGCATAGTGTATTACTTAAATGTTGCATTATGGCATTGATTGGCATGAGTATATTTTACCATGTGGTTATATTGCTATCCCGTTTGTGGATCATATTTCAAGTATCTATTATGTGCTTGAAACGTGTTGATATTTTATGTGAATGGGGGTATAATGGATTTCAATCGATTATTGATTTGTTCTCTAAGTGATTGAAGATTCATCATACACGTGACCTCTCCCCCTCTGCGGCCACGGGCGGGGTTCGGCTTCTATGGATATGTGCGGTCGGTTCATAGGAATGCGATGTCTTATATTTTCCACTGGAAAACGGGTTTTATAAGATGTGAATATGCCTAAGCGGTTCACGGAGATGAGTTATAAGCATAAGTTGTCTCGGTTACATGGTATGGGATCTGGTGAATATGCATTCACGAGATGTAGTGGAGTATTGATACCCGCGGTTATACGACTTATTGTTCGGACGGGAAAGGTAAACCAAGGTAACGGAATGTGTTTACCGCTTTCCTAGTGTGTTATGTGCTACCATGCTATGTGTTGCACTTTGTTTGGCATCTTCTTTGCATATCATAATAGCTCATTGAGATTTATTCTCACCCCTCTCCCTTTCTTGTTTTAGATCTGAGACAGGCGGACCGGCCAAGTGAGGACGGAAAGGAGTTGGTACGTGGTATTTTGGGATTTGTCAGGGTACGTATAGGTTGGTGTAAAGAATGTATTTTGGTATAATTCCTTTATGGAGTTTATGAGTATAAAACTTAGTTTGTACGTTATAACTAAAGTCTTTGTAATTAAAACAGGTTGTTACTTTTCAAAGTTAGTTATCTCCTCCTCCGATGTGGAGTAGAGTGGAGTTAGTTTGAAATGTTATATTATTAATGTTTATGTTTGAAAGTCAAAGTAAAGTTTTAAAAGTTTAGTGTTTTCGGGTTAGTTTGAGGGCGCTCCAACTCGGAACACGTGTAGGTTCCGGGTCGGGGTCCTCACGGTTGGTATCGAGCTCGGTTAGAGTTCTCGGGTAGAGTCTAGGCGAGTGAGAGTGTGTGATAAATTACGTCGAGTGTTTGTTGCGGGAGTTTATTCAATGGCTGAAAATGAGGATGATCGGCATCGGAGTTACGGGCAATGTTGATAAGGCGGGGTGATGGAAATCCGAATGTTGAGACGATGAACATGTTTCGAGGATTTTTGCAAAATATGACAACACAAGGGCAAGCACGGCGGCATCAAGGAGGCGGACATGGGCATGGTTTGGAAAAGTTCGTTAAGATGACACCTCCAAGTTTTAGTGGAGATCCGGATCCGGTGAAAGGCGAGAGATGGCTTGAAAGTATGAATAAGATTTTCGCAGCGATGGAAAGCACGGATGCGAGAAAAAGTGAGATGCGCGATCTTCAAGTTAGAGGGACTGCAGAGCATTGGTGGCAAGTAGTGAAGGACGGGTGGGATCGAAACCTTACACCGCGGACACAGGAGAACTTTACAGCGTAAATTTCGAGATCATTTCATTCCAATAGTTACAAGAGATAAGAAGGAAGTTGAGTTTTTGAAATTAGAGCAAGGAGCAATGACCGTGGCGCGGTATTCGGCAAGGTTTACGGAGCTAGCTCGCTATTGTCCACATTTGGTACGGAAGAAGAGAGACGGATATATCGATTTGTGAAGGGATTAAGACTAGAGTTCGAAACTTGATTATTGACGCACGACTTCCCAGATTTTCGAGGCGGTGAATAAAGCCTACCGAATAGAGAATGATATTGACGAGCAGGGGGTAAATGCGAGGTGGAAGTGGAAGTAAGCGAAGTTTCAAGGCCAAGGTTCTGGATATAATAGAGGGCATCGAAAGGATCGGCACCGGAGTTAGCAAGAGGAGAAAAAGTGGCGACTCGAGACAAATCATCCGACTTCGGGTCGGGTAAGGATTATATGTGGATATTGCAAGAAGATGGGTCATTACGAAGACAAGTGTTGGAGTAAGCAAGGGAAATGTTTGAATTGTGGAGAAATGGGACACTACAAGAAGAATTGTCCTATATTTCATCGAAGGTTAGCTTGGGGTACCGGACATAGGGGGCCTAAAGGAGGAATAAAAAGGAACAATGAAGGGAATCCAAAAAGGTAACGTTTAAAGTCGAATACTTGTTTTGAGTTTTGGAGGGATAGATCCCTCGGCTACCTTTAGAGGTAATATACATGTCTCGAAGTAGGGGTCATACTTTATAGATCCCGGTTCATCTCATGCACGTGTGACATTGCATTTTGTTTCATGTGGCATACATTGCTTAAGATGTGTTTTATGTGTTACAGATTTCTACTCTTATGAGAGAATACCTCGAATATTATTTGGTTTACCACTAGTGTGACGTGGTTATAGCGAGCATGTATTGCTAGTTGATTTGGTATGATTACCAATGTGTGATTTTGATATATACGGCCTAGAATGGTAAGTAGTGGTCGGGCGGTGATAGACGTCGTATGAAGCGAGTCTTTTTTTTTACTATGCTTAATTGGTCTATATGGTATTAGATGCAAATAAGCCTTTATGTGGTATCCTTGTTAGATATGCCTTAAAGATTGAAAATTTTTGGTTAAGAAGTGTGAAGCTTAATTGAAATGTGGTAGACTTAGGTAAGAAGTCTTCGAAAAATGTTATGTGCTAATTAGGAAAATAGTAAGTATGCTTTCAGCAAAGTATTATATGACTTTCGGTTGGGAAGTGGAATCACGTATTGATGTAGTGTCAGGTTAAATACCTATATCAAAAGCACCCTATAGAATGGTCTCGATTTTTGTTGTGGTTATAAGGAGTAGAGTTCTATCCTTATCTTGATAGCTAGTGGAAATTATTAGTGGTGACATCCTTGTTTACTTGACGTTGAGAATATCATGAAAATTAATTGTGAATTGTGTTATCTATTTTCCAATAGGAAAATTTATGTGTGAAGTTTAATAATTGTAAGTTGGCTTTGGAATATTGCCGTAATGAGTCCATAGTTTTAGGATTGAAAGGGGTGCTACCAAGGGAGTGTCATTAGATTCTTGAGAATTGTATTATTGTTGATAGAGTTAACCTGGAAGAGGTATCCTGGATGTAGAATGCAATAAGGGTGAATCGTATAGTAGAGAGGAAGAATAGGTTGACTGTAGATATGATCCTTATTGAGTAATGAATGCGAGAACTTGACGCTTTTAATTGTGTATCAATGGAAGGCTAATTTGTGATATGATGCGAAATGGGAAAGTGATAACTTATGTTTAGAGGAAGTGAATCAGGCGGAGCAGAATCTTCTTATTTTCAACTTGTAAATGCGAGATTATATTGCGTTTTACTAGCGGAATTTTTAACTAGTTGCAACCAAATTTGAGATGTGTTAACGATCATGAAAGTTTAAAGTATTTGTTGGTTCGAAAGGAATTTAACAATAAGCAGAGTCGAGGGTGGAAATTATTAGAAAGACTTAAATGAGGTTATATCTTGTTACCGGAAAAGTTATTGTGATTGCGATTGCGATTAGCCGAAAGGCTTATGTGTCAACAAGTATATCCTTTGAGTTGCATGGTGAGATATTTTGCGAAAATTCAAGTTATACTTATAGTGTGGAGACCTTAGAGGAAGTTCAACCATGATTCGAAGTTAAGAGGATTATCGGCTAGTTTCAAGACTGGGAGACCAAGGATTTTGTATCTAATTGGGATGAAAATTTAACCCTCAACTCGGAGTGTGTATCATTCTTTGTAAGAGATTAGAATACCGGTTTTAGAGGAAGACCGTAAACCTAGAATTGCGACTCATCGAAAAGTTTGAAGAAGTATCAAGACTTGAAGAAGAGTTAGAAGATTCGAATGGGAAGACAGTGCGATGGAATTTTGTAAGCTGTACTACTTTCAACGTCGATAAGGTTGGGTGTGTTGGAGTGATAGTGGATGAATAGATCAAGTCGGTTTACTTTCAACTTATATTAACGAAGTATTCGAGGGGGAAATTAAAACATTGTGAATGCGGGAGATTGAATGATTTCGTGGAAAACCAATCAACATTTTACCAGATCGGGATCGAGGATTCATTGTGTTTTGGAAAGCAGGGTGCAAGGTTTTGAGTTCCAAGTCAAGTTTCAGTGGTGCGTTTCTTCCTCAGACAGATGGACAGACAAAGAAGACTATCCAAATTCTTGAGAATAAATTGCGTGTTGTGTGATGGATTTCGTTTCAACTTGAGAAGTTATTTAACCTTGATGAGATTGCGTATATTAGTGGTTTTCAGTCCTGTATTAAGTGGTATTGTATGAAGTATTGTATGGGAAAGTTGTCCTTAAAATTCCTCATGTGTGCGGAGTTCTTCAACTAATGATGATTTAACGGGTTTGGTTTATGTGAGGGAATGGTTGAGAGTTACTAAAATCGTAAGTCCGAAATTAAACTTTGAGAGTATTAGGGTTGTGGAAAATGGGTATAATAATAATACTTTGAGAAAACTATTTGGAAGTGTAATTTGATTGTGGGGAAGGTTATCTTCTTTAATTTATCATTAAGATAAGTCTTTTTAAAATTCGGGTCGAATTTTCTTTAAGGGGGAGTGAGTGTGACGACCCCAACCCTAGGCACTCAATTTTTAATATTTAATTATATGCTTTTAATATTATGTTGACTTTATGTGTTCAATTTTATCTTTAAATTCTTGAGTTAGGATAAATTGGGTGAAAAGTAAATTAAGGAGCTTATAAGAATTTATTGGACATTAAATAAAGAAACTAAGGGAAATGATACAAAATGGAAATTTAATAAATAGATAAATATGTGGGGAGGTTAAATGAGTAGGATGAATTAATGGGATAAGGTTTATTTTAAATTAATGGGAGTAGGGTGAAAGCCTTGGATTAAGTTGTAGGAGGGGCCAACTTTCTTACTCTTCCATGCCTTGCCAAGTGTCCTCTTCCCATCACCTCCTCTTACTACCCCTCCCTTCTCCCTCATTTCTCATTCATCTTCAACCTAGAGAATTAGAGAGAACCTCCATGGAAGCCCCAAGTTCCAAACCTTGAAGCCAAGAATTTCTTCACCAAATTCAAGTCCAAGAGCACCTTTGAAGTTGGATCGCCTAGAGGAACTCATCTAGCTAAATAGATCAACCTTCCATTTCAATCCCAAAGGTGAGTTGTTATGACCTCCTTTCATCTATGTGCTCATAATCTATCTATTGTTGTTCTTAGTGTTGTGATTGTTATTATATGCTTTGGAAATCTTCTTGGAGTTAGAAAATGGATTAATGGCTTAAAAAGATAGTGGTTCATGGGAGTTGATTTAGATTTTTAAGGAATGGATAGAATTTGAAATTGTTGAAGTTAGGGTTCAATGAAGATGAGTTAAAAGGGTTGAAATGGGTAGAAATAGTAGTGATAAATAATCTAGGGTTACTTGGTTTGAAGTTTACATGTTTGTTTGGGATTTGGTGAAATGAAGGTGTTCTTGGGTGTTCTTGAATAATCAATGGTAGAGGGAAGGAAGAACTAGGGTTAAAGGGGTTAAAAACCTAAGTTTGGGCTGGCAGGAGGCTTGGGCGGTCGCCCAAGGGGGCTGAGCGGCCGCCCATCTTGGCGAAACTCACATTTCCTTGAAAACCCTCTTGAGCGGTCGCCCAAGAGGTTTGGGCGGTCGCCCAAGACCCCAGAAATCCTAACTTCAATTCTGAACCAGAATTCGTTTAGCAATCTTGTGATGGTCATAACTTAATCATATTAAATCGGAATTGGATGGTTCTTGGGTCTAAATTGGGTGTTTTTCTGAGTACTTTCTGAATGTGATGGTTTCATAGCTAAAGAAGTTATCCTTATGTCCCAAAAATCTGATTTGGTTACAGCAGGTAGTATTGTACGTTAGAAGTTGAGTGGAAATTGAATAAATCATAGTTAATTCATACGGACTCGAAATTGGATGGTTCAAGAGTCCAAATTGAGTATTTTTAGGTGATCTCTCAAATGGAATTGGTTTTATAAACTAAATATGTAATGATCATTTCCAGATATTCTATTTTACCATGTGACTATATTGTTTATCCCCTTTGTGGATTATTTGGCAAGTGTTATGTGGCTCCCCAAGTGTGGAATATTTGACAAGTTGTTATGTTATCCCAATGTGTGGATATGTTTACTATGTAGTTGTATGATTATTCCATTTGTGAATTTATTTGTTATCATTCATATTTGTTGATGATACTATGCATAGTGTATTACTTAAATGTTGCATTATGGCATTGATTGGCATGAGTATATTTTACCATGTGGTTATATTGCTATCCCGTTTGTGGATCATATTTCAAGTATCTATTATGTGCTTGAACGTGTTGATATTTTTATGTGAATGGGGGGTATAATGGATTTCAATCGGTTATTGATTTGTTCTCTAAGTGATTGAAGATTCATCATACCTGTGACCTCTCCCCTCTGCGGCCGCGGGCGGGGTTCAGCTTACTATGGATATGTGCGGTCAGTTCATAGGAATGCGATGTCTTATATTTTCCCTGGAAAACGGGTTTTATAAGATGTGAATATGCCTAAGCGGTTCACGGAGATGAGTTATAAGCATAAGCTGTCTCAGTTACATGGTATGGGATCTGGTGAATATGCATTCACAGATGTAGTGGAGTATTGATACCCACAGTTATACGACTTATTGTTCAGACGGGAAAGGTAAACCAAGGTAACGGAATGTGTTTACCGCTTTCCTAGTGTGTTATGTGCTACCATGCTATGTGTTGCACTTTGTTTGGCATCTTGCTGCATATCATAATAGCTCATTGAGATTTATTCTCACCCCTCTCCCTTTACTGTTTTAGATCCTGAGACAGGCGGACCGGCCAAGTGAGGACGGAAAGGAGTTGGTACGTGGTATTTTGGGATTTGTCAGGGTACGTATAGGTTGGTGTAAAGAATGTATTTTGGTATAATTCCTTTATGGAGTTTATGAGTATAAAACTTAGTTTGTACGTTATAACTAAAGTCTTTGTAATTAAAACAGGTTGTTACTTTTCAAAGTTAGTTATCTCCTCCTCCGATGTGGAGTTGAGTGGAGTTAGTTTGAAATGTTATATTATTAATGTTTATGTTTGAAAGTCAAAGTAAAGTTTTAAAAGTTTAGTGTTTTCGGGTTAGTTTGAGGGCGCTCCAACTTGGAACACATGTAGGTTCCGGGTCGGGGTCCTCACAGTTGGTATCAGAGCTCGGTTAGAGTTCTCGGGTAGAGTCTAGCTGAGTGAGAGTGTGTGATAAATTACGTCGAGTGTTTGTTGCAGGGAGTTTATTCAATGGCTGAAAATGAGGATGATGGCAAGATCGTGTTACAGGGCAATGTTGGTAAGGCCGGGGGTGATGGAAATCCGAATGTTGAGACGATGAACATGTTTCGAGGATTTTTGCAAAATATGACAACACAAGGGCAAGCACAGCAGCATCAAGGAGGCAGACATGGGCATGGTTTGGAAAAGTTCGTTAAGATGACACCTCCAAGTTTTAGTGGAGATCCGGATCCGGTGAAGGCTGAGAGATGGCTTGAAAGTATGAATAAGATTTTCGCAGCGATGGAGAGCACGGATGCAGAAAAAGTGAGATGCGCAGTCTTCAAGTTAGAGGGACCTGCAGAGCATTGGTGGCAAGTAGTGAAGGACGGATGGGATCGAAACCTTACACCGCAGACCTGGGAGAACTTTACGCGTAAATTTCGAGATCATTTCATTCCAATAGTTACAAGAGATAAGAAGGAAGTTGAGTTTTTGAAATTAGAGCAAGGAGCAATGACCGTGGCGCAGTATTCAGCAAGGTTTACGGAGCTAGCTCGCTATTGTCCACATTTGGTACCGGAAGAAGAGAGACGGATATATCGATTTGTGAAGGGATTAAGACTAGAGTTCAGGAAACAGTTATTGACGCACGACTTCCCAGATTTTCAGACAGCAGTGAATAAAGCCTACCGAATAGAGAATGATATTGACGAGCACCGGGGTAAATCTGAGGGTGGAAGTGGAAGTAAGCAGAAGTTTCAAGGCCAAGGTTCTGGATATAATAGAGGGCATCAGAAAGGATCAGCAGGAGTTAGCAAGAGGAGAAAAAGTGGCGACTCGAGACAAATCATCCGACTTCAGTCGGGTAAGGATTATATGTGGATATTGCAAGAAGATGGGTCATTCTGAAGACAAGTGTTGGAGTAAGCAAGGGAAATGTTTGAATTGTGGAGAAATGGGACACTACAAGAAGAATTGTCCTATATTTCATCGAAGGTTAGCTTTGGGTACCGGACATAGGGGGCCTAAAGGAGGAATAAAAAGGAACAATGAAGGGAATCCAAAAAGGTAACGTTTAAAGTCGAATACTTGTTTTTGAGTTTTGGAGGGATAGATCCTCAGCTACCTTTAGAGGTAATATACCTGTCTCAGAAGTAGGGGTCATACTTTATAGATCCCGGTTCATCTCATGCACGTGTGACATTGCATTTTGTTTCATGTGGCATACATTGCTTAAGATGTGTTTTATGTGTTAGAGATTTCTACTCTTATGAGAGAATACCTCGAATATTATTTGGTTTACCACTAGTGTGACGTGGTTATAGCCGAGCATGTATTGCTAGTTGATTTGGTATGATTACCAATGTGTGATTTTGATATATACCGGCCTAGAATGGTAAGTAGTGGTCGGGCGGTGATAGGCTTGTCGTATGAAGCGAGTCTTTTTTTTTTTACTATGCTTAATTGGTCTATATGGTATTAGATGCAAATAAGCCTTTATGTGGTATCCTTGTTAGATATGCCTTAAAGATTGAAAATTTTTGGTTAAGAAGTGTGAAGCTTAATTGAAATGTGGTAGACTTAGGTAAGAAGTCTTCGAAAAATGTTATGTGCTAATTAGGAAAATAGTAAGTATGCTTTCAAAAGTATTATATGACTTTCGGTTGGGAAGTGGAATCACGTATTGATGTAGTGTCAGGTTAAATACCTATATCACAAGCACCCTATAGAATGGTATCGATTTTGTTGTGGTTATAAGGAGTAGAGTTCTATCCTTATCTTGATAGCTAGTGGAAATTATTAGTGGTGACATCCTTGTTTACTTGACGTTGAGAATATCATGAAAATTAATTGTGAATTGTGTTATCTATTTTCCAATAGGAAAATTTATGTGTGAAGTTTAATAATTGTAAGTTGGCTTTGGAATATTGCCGTAATGAGTCCATAGTTTTAGGATTGAAAGGGGTGCTACCAAGGGAGTGTCATTAGATTCTTGAGAATTGTATTATTGTTGATAGAGTTAACCTGGAAGAGGTATCCTGGATGTAGAATGCAATAAGGGTGAATCGTATAGTAGAGAGGAAGAATAGGTCGATCGTAGATATGATCCTTATTGAGTAATGAATGCGAGAACTTGACGCTTTTAATTGTGTATCAATGGAAGGCTAATTTGTGATATGATGCGAAATGGGAAAGTGATAACTTATGTTTAGAGGAAGTGAATCAGGCGGAGCAGAATCTTCTTATTTTCAACTTGTAAGTAACTGAGATTATATTGCGTTTTACTAGCGGAATTTTTAACTAGTTGCAACCAAATTTGAGATGTGTTAACGATCATGAAAGTTTAAAGTATTTGTTGGTTCGAAAGGAATTTAACAATAAGCGAGTCGAGGTGGAAATTATTAGAAAGACTTAAATGAGGTTATATCTTGTTACCGGAAAAGTTATTGTGATTGCGATTGCGATTAGCCGAAAGGCTTATGTGTCAACAAGTATATCCTTTGAGTTGCATGGTGAGATATTTTGCGAAAATTCAAGTTATACTTATAGTGTGGAGACCTTAGAGGAAGTTCAACCATGATTCAGAAGTTAAGAGGATTATCGGCTAGTTTCAAGACTGGGAGACCAAGGATTTTGTATCTAATTGGGATGAAAATTTAACCCTCAACTCGGAGTGTGTATCATTGCTGTAAGAGATTAGAATACCGGTTTTAGAGGAAGACCGTAAACCTAGAATTGCGACTCATCAGAAAAGTTTGAAGAAGTATCAAGACTTGAAGAAGAGTTAGAAGATTCGAATGGGAAGACAGTGCGATGGAATTTTGTAACTGTACTACTTTCAACGTCGATAAGGTTGGGTGTGTTGGAGTGATAGTGGATGAATAGATCAAGTCGGTTTACTTTCAACTTATATTAACGAAGTATTCGAGGGGGAAATTAAAACATTGTGAATGCGGGAGATTGAATGATTTCGTGGAAAACCAATCAACATTTTACCAGATCGGGATCGAGGATTCATTGTGTTTTGGAAAGCAGGGTGCAAGGTTTTGAGTTCCAAGTCAAGTTTCAGTGGTGCGTTTCTTCCTCAGACAGATGGACAGACAAAGAAGACTATCCAAATTCTTGAGAATAAATTGCGTGTTGTGTGATGGATTTCGTTTCAACTTGAGAAGTTATTTAACCTTGATGAGATTGCGTATATTAGTGGTTTTCAGTCCTGTATTAAGTGGTATTGTATGAAGTATTGTATGGGAAAGTTGTCCTTAAAATTCCTCATGTGTGCGGAGTTCTTCAACTAATGATGATTTAACGGGTTTGGTTTATGTGAGGGAATGGTTGAGAGTTACTAAAATCGTAAGTCCGAAATTAAACTTTGAGAGTATTAGGGTTGTGGAAAATGGGTATAATAATAATACTTTGAGAAAACTATTTGGAAGTGTAATTTGATTGTGGGGAAGGTTATCTTCTTTAATTTATCATTAAGATAAGTCTTTTTAAAATTCGGGTCGAATTTTCTTTAAGGAGGAGTGAGTGTGACGACCCCAACCCTAGGCACTCAATTTTTAATATTTAATTATATGCTTTTAATATTATGTTGACTTTATGTGTTCAATTTTATCTTTAAATTCTTGAGTTAGGATAAATTGGGTGAAAAGTAAATTAAGGAGCTTATAAGAATTTATTGGACATTAAATAAAGAAACTAAGGGAAATGATACAAAATGGAAATTTAATAAATAGATAAATATGTGGGGAGGTTAAATGAGTAGGATGAATTAATGGGATAAGGTTTATTTTAAATTAATGGGAGTAGGGTGAAAGCCTTGGATTAAGTTGTAGGAGGGGCCAACTTTCTTACTCTTCCATGCCTTGCCAAGTGTCCTCTTCCCATCACCTCCTCTTACTACCCCTCCCTTCTCCCTCATTTCTCATTCATCTTCAACCTAGAGAATTAGAGAGAACCTCCATGGAAGCCCCAAGTTCCAAACCTTGAAGCCAAGAATTTCTTCACCAAATTCAAGTCCAAGAGCACCTTTGAAGTTGGATCGCCTAGAGGAACTCATCTAGCTAAATAGATCAACCTTCCATTTCAATCCCAAAGGTGAGTTGTTATGACCTCCTTTCATCTATGTGCTCATAATCTATCTATTGTTGTTCTTAGTGTTGTGATTGTTATTATATGCTTTGGAAATCTTCTTGGAGTTAGAAAATGGATTAATGGCTTAAAAAGATAGTGGTTCATGGGAGTTGATTTAGATTTTTAAGGAATGGATAGAATTTGAAATTGTTGAAGTTAGGGTTCAATGAAGATGAGTTAAAAGGGTTGAAATGGGTAGAAATAGTAGTGATAAATAATCTAGGGTTACTTGGTTTGAAGTTTACATGTTTGTTTGGGATTTGGTGAAATGAAGGTGTTCTTGGGTGTTCTTGAATAATCAATGGTAGAGGGAAGGAAGAACTAGGGTTAAAGGGGTTAAAAACCTAAGTTTGGTGGCGGCAGAGGCTTGGGCGGTCGCCCAAGGGGGCTGAGCGGCCGCCCATGCCGGCGTAAACTCACATTTCCTTGAAAACCCTCTTGAGCGGTCGCCCAAGAGGTTTGGGCGGTCGCCCAAGACCCCAGAAATCCTAACTTCAATCGAACTGCACTGCGTTTAGCAATCTTGTGATGGTCATAACTTAATCATATTAAATCGGAATTGGATGGTTCTTGGGTCTAAATTGGGTGTTTTTCTGAGTACTTTCTGAATGTGATGGTTTCATAGCTAAAGAAGTTATCCTTATGTCCCAAAAATCTGATTTGGTTACAGCAGGTAGTATTGTACGTTAGAAGTTGAGTGGAAATTGAATAAATCATAGTTAATTCATACGGACTCGAAATTGGATGGTTCAAGAGTCCAAATTGAGTATTTTTAGGTGATCTCTCAAATGGAATTGGTTTTATAAACTAAATATGTAATGATCATTTCCAGATATTCTATTTTACCATGTGACTATATTGTTTATCCCCTTTGTGGATTATTTGGCAAGTGTTATGTGGCTCCCCAAGTGTGGAATATTTGACAAGTTGTTATGTTATCCCAATGTGTGGATATGTTTACTATGTAGTTGTATGATTATTCCATTTGTGAATTTATTTGTTATCATTCATATTTGTTGATGATACTATGCATAGTGTATTACTTAAATGTTGCATTATGGCATTGATTGGCATGAGTATATTTTACCATGTGGTTATATTGCTATCCCGTTTGTGGATCATATTTCAAGTATCTATTATGTGCTTGAACGTGTTGATATTTTATGTGAATGGGGGTATAATGGATTTCAATCGGTTATTGATTTGTTCTCTAAGTGATTGAAGATTCATCATACTGTGACCTCTCCCCTCTGCGGCCGCGGGCGGGGTTCAGCTTCTGTGGATATGTGCAGTCAGTTCATAGGAATGCTGATGTCTTATATTTTCCCTGGAAAACGGGTTTTATAAGATGTGAATATGCCTAAGCAGTTCACGGAGATGAGTTATAAGCATAAGCTGTCTCGGTTACATGGTATGGGATCTCGGTGAATATGCATTCACGAGATGTAGTGGAGTATTGATACCCACAGTTATACGACTTATTGTTCAGACGGGAAAGGTAAACCAAGGTAACGGAATGTGTTTACCGCTTTCCTAGTGTGTTATGTGCTACCATGCTATGTGTTGCACTTTGTTTGGCATCTTGCTGCATATCATAATAGCTCATTGAGATTTATTCTCACCCCTCTCCCTTTACTGTTTTAGATCCTGAGACAGGCGGACCGGCCAAGTGAGGACGGAAAGGAGTTGGTACGTGGTATTTTGGGATTTGTCAGGGTACGTATAGGTTGGTGTAAAGAATGTATTTTGGTATAATTCCTTTATGGAGTTTATGAGTATAAAACTTAGTTTGTACGTTATAACTAAAGTCTTTGTAATTAAAACAGGTTGTTACTTTTCAAAGTTAGTTATCTCCTCCTCCGATGTGGAGTTGAGTGGAGTTAGTTTGAAATGTTATATTATTAATGTTTATGTTTGAAAGTCAAAGTAAAGTTTTAAAAGTTTAGTGTTTTCGGGTTAGTTTGAGGGCGCTCCAACTCGGAACACGTGTAGGTTCCGGGTCGGGGTCCTCACAGGCATAGCTCACCTATGAAGACTTGGTCGACCATAACTGCATCTAAATCTACCATGGTATTTTGGGAGGCACGTGTTGGCTCGATCATGACATCGTCATATGAGTGATAGGTCGCCTCTTCCACGCAGGTGATTGTAGATAGTCATGAAGTTGTGGTGACAGATTTCGATAGCTTCAAGTAACCTTCAGGAGTATCAATCTCTAGCTCCCTCTTATTTCTCATTCGAAGGACATGATCAAGGTAAGCTCGAGCTGTACTTTGCACGCATCCTACTCCAGCTAGCGTGGGAAACTTAACTCGCTGATGGGGGATGGAAGCCACCATTCCAAGTGCGACCTGACCAGGGATACCCAAAATAGCAGCATAATCACTATTTACATCAATAACAATAAATGTTACCTTAGTAGTGACCCTGAATGGATGATGGCCTATATCAACGTCCAACTCGATCTGCCCCTTAGGGTTCGCCCGGTGGTTGGTGAAGCCTTCAAGTCGACCATCATATGATGACAGCTGCTCCTTTGAGAGTCCCATTTCCTTGAATGTCTTGTAAAAAAGTATATCCTTGCAGGCCCCCCTGTCTATCAAGAGTCTGCTCGTCGTACACCCATCAATTAATCCTGGGATAATGAGAACTTGCTTTCTGGCAGCCATGTTGATTGCTAGCTCATCCGGATAGAAACTGATCACCTCATCCCTGATGTAGCTTCTAGGCGGCACGTGAGGGGCTTTGTTGAGTTGAAAAATCTTATGCTTCAAAGCAGTGTTGCTAGCTTGCTCAGTAATCACCCCCAAATTCAGTCGAGGCTGCCTTGGCTCTTGCATACCTCCAGCTGCTCGTTCACCTCTGCCAAGCTGAGCTCTTTTCACATATCTCTCGAGCTTCCCATTGTCGACCCACTTCTGAATGATACATTTCAGACTCATACAATCCTCTGTATTATGACCCGTATCCTTGTGATTTTCACAATATTTGTTGTTATCCCTTCTGAACTTATTTCATGGGTTCATTGGGGCTGGTGGACCTAGCTCAACTGTATTCAAAATTTTAGTGCAACTTACTTTCAACGGTGTAAATGTCTCGAGCACTCTCTCAGTCGCCCTAGTTCTATTCTTCCCATTCTTGTTGTTACCACCGCTCTTTGTTGGGTCTTTCTTATCAGTATCTGCGACCCCAGACTTGGAACATGTCCCTTTCTTCTTTTCCTTCCTCTCTTCAGCTATAGCCACATAGTATGCCCTTTCAAACAGCTCTTGTCGGGTTTTCACGCTCCTGACTTATAGCTCATAGTCTAAGTCTGCAGAGGTCACCCCATTCCTGAAGCAATTTATCACTTCCCTGTCCGTCAGGTCCTCTTCAATTTGATCGACCATCTCTTTGAACTTGGTATAGTAGCTCATCGA
This sequence comes from Adenophora triphylla var. japonica, assembly GCA_022495995.1. Taxonomy (NCBI): domain Eukaryota; kingdom Viridiplantae; phylum Streptophyta; class Magnoliopsida; order Asterales; family Campanulaceae; genus Adenophora; species Adenophora triphylla. The sequence goes on along the minus strand of JAFEMH010002332.1, from coordinate 59,344 downwards.
GCTTTCATTCTTTCCTTGCGCCAGATTGTTCAAGTCGATGACCGTCAACTTCTGGGCTCCAGCTGTCGAGAAGCAATCTAGGAACTTCTTCCTCATGTATTCCCATGTAGTAATACACCCCGGCGTCAAACCACGAAACCAGGTCAGTGCGGCCCCTGTGAGGGTGCTGGTTAATTCTTTGCACATCATATCATCTTCGGTGGAGACGAAACACATGGTAGCCTCCAGATGTTGTATATGATTCTGGGCATTGGTCGCTCCCGAATATTTGTCAAGGGTGGGCAACCTGAAACCTTGAGGAGGTCATCGCCCGAGCAATTCCCTGGACAAGGGACGAAGAGTAAAGTCATTTCGTTCGCCCTTTCCAGTATCCTCCTTCTTGTCGGCCTCCCATTGCTCTAGCCTCTTCTTCCACTACAACCATTCCCTGGCATCTGTATTGTTGTCCCTTGCGTGGGGGACGTCGTTAGATCTCTGTTGCTCATCCCGGTGGGGCTCTCTTCTCTAGTTGGCCCTATGCCTTTCACTCCTAGGGGGAGTCACCTCTCTACCCTGTCTGTCTTTGTGGGAAGGCGACCTTACTGAGTTCACTGGCGACCTGCGCCTATCTTTTTTGACTGGAGACCTGCGCCCATTCCTATCCCGATGAGATTGCGACCTAACTGACCTCACCGGCGACCTGGCTGATCTTAGTGGCGACCTGCGCCCATTTCTTTCGCGGTGGGACTGCGATCTCTCTGTTCTAGTAGGCGACCTACGCCTATTCCTTTCAGCCTCCCTTTGTTGCCTCAATTCAGACTTAGCTTCCTGCTCCCTATTGTTATTGAGATGACTTCTCAAGTCGTCATTGGGGACAAGCATGTGCGTATGGATAGATCGTTCCACAATTCGGCGCTCTTCGTTTGTCATAGCGTTCCCATTCTGCCTACCATTCTCGCTTGGCGGCCTGTGAGAGATCTGAGAGGGAGCTGCCCTTTTCGACCTTCTATCATTCTGGTCGGGCGAGTCTGGCATATCTAGCAATTCCGCTAACAGTCTAGCCTGCTCCAGCATTAACTCTTTCCTACTGAGGGTATTGGTTGAGGGACTTGGTCTGTCGCCTGCAACCATTCGCCCTGCTTGTTGACGCTTTGGAGGGGGCTGTGCTCCTGCCTCTGTCATAGGCCTTTACCTCCTTCTGTTATCGAGCAAACCTCTACCATCAGCTATGCTATTAGAGCGAGTAGCCCTCATAGGCGGATTACCCGGGGGAGGAGGAGGAAGGTTAGCCATTCTGTTTCCTGCACCAGCTTCTGCGTTTCTTACGGTCAAACTGAGCGTCGGATCGCTGAAAGCGGATGCAGTCTGTCCGTCTTGAGCCATATCACTCTCTGATTAATTTTCGAGGTCAAAAAACACAATTCCCGACAATGGAACCAAACTGATGCTGCAAGAATCGTGCTGGATCAATCTCCGTCCAGCTGCAAGATCAATCTCCTGACTTCTGACCTGAAAATAGAACCCACGACTAGCCGGAATGGTCTCCGGAATAGACCCTCGGGCGTGAGAGTAAGTATGGAGTATTTGAGAGCTAAACATTATAATGAACAGATGTATTCAAAATAACAAAAAGCAATTACCTTGAAACGGTTGACGTTGTCATGTATTTATAGGCTTAGCCAGAGTTATAATTGTAATAGGATTGTATAAAATCATTTGAATTACGGATCAGATTTGTATAAGATATCGTGTCCATAAGTAACTCATGTTTTGTAGGAGTTCTGTTAAGAGTAGAATCGTAAATATGCCTGGACTCTGTAGGTCGTCATCTTATCGTAGGTCGAGGTCGCCCGTTGGATCTAGGTCGATCTGACTGAGGGATAGGATCAGGTCATCCCGAACTGAGATATGGATCGTATGTCGAATGATAGCTAGGTCGGGATCACGTAGGTCAGACAATGAGCTAGGTCGACTGATCTTGCTTAATGGGCCTTGGGCCTGGTAATAATTGAGCCTAGCCTACTGAGAATGTGGTGCCAATAATATGTAAATAATTGGACTTGCTCGTTGGGCCTAGCACATCACTTTTATTCCGTTCAAATAATAATAATAGTAACAACAAAGCCTTACTATCAAAATCAAAATGATTTGTGATTGTTAATATGAATCATCGTTTGTAACTGTCAAAGAAAAGAAGTGAAAAAAAAAAGAAGCTATAAAGTAAATGATGTGAAGAAATAACTGGAATAATATTTTGGGAAAAATAGAAAAATAGAAAGAAAGAGTAAAAAGTAAAAAAATAATTAAAAAATGTGAAAGTTAAGAAAAAAACTAAAGAAGTAATAAGTTGGAAGAAATTTTTGGGAAAAAAAAAAACCAAACCTCATAAACTACATAAATCTTTGTCCGCAACTACGCTCTTTTAAACACCATATATTCATCCAATTCAGGTATTGTCATAAGACAAAATGTGCTCAAGTGAGCGGATTTGATGTATAGTTGAGTGTAAACATATTTTTTACTTTAATTAAAATATTTATTTCACATAAATCTATATATAACTGTAATAATATGATTGATTTACCATATTGTATTTGTATTTATATATTAATATTTATCATGTGAATCTTTTTCTAATGTAGGTCTTCTTTTTTAATTTGTAAATTGTATGTCTTTCTTTTGAAAAAGAACTTGGTTAAATAATTAATGTTAATGTTATAGAGAGTTGCTAATCATAAATGTTTTAAATTTCAATATATAATATTAATAATAGAAATAGTTGTGAATGTTCTACTAATAATGTTTTATTTATATAAGTATTCCAAAATGTATACTTTTATTTATCAAATTTATGTGTAATTTTATTTGATTACTATGATGTTATATTTTTGTTGAAATAAGCGTCTTCATAATTATTTTCTTAAATTATTTTTTGTTTTTATAAAAATTGTCTTTAATTTTATCAGTTGTTTTGTCAAACTTATTTATCAGCGCGTTTAACGCAAGTAATTCTAGTTTTTTTCTAAACATTCAAGAACATTCAAAAAAGAAATACTCCCTCCGTCCCGGAACAATCTTCACACTTTTCCTTTTGGGCGTCCCAAAACTTACTTCACACATTTAAAACTTACCTAAAATGGAAAGGAATCTTTACTATTCCCTCCACTCATTCTCTCTCCTACATTATTTTAATACTCACAACACCATTATAATTTACTATTCTCTCCACTCATTCTCTCTCCTATTTTATTTTCACACTCACAACACTTTCAATATAATACTCCCTCCTTAAAATCAGTGCAAACAGTGTTTGTGAACCAAGTTCCGAGACGGAGGGAGTATACACTACTAAAACATAATAATTGAGACAAAAAGTAGTCTCATTAAGTACCATTTACTATCGTCTAGTACCGTTTCTGTTTGAATTAGAAAAGAACAGAGACTAGTTAGGGGCCTCAATAAATTGGTGTAACAATTATTTTAGAGATAGCAATTACAGTCTCTAATATAAAAATCATATGTTAAAATAGAGACTACTAGAAAATAAAGTCCAAAAAAAGAGATCACTAGAAAAATATTATTTTAAAATAGAGATTATTAGAAAATGTTGGAAATGGATAACGGAAAGTTAAGTTTAACTTAACGTTGATCTAGTTTCTAACGGAAGTTCGTTATGTGTTAACGGAACTAGTTACAAATTGTGTTCTACATTTGTTGTAGATTACTAAAATCATTGAATATCTCAAAACCATTTAGGGTGAATGAGAATTAATGACAATAGTCTTTTGTAACTTAACGAGAAGTTAGTTAAAAGGTCAAATTGATCATTTGGATCAAATTGGGTTTGAACAGTGTTTTTGGGTGATGAGTTTTTGGCTCAAACTGATCAGAACGAGTGGGGACTCTGAGCACGAGTCGTGAGCACGAATGGACCTTAATGGACCTTGGCTCAAAACTGATCAGAACGAGTGGGATGCCCAAGAACGAGTCGTGGTCACGACTCGTGCCAAGGAGCACGAGTCGTGCCCTCTGTGCTGTTTCGAAATGTTGCACCTTTTCATGAGAAAAGGCACAAAACCTTTTGACTCCCTTTAAATACTTTCCCCTCCGAATTTCAATTCACTCATACTGTATTTCTACCCTTCCTACCCTCTAGTAAGATAGATTATCATACCCAAATCATTGCATATTGTTGCATTCAATCCGTTCAAGTCCAAAGTTCAAAACTTGTGTTGTTCGTTAGATTAGTTATATTGGTGTGCTCCTTATAACTAATAAAAAGTCGTTTTATCTTACGAGAGTTTTGTCTTTCAACCGTAAGCACCTGTGCGGGACAAATAACTCTTACGGAGATTGTATCAAATACAAGACTCGACTTGATTTCTTTTGTTCTTTCAATCTCCGTTACTTTTCTCGTCAGTTTTTCTGTTAAATCTTAAAGAAGCCATACACAAGTTCCAACAATCGTAAGAGTTATTTTACGCTTCTTCAAGAGATGGCAAACGAGAAAGACACCACTTCATCAAGTCAAGGGAATGTGACGCCTCCTCCACAAGGTGATACTACATTCAACAACGTTGCTCCCGCTCCTTCAACTCATCACATCAGTCATGGTGAGAAACCCGCGAAATTTACCGGTGTGGATTTCAAGAGATGGCAACAGAAGATGCTCTTCTACTTGACCACCCTAAGTTTGCACCGCTTCTTAAAGGAAGATCCTCCGGCGGTAGAAAAAGGTGATCCGGACCCCCAAAGGCAAATGGCAAAGGAGGCTTGGTCTCACGGTAATTTTCTTTGTAAGAATTATATCTTGAATGGACTTGATGATGCACTATACAATGTGTATAGTACAGTCGAGTTAGCCAAAGCGTTGTGGGACACTTTGGAAAGGAAGTACAAGATCGAGGATGCCGGGTCAAAGAAATTTGTCGTCGGTAAGTATCTTGACTTCATGATGGTCGATTCCAAATCGGTAACAACTCAAGTAGATGAATTCCAAATCATTCTACATGGGCTTGATGCCGAGGGGATGATCATGAATGATCCATTTAAGGTGGCTTCCATCATTGAAAAGTTGCCTCCTTCGTGGAAGGACTTCAAAAACTATCTCAAGCATAAACGCAAGGAGATGTCCTTGGAAGACATTGTTGTTCGTCTTCAAATAGAAGAGAACAATAGAATGAATGAGGCCAAAGTTGCTAAAGGCAAGATGGAGGCTAAGGTCAATCTCGCCGAGGCTAGCACAAGTGGCACAAAGAGAAAGCATTCGAAAATACCGGGAATGCTAAGAAAGGGAAGAAGAAGGCCTCTAAGAAATTCAAGGGGTCTTGCTATAATTGTGGCAAACCGGGCCACTTGTCAAGGGATTGTCGTCTCCCGAAGAAAGAGGCGAATAATGTTGACCACATGGATCTTGACTTTGCGGCGGTTGTGTTCGAGGCCAACGTTGCAAACTTGGAGGGGAATCCAAAGGCTTGGTGGATAGATACCGGTGCTACCCGCCATATTTGTGGTAACAAGGAAAGTTTCTCCTCCTATACTCCCATCTCCGGAAGAAAGCTTTACATGGGAAATTCTGCGACCTCCGATGTTCAAGGCATTGGAAACGTGATTTTGAAGATGACTTCCGGTAAAGTAACCTTGTTGGATGTGCTGCATGTTCCAGACATCCGTAAAAATTTGGTGTCCGGCGCTTTGCTTAGTAAGGCCGGTTTTAGACTAGTATTCGAATCCGACAAATTTGTACTAACCAAGAATGGTTTGTTTCTTGGAAAAGGTTACCTCGAGGAGGGCCTTTTTAAAATGAATGTAATGACTGTAATCCGCCAAGGTGCGATGAATAAAAGTTGTGTTCCTTATGTTTACTTGTCGGAAAGTTCTAATTTATGGCATGATAGATTAGGACATGTAAACCTCGACACCATTAAGAAATTAGCGAGACAAGATTTAATCCAAATGACTAAATCCGACTCGACTAATAGGTGCGAAGTTTGTGTTGAGGCAAAAATGACAAAGTCGCCATTTAATGCCATACAAAGAGACACGACTCCTCTCGAGTTAATTCACACCGACATATGTGATTTAAAACTAGTGCAAACTCGAGGAGGTAAAAAGTACTTCATTACATTTATAGATGATTGCACTAAGTATTGTTATGTCTATCTCTTAAGAAGTAAGGATGAAGCCCTAGGGGCTTTTGAGACTTATAAGAAAGAAGTTGAGAATCAACTTAACTTGAAAATTAAGAAAATTAGAAGCGATAGAGGTGGAGAATATGAAGCACCGTTTGAAGGACTATGTTGGGAATCCGGCATAATTCATCAAACAACGGCTCCATATACCCCTCAATCTAATGGAGTTGCTTAACGCAAAAACCGTACTCTCAAAGAAATGATGAACGCGCTTTTGATCGGTTCGAGGCTTGCCAAACAACTTGTGGGGGAAGCAATACTCACTTCTAATTATGTTCTTAATAAAATACCCAAGAAAGGTATTGATAAAACGCCCTATGAATTGTGGCACAATCGTAGGCCATGTTTTAAATACCTTAAAGTGTGGGGGTGTTTGGCCAAGGTTGAAGTACCTAAGCCTAAACAAGTCAAGATTGGCCCAAAGACCATTGACTGTGTTTTTATTGGATATGCCAATAATAGTAGTGCCTATCGGTTTATAGTGCATAAATCGGACATTCCGGATATGCACGTAGGAACTACTATAGAATCAAGGAATGCGGTATTCTTTGAAAACATTTTTCCGGTTAAGGACGGGGAAAGATGTAGGTTCTAATAAGAGAACAAATGAGTCTACATCCGGTCCTTCTCAAATCGTAGATGAAGAGCCGAGACGTAGCAAAAGGGCAAGAGTAGAAAAAACTTTTGGTCCCGATTTTCTATCTTACATGTTAGAAAACGAACCATCAAGCTGTTAAAGAAGCTTTATCCGGTACGGATAGTTTCTTACGGAAAGAAGCTATTAACGGTGAAATAGAATCCATAATGCTCAACAATACTTGGGAATTAGTTGATCTCCCTCCGTTGCAAACCATTAGGTTGCAAATGGATCCTTAAACGGAAGTATAAGGCGGATGGATCTATCGAAAAGTATAAAGCTAGGCTAGTTGCCAAGGGCTTTAGACAGAAAGAGGGATATGATTTCTTCGATACATACTCCCTGTCACAAGGATCACATCTATTCGTGTTCTCATAGCTATTGCGGCGGTGCATAATCTTGAGATACACCAAATGGATGTGAAGACCGCTTTCCTTAATGGAGAACTTGATGAAGAAATTTACATGGAACAACCCGAAGGGTTCGTGGTTCTGGTAAAGAAAGAAAGGTGTGTAAACTTGTAAAATCCTTGTATGGACTAAAACAAGCACCTAAACAATGGCATGAGAAGTTCGATAGAACCATGTTATCGAATGGATTCAAGATCAATGAATGTGACAAATGCGTCTACATTAAAGGAACATCTCGAATCATTCGTTATCGTTTGTCTTTATGTAGACGACATGCTCATAATGGGAAGTAATCATGATTTAATCATGAATACCAAAGGCATGTTAAAGAAGAACTTTGACATGAAAGACATGGGATTAGGCGATGTAATATTAGGGATAAAGATCTCTAGAACATCCGAAGGATTAGTTCTTTCACAATCCCATTACCTAGAGAATGTTCTTCGGAAATTCAATGTCTTTGATAACCCTCCGGCTAAGACACTGTAGACTTGGCTCTACATTTAGCCAAGAACAAAGGGAATCGGTTTCTCAACTGGAATATGCAAGAATAATTGGCGGTTTGATGTACTTAACAAATTGTACTCGTCCGGACATTGCATATTCGGTGAGCAAACTAAGTAGGTTCACAAGCAATCCTAGTACCGATCATTGGAAAGCTCTCATGAGAGTACTAAGATATTTAAAGTATACATTAAACCATGGGATACTTTACAATAAATATCCAGCGTATTAGAAGGATACCGTGATGCCAATTGGATATCGGACACGAAAGACTCTAAATCCACAAGTGGATATGTATTCACTATAGGTGGAGGAGCGGTGTCATGGAAATCCTCCAAACAAACGTGTATAGCCGGATCCACGATGGAATCCGAGTTTATCGCGTTAGATAAAGCCGGGGAAGAAGCGAGAATGGCTTAAGAACTTCCTGGAGGATGTTCCTTGTTGGAGCAAACCCGTGCTCTTTGTACTAATCCATTGTGATAGTCAATCGGCAATTGGAAGGGCACGAGAATAGTATGTACAATGGTAAGTCTAGACATATTCGTCGTAGACACAATACCATTAGACAGGTTGATCAAGAATGGCATTATCACCATTGATTATGTAAAATCATGTGATAACTTAGCGGATCCATTTACCAAAGGTATAAATAGAGATCAACCGTATAAGCTGTTAAGGGAATGGGTTTAAAACCCACAACAAAAGAACTTATAGCGGACACTCAACCTTGAGAAATGGAGATCCCGTGCCCTTGGTTCAATGAGACAACCAAGTTATAAGTTCTAGTAGAGTTACTTGGAAACAACAACTCGGTTTATTAACTGGAGATGTTGAATACTCATTCCCGAACATCCAAGTACAAGCACATGCAGCAGTGGTAAGGTTAAGTTGAGAAAACTTTTAATGATTTCTATACCTACGGGTGGAGTAGTGCATGATACTCCTTATAGTGAGAATCACCTATATAAGTGAGAGGTAATTAGGCCGCCTCTAAATGAACGCTTATGAATGAGATACGGTCCAGGGCCAAAATGGACAAAAACGTGAGAACAACAATTGTTAGAGCTATTATTATGTGAGTATTATTGTCTTGGTATACATCCGACACCTGGTTCAAAGCGACTCGCTACCAAATGGCTAGTATATCCGATAATATTTCACTAGGGAAGATTCAAGGCCACAAGCTATCTATCCCGATGTAATAATAGTTCGCCGGAACTTTGGACGAAATTGCATTCATGCATTAATTGTCATTCATGTGGGGGATTGTTGGAAATGGATAACGGAAAGTTAAGTTTAACTTAACGTTGATCTAGTTTCTAACGGAAGTTCGTTATGTGTTAACGGAACTAGTTACAAATTGTGTTCTACATTTGTTGTAGATTACTAAAATCATTGAATATCTCAAAACCATTTAGGGTGAATGAGAATTAATGACAATAGTCTTTTGTAACTTAACGAGAAGTTAGTTAAAAGGTCAAATTGATCATTTGGATCAAATTGGGTTTGAACAGTGTTTTTGGGTGATGAGTTTTTGGCTCAAACTGATCAGAACGAGTGGGGACTCTGAGCACGAGTCGTGAGCACGAATGGACCTTAATGGACCTTGGCTCAAAACGATCGTAACGAGTGGGATGCCCAAGAACGAGTCGTGGTCACGACTCGTGCCAAGGAGCACGAGTCGTGCCCTCTGTGCTGTTTCGAAATGTTGCACCTTTTCATGAGAAAAGGCACAAAACCTTTTGACTCCCTTTAAATACTTTCCCCTCCGAATTTCAATTCACTCATACTGTATTTCTACCCTTCCTACCCTCTAGTAAGATAGATTATCATACCCAAATCATTGCATATTGTTGCATTCAATCCGTTCAAGTCCAAAGTTCAAAACTTGTGTTGTTCGTTAGATTAGTTATATTGGTGTGCTCCTTATAACTAATAAAAAGTCGTTTTATCTTACGAGAGTTTTGTCTTTCAACCGTAAGCACCTGTGCGGGACAAATAACTCTTACGGAGATTGTATCAAATACAAGACTCGACTTGATTTCTTTTGTTCTTTCAATCTCCGTTACTTTTCTCGTCAGTTTTTCTGTTAAATCTTAAAGAAGCCATACACAAGTTCCAACAAAATAAAGTCCTAAAAATAAAAAAAAGAGACTATTAAAATTTGTTGTTTCAAACAAAATGGTTTTTAAAAGATATTTTCTAATAGTAGTAGTATCTAAAGTTAAAATGTCCAAGTGCTAAGCTTGGAAATCGACTCAGTTCACCAAGGGGAGATAATAAAGAGCTTAAAAAATTGCATTTTTCACCAAAGCTACTCATTTATTATCATGTATTTATGTAAAATGTGTGAAATTTTAGATATACAATTTTTGTACCTATTTAAAGAGCTTATGGGTCCACTGATTTTAGGGATATTTACATATTTTTCTAACCAACTAATGGGTCTTCTCAGACTCAGATAATTTGACTTATTCAAAAGTCAAACAATAAAGTCTGTAGCCCTTCACGTTTAATTTCTATACCTGCTCTTGGAGACTTGTACAGTTAATATGGTTACATTTTTCCTTCTTCATTTATTCATATTAGGAATAATTTCGGCCCTCTAATTCCAAATCATTTTTCATAGATAATATCTAAAAGTTAACACTCAAATAGATCTATACATAAAGTACCGTATAATGACTGAGTACCAACAAAATTAAATGTCGACGAAGCACAAAATCTCATATGCCGAACAAGGCATCCAACAAGACCGAGCAAGACCTCCTTTGAGGACGGGGAGACCACCTCAGTCTCCACTTAACAAGAAAATGGGCTTCACCTTTATAATTCTATTCCTCGGCTCAATGTAAGCTAACTAGGCCATGTACGAGAGGAAGTCCGCCTCCAAAGGTGCACATGCAGATTGCTATTAATCAATCATAATCAAATAAGAACTGTGAACAGTTATAATCTTCTTAGAATTATAATCTTATCTCACACGCTTTCTTATCCAACAAGGACTCTACTATGCTATGTATATATAAACATGCCATAATTCGCATTATTTCGATAATCATTCTTTTGACTCTAAACTCTTGTCAATTGATTTCTCTCTTTAAACACAAATAATTACTCTCACGCCGAAGGGCCTTCGCCGGTGAAGCCCCGGCTTAGTTTACGTGTTTCTTTATCATTTTCAGACTATTCAATCATCCAGGATACAACCTGTCGCTGGATTTAGGCTGATCCAAACGTTTTTTTTGCATCATCAGTTTGATTTCATTGCCGGAAAACGATTCAAAACACCCATTGAATAGCTTGAAAAATTCTGCTCTACTCTCCTAATCCTAATGGAAGAAGTACATATTGCTAGTGTAACTCCTGATTCGAATAATATTCATATGTAGGAGACTTATGGCAACACTGGGGCTGTTTTTTCTTTTCCCAATGGGGAACTGCCTTCTCCACCGCCATTAATTGATGGGCTGCCACCCCTAGTAATGAATCTGCATTCTAGTGGACAACTAGTAACCGAGGAAACACTGCTAAACCCTCCTCGTCGTCGGCGTCGAAGGAGACTTGCAGGAAGCCAGACAGGGAGAAACACCACCCGGGGGGGTGGAACTGGAGTTTCCCCCCACAAGTTGATCGCAGAGGAAACTTTGCAACGCATTTATTAAACACAAAATGCCTTGCTTCAACTAGATCCTGACCATTCTCTCGCTGAGTTCATAAGGCCTACGGGGACTGAAAATTCCTTAGGAGGACAGAGTCAAGTTGACAGGCGTGGTAGTCAGGGGAATAAAGAAAATCTTCCCCGTGGCATCTCAAATAGATCCAGACAAAATTCTCAAGATGTCTCTACTCGTCATAAGGCACACGGGAACGGCAATATAAGAAATGAGGTAGACTTGAGAAGTCATTTGAACCACCCAAGGGAACAGGAGGTTGATTCTGCTGACTTGAGAGTAAGGCTTAGTCAGGCAAGGCAAAGATCCCCTACTCGTCATAACCCTTCTCCTCGGCACAGGAGTCCTACTCGCCATAGAAGCCCCCTTCCGCCGAGGAGCCCTCCCCGTCACAGGACTCTTTCCCGTTCAGAATTGGCACCCAGAAGAAATAAAGCACCATCGGGATATGGGAATAATCACCAAGAACATTTAGAACATAGTAGGGTAAATTGGCACCGAAACAAAGAAATGACCCACCGTGGCTCTTATGTTAGCTCGGGAATCGATGCACGAGAAATTCTCCTTTTGAAAAAGAGACTAAACGAAATAGATATGGGAAAGAAGAAAGAGATTGATGATGATACCAGTGTCACTCGTCCTTTCTCACAAAAGATTAATGATCTACCTCTCAATTTGGCTCTAAAAATCCCAAGTTTCGATAACTAATGAGTCTTCTCAGATAATTTGACTTATTCAAAAGTCAAACAATAAAGTCTGTTGCCCTTCACGTTTAATTTCTATACCTGCTCTCGGAGGCGGACAGTTAATATGGTTACATTTTTCCTTCTTCATTTATTCATATTAGGAATAATTTCGGTCCTCTAATTCCAAATCATTTTTCATAGATAACATCTAAAAGTTCACACTTAAATAAATAGAGGTTTAGATCAAGATTACATAAAAATCAAAATTTTAGATATAAAAATAATTTTAGTTTTATATCTTTGAGTATAGGAGAGGATTGCTTAGTTAAATATGAGATTTTATTATTATTTTTAAGAAAATGTGATATTTTTTTTTTAGAAAAATACTTTTATAACTAGGTATAAAAGTAATTTCAATTTTATAGCTTTGGATATAAAAGCGACGAACAGTGGTAATGTATAAGTGTGAATTTCTGTGAAATTTGCATCTTGTCTCTGAATTTTTATAAATTTGTTATGTAGATTAGGGATTCTAAAGTCCATTTCACTTAGTATTAAAGGTCAAACTAGATTAGGGATTCTAAAGTCCATTTCGCTTAGTATTAAAGGTCAAACTAGAAAGCTTTCATGACTTTAATGGATTCAATAGTCTCCTAAGACATATTTTCGTCTTAAAATAGTTGTATTTTAAACTTCATGACTAACTGAACTTTAATAAAAAGAAATGCAAAATAAGTATCAAAACAAAACTTACAATATACTCCCTCCGTCCCAATATTTATTTCACCATTTTAATTTCGGCATGCAAATTAAGGGTGGAGAAAATGTTGTGAGTGTAATAGTAAAATAGGAGAGAGAATGAGTGAAGGAAATAGTAAATTTGAAAAGTGTTGTGAGTGTAATAGTGAAATAGGACAGAGAATGAATGGAAAAAATAGTAAAGATTCTTTGCCAAAAAGGAAAGGTGAAGCTTTAAATGGGACACCCAAAATGGCAAAAGGTGAAGTTATTAATGGGACGGAGGGAGTATTAATTTTAGTGATATATCAATATCAATATTTAAAGTTTAATTAAAATAAATAAACTTTCAAATTATTTTTAATATGTGATGAGCCCGTACCTGCAGGACCGGGCTCACGCTCGGTCTGGTCTAAGGAATCGGTGACGTGACATTTCCTAGACCGCTGAGGAGAAGACCGCGGACAAATAGCCCCTTGAGGTCAAGACCGCGTCCCTCCCCGCATCATCCTTCTCAAAGACCGGAGGGATCCTGACCGCTGGATTGGTGCCCGCAGTAGGTATGACCGCTCCACCCGTGCCCGCGTCAAATACCTTTGACCGCGCTCAAGATGTTGACCGCGGGCTCATACCTGCCTCCCGGTTATCTCGCCTGCCTCCCAGTTAGTGTCAAGCCTTACTGAGCAAGTTAGCTTACTGGCTCTGACATGCAAGTTGCCGGCTCCCCCATCACGCATTCAATGCGGCTCAGACAGGCGCCTACTATTTCATTTAATGCGCCAAGCCATATACACGGCTCATGTCCCTTTCAGCCATGTCCCCTCTCCAGTCAATGTTCCCTCCCTGACAGGACTAATTAGCTGCGGACACGTGTAGAAGGTCAAATACCAAAGTGCCCTCTAGGGCTGATCTCATTGCTTACCTCAACAAGCACCTCTCCATTGCCTATAAATAGAAGACCTTTGTCCCCTTGAGCAAGGTAAGTTCCAAATATATTGAGTAAGCCATATTACTCTAAACCTTAAACACACGCACACTCCAAGACATTCAAACGTCTTATATATCTCAGTATTCTTACTCTTACACCCGAGGGCCTAAGTTGGAGTAACATCCAACTTTGACCTTAACGGTGCTTATTTGTGTTGTGTTCTAGGTACATCAAACCACCAAATATATCAAGCCAGATATCCTTGAACCGCTCTTGACCCTGAAAAGCTTGGCGTCATCAGTGATTTCATTGTCGGGAAACCGACTTTCGTTTGTTTTCTCGTTAAAAAATCTTTGTTTTCAGACACATTTTGTGCTCTAAACTGCTGACTGTCAAAAGACACTTCTTTTCAGTCATTTTCTTCTTTTCCAAGCATGTCTAAAATCTTGGAGAACGCCGGCCATTTGACCTTAGAGAAGGATAACCAGGCCTCACCCTCCACTATTAATAAGGATAAGCAAACCAACTCTGTTTTTAACCGAATGGGGGCTCGTTCTCAGCCACAAAAGAGCCTTTCCCCTGGTCAAAGGGCTATACACAAGCTAACCGATGAGATACGAGCTGAGAAAGCCTAAGCCCTCCTAAACAACAGCCTAAAAACTCCCCAAGCTCCTATAAAAAACACTGCCTTAAACACTCCACTCTCCCCGGAGCAAATTCTGATAAGGCAAGAGATTCTGGCCTCTAAATCCAAGCTGATCGCTGAGGCCATGGCCTTCGCCGACGCTCAAATGGAGATGTTTGAGATAGAGGCCAACGGCGGACTGCAGTTCCCACAAGGGTCACAAAGGTTCACCCAACTAGCTCTCGCTAAATCGCTTGCTAGTCAAGCTAGGGGGGCAAACCCGGTTGAACCAACCCTTGATCGCGGACAGCCAGCCAGGCGCAGTGTGGTGCATGTGGAGGATACCGAGGAAGTTGGGGAAGAAGCACAATCAAACCGCCGTGCGAAGTCCCACGTCAGACCCTTGGCTCCGGCCAAGGAGAAGACCGTGACTCCACGTGCCAAAAAACAGAGGATGAATAATCAGAGCCTTGAGTTTGTTGAGTTTATGTAAAAGATGTGGGAAACCCACCAAAAGGCAGCCCAGAAGTGTGGCCGCACCATGGACGCCTTCAGTGATAAGATCGCGCGGGCACCTATTCAGAGGGGCAATCCCCCCCAGATGGACGCCTATGATGGCTCCAAAAATGCCAAGAGCCATATGGGACGATTTGAGGGACAAATGGCTCTATTCTCCGCGGACGAGTCCGTGATGTGCAAAGCTTTGGCTGCAACTTTCACGGGCAAGGCCCTATCTTGGATGTTAGCTCTCAAGCCCCGGTCCATCCAATCATTCAGCCAGTTTAGAAGCATCTTTCTCAATACCTTTGCTGGGGCAGGTGTGCCCGCTAGACCAAAGACAGACCTTATCCGCGTCAAGCAGGCCCCAAACGAGCCTACAAAGGACTATATATCTCGGTTCAGGAAGGTGAGCGAGGAGATTGTGGATTTAGAGGAAAGAGACATCAGACTCTGTTTTGAGGGCGGCCTCAGCTCCTCTTTCCTTAAGATGAATTTTGCCTCCAGCCGGCCTAAAACCGTGAAGGAGATGTATGAATGGGTCTCGGCCATTCCATCCGCCGAAGAGCCCAATGTGCTCGCTCCCCGAGCTTCAGCAAAAGAAAGGATAAGCCAAGTACAGGAGACTACCCTAGAGCCTGCCCGCACCAACAACCAGGGCAAAAACAGAGGTCGTGGGTCGGATAAACTCCGGAAAACAGTGGATGAAACAGTTTACACCGAGCTCACCGAGCCAAGAGTGGTAATCATGAGAGCCTCAGACTTTCCTCCTCCTTCCCCATGCTTCGAAAACCAAATGAGAGAAGTAGGGCCAAGTTCTGTGAATATCACAACGACCACGGGCATGGCACAGAGGACTGCTTCCAGTTGAAGCAAATTATTCAGCAGAAAATCAACGACGGGGAGCTAACCAAATGGGTTAAGGGAAACAACAATTCCCCTAATAACAATACTCAACAGCGGGCATGAAACATGCGTGGCCCCGAAAGAAATGAGAGAGACAATTACGATGATGATTTGGGGGATTATGACATTAATTTCATTGGCGAGGAGCCTCCCTCCAACAAACAGCTCTCCCTCCAGATTCGAACATTGGAGAAGGTTTTCCTAATCCCCCCAATGGCTCCTGAGGAAGAGCAGGAAATAGGGTTCAAAAAGAGTGAACTTGCCTCCTCCCTATTCCACTCTACTCAGCCCCTAACTCTCCCCATGAAAATCAACCGGGCCAACATACACCGAGTTTTGGTTGACACAGGCGCGGCCAGGGACATACTCTACTATCATACCTTGATAGGCATGAGAATGACCGAAGCTAATCTAACTCCTTATGCGGGCATGCTTGAGGGGTTCACCAACCACGCCATGGGGGTAAAGGGGACGATTGTGTTTGAAGTAACTATTGGGGAAAAGCCCATGCAGAAGACGGCCAAAATTACATTCATGGTGGTCGATCTTCCTTCCCAATACAATGCCATTCTCGGCGTAACTGCTCAGGCCGAATTGGGAATAGTTGCTTCCGTTCCCCACCAAAGGGTGAAATTTAACGCCTCGAGCGGGGTTGCTACCATCAAGAACCAGCCCGGGAGATTCCTTCGAGCACTTGAGGAGAAGAGAAAAGCTAGTAAAGGCCAGACGTCCTGCCCGCAGAAAGAGGGCGAGGACAAATTGAAACAGGTAAAGGCCCTCGCACTCGTGCCGGCACCCATTCCAATTGGCATGCTTTCTTTTCATACCACAAAGGTGGAGCTCAAGACGAGCAGAAAATCAAAGCAGTTGGCCCCTATAGAGGGAGGTTACATTGATATGGGAATTGAGGGAAAGATTGACCGCGAGGTCATATATTCCATGGCAGCGCTGACCGGAGCTCAGGTCAACCCCCCAACTATTGTCATTGACTCCTTGCACAATCGTGAAATCAACGACCTTTAACCTAACGACGAGCTCGAGGAGGCGGTCATCAACTTCCACTTCCCCGAGCAAACTGTTAAGGTCGGGCTGGAAATTCACTGCGAGGAGAGAAGGATCCTCATCGAGTTCCTTAGAGCAAATTGTGATGTGTTCACTTGGAGGGTGAAGGATATGCAGGGTATCAGCGAGGACGTGATCCTCCATAAAATCAATGATGACCCATCATTCAAGAACATTCATCAAAAATCAAGATACTTCTCCCTGGAGAAAGAGATCGTGATCAAGAAAGAGGTGGAGAAATTGCTCAAAGCGGGGATAATAAAGGAGATTTCCTACCCCAAATGGATAGCAAATGTGGTCATGGTTAAAAAATCCAATGACAAGTGGAGTATGTGTGTTGATTTCACCGATCTCAACAAGGCATGCCCCAAAGATTGCTTCCCTCTTACTCGCATAGATAGATTGGTGGATTCAATAGCCGGTCACAGAGTATTGAGCTTCATTGACGCATACTCCGGCTACCATCAGATCCAGATGGCCCCTGAAGATGTCCGCTCCGTAGCATTCATCGCTGCGGGCAAGACTTATTGCTACACAATGATGCCCTTCGGGCTAAAAAATGCAGGAGCCACCTATCAGCGAATGGTCAATCTGGTCTTCAAAAACCAGCTGGGCAGAAACCTTGAGGCCTATATTGACGACATGGTTATAAAGACAAAGGAAAACTCCCACGAGCTCGACGTGGAGGAAACCTTCCAAAACTTACGCCGCAATAACATGAAGCTAAATCCCCTAAAATGTGCCTTTGGGGTAAAGGCGGGCAAGTTCCTTGGATTCATGGTCAACCAGCGAGGAATAGAGGCTAATCCCGAAAAAATCCAAGCGCTGTTGGACATGAAACCTCCTGCTTGCGTGAAGGATGTACAGAAACTCAATGGTCGCATCACCGCACTTGGCCGCTTCATCTCGCGGTCAGCAGAGAGATGCCTCCCCTTCTTCAAAACTCTAAAGGGGGGAAGAAGCCTGATGAATTTGCATGGAGCAATGAGTGCCATCAAGCTTTTGAGGAAGTCAAGACATACCTCGGGCAGCCACCTCTACTCAGCAGCCCGGTGCCCGGGGAAGAACTTTTTCTGTTTTTAGCAGTAGCTGCTGTTCTTGTAAGGGAGGATAATAACTCTCAAAAACCAGTTTATTATGTATCTAAGGCATTGTCCACCGTAGAAGGGCGTTATCTTAATATAGAAAAGTTAGCTTATGCCTTGCTTGTATCTGCTTGAAAATTAAGAGCCTACTTTTCTGTACACCCTATTACTGTACTCACTGAGGCCCCGCTTAGAAAGGTTTTACACAAACCAGAGTCCTCGGGAAGAATGCTAGCTTGGTCTATCGAACTCACTGAGTTCCAGATCACCTACTCCCCAAGAAAGACAATCAAAGCGCAGGCCTTAGTTGATTTTGTGGTAGAATCATCATTTAAATTGGCGGACAGCGACCTTGGAAAAAGAAAGCGGGCAGAATCAGAGGAAGCCCCAGATAGCTCGAGCACAAAAATTATACAGCCAAGAGAGCGTCCAGAAGAGGTGTGGACTTTATTTGTGGATGGCTCTACGAGCAAGTTAATTAGTGGAGCGGGCATACTCTTGATCGCACCCTGCGGGGAAAAGTTCAAAAGGGCCTTGAGATTCAAGTTCAAGGCATCAAACAATCAAGCTGAGTATGAGGCAATTATAGCAGGCATGGAATTGGCAAGAGACTTGGGAGTTCAGAATATTGAGATCAACAGTGACTCTCAACTCATAGTTAATCAAATTAGGGGGAGTATGATACTATCAACCCAGTGCTAACCCAGTACTGTGGTCTTGCAAAAACCCTCATTAAAAATTTCACCTACTATGAGCTGAACCAAGTCATGAGAGAGGATAACGTGGAAGCTGACCTCCTCTCCAGAATAACCGATCAAGAAATCATAGACTTAGAGACAGATTGCCAGATAGAGTTCACGGAGAGACCTGCTATAGATCGAATCCAGATAAGCAATATTGAGGATCAAGTAAGAGACTGGGTAGATGAAATCAGGGATTACATCGAGAAGCAGACCCTCCCCAAGGATCCAGCAAGGGCTAGAACCATTAGAACGGTGTCCGTAAAATACCTCATCCTTGATGGGGTACTTTTTCGACGATCATTCACCAAGCCTTTGCTAAGATGTGTCAAAACTCACATGGTCACCAACTTACTCTATGAGGTTCATGAGGGAGTTTGTGGCGGACATCCAGGTGCTTGCACCCTCTCAGACAAGATCAAATTCCAGGGATTCTTTTGGCCCACAATGAGAAGGGATGCGCAGGAATATGTGAGAAAGTGTGATAAATGCCAGAGATTTGCGGACATCCCTAGACTACCATCAACAGAGCAAACTTTGGTTGTACCATCGTGGCCGTTTGATACGTGGGGGATTGATCTCATTGGACCATTCCCAACTGCTCGAGGGAACATTAAGTATGCCGTTATGGCCGTGGATTATTTTACCAAGTGGACAGAAGCCAAGGGCTTAGCCACTATCTCTGAGGAGAATACCATCAATTTTGTCCATGATCACATCTATTGTCGATTTGGGGTTCCTCGAGCAATAATTTCGGACAATGGCACCCAATTCTCTGCAAAATTCACTGTTGAATGTGTGAGAATGAAGGTGCAGCATCGTCAGTCCGCAGTCGCTTACCCTCAGGGAAATGGCCAAGCTGAGGCCGCGAACAAGCTAGTCCTGACCGCCCTAAAGAAAAACTTGGAGGGACCAGGAGGACGATGGTTGGACGAGCTCCAAACCGCATTATGGGTTGTCCGCACCACTATAAGAAATTCTACCGGAGAAACTCCTTTCTCGCTCACGTATGGGTCAGAGGCAATGGCTCCAGTTGAGGTAGCCCTACCCTCGTACAGAGTCACATACTTCGATGAGTCTCAAAATGAGGCAAACAGAAGGTGTGACCTGGACGATCTCGAAGGAAAGAGAATGCGGGCAAATGAAAAAATGGTGAACTACAAGCAGAAGGCGAAGAGGCACCACGATAAAAGAGTAAATAGAAGGAGTTTTTCAGTTGGAGATTGGGTACTCAGAAATGTAGAGGTCCAAGGGACCCAGCCTGGTTTCAACAAGCTCTCCCCGAAATGGGAGGGTCCATATGAGGTCACCAAAATAATCAAGGAGGGCACCTACATATTGCGAACAAAAGAAGGGAAAGATCTCAAACACGCTTGGAATAGCGATCACCTTAGAAAGTACTTCTTTTGAAATCTTTGTAATTTTTGAGGGAGTATAGACCCCTATATATATGAGTGTGGAGTTACCATCAAATTTTTGTGCAAAACTGTTGTGACCTTACTCCCACCAGCCTCAAGAGCTAGAGTGGATGCCCGCAACCAGATGCCAGTAGGTTCAAGAGCCAACATATGAGCTCCTACCTACTGA
This sequence comes from Adenophora triphylla var. japonica, assembly GCA_022495995.1. Classification (NCBI taxonomy): domain Eukaryota; kingdom Viridiplantae; phylum Streptophyta; class Magnoliopsida; order Asterales; family Campanulaceae; genus Adenophora; species Adenophora triphylla. Next base: position 39,091 of record JAFEMH010002332.1, on the reverse strand, counting down.
TGCGCAAAGATCCATTAAGATCCGTAAGCCTATATGGGTACAAAGGCCATTACGCCCGTACTCGATCGCGGGGAGGATACTCTGTCCTGCCCGCGTGACACCACCAAGAAAAAAGTGGATATAGATGAACGTGGGTACAAAGGCCATGATGCCCGTACATACGGATTCTAGTGGGGACAAAGACCTGAAGTCCGGACCCACTAAGTGCGCGAAGGCCCTCGTTAGGGCCGTTACTCGCATGCCTGTATGTAACAAAGGCCTACATATAAGCCCGCTTACATGATCGCCACAAGACCCTCACAAAAAACTCCAAGGGGTTTTGAATAAAGGGTCAAAAAGCGTGAACCACCAATAAGTGGATACAGATGTCGGTAGGTTAAAGGGTCTCTATGCTAAATATGTTCCTACCTACTGTTGCATAGACTATAGCCTCACGGCCACACTCTACATGCCCTATGAAAGTAGCTTGCCTTGGCTGCTTTTGACTTACACCACAGCTCGCAAGGCTGGGAATAAGTGTAAATGGATGGGAGTGATCAAAAGAGTTTAACAAAGCCAAATAGACAAACCGGGGTTAAGGCCTCAAAGTTTTCCACAAGGCTAAACAAACGCGGTCACAGAGAAATAGGGCTGACTCTCACAAAAAGCCCAAGGGGTTTTGAATAAAGAGTTAGGAAAACTCAAAAAATGCGGACAAAGGGCCTACTAAGCTTTTGACCGCGGAAGGAGAGTATAAAATTTAATTGTTAGTCAAAAACGCTGGTAAAAGTAAGAGCAAGAATGCAAGTATCAAGGTACTCAAAAATTGCCAATACTCAAAACAGCCTACAAGACAAGCAATTAAGAGAATAGTTAAGAAAAATGTTTCTATTAATGATGAAAAATAAATTACAAAGTCCTACCATCTATTACAACAAAAGAGGGAAAAATCCTAAGCTAAAGGAGCTTGCTCCTTGGGATCTTCTGAGGCTGGAGTTGGAGAGGGAAGGCTGTTCACGAGAAGGTCCGTGATAGGATCAAAAGCGGCCTCGGTGGAGATTGGAATTGGAGCTGCCCGCTTGGGAATAAGATCACCAATTGCCGGTCCGTTGGGAAGGACGCGAGCAATGGCCTCCTTGTAAGATATTGGGTCATCCCCAAATCTCAGAGTATCAATCTCTCCAATGAGAGCGGTGGCCGTGATCTCAGCAATGGCGGGCAGAGAGGCCGCTGCGGCCAGCTCAAGGCCTTTGATATCATCCTCGGTGAAAGGGTGCATGCCCGGGCCGGCACTCCGCATCAGTAGCAACAAGTGAGCCAATAACGGCCAACTGCTGAGTAGAGAACTTGCCCGTGGCAGCAAAATTCCGAAGCTGTGTCCGACAGCCGGCCTCATACTGAGCCAAATTCTCAGCATTGAGGAAATTCTTGAATTCCTCGAAGTTTTTATACTCCTCTACTTCCTCCTTGCGAGCAGCCGCCACCACAGAATCCCTCTCCAACTCAAACTGCTTCAGGGGTAGCAGCTGCTCGGAGAGCTCATCAACCTTGGCCTCCAGAGTAAGGACCTGAGCTTTGGAGGCATCCAACCTCTTGGCCAGCTCAGCATTCCGAGGCTCCCACTCGGCCTTCTTTCCACGGAGCTCATTCCGCTCCCCCTTGGCCTTTTCAAGGTCCTTCTCCACCACGGACAGACGTTCGGAGAAGTCCTTCAAATCAGCCTCCTTCTGAGAAAAGGCCTTGTCCTTGGCATCCAGAAGGGAGTTTAGGGTCTGATTCTCTCCTCAGTCAGGGCCAGCTCGCGGAGCTTGCCCGCCAAATCCTTGGTGTTGGCCTCAAGATCAGCGGAGAGGCCATCGCAGCACTCCCGCAGTCTCAACACTTTGTTGCCCGCCTGCGGGGAAAGAGAGTTAGACAAAGCTCGCAAATGCAAAAAATGAAGCTATAAAGAAAGACAAGTCCAAACCTCAGTAAGGGCAAGGCCTATATCCCCCACCAGAGCAGAGGCATTCTCCTGAGCAACTACATTCTTGTAGAAGTCCGGGGAGTAGAGACGGTTGACAAGGCCAATCCCCACGGAGGAGTTATTGGCATTCCGGGCATATATATCCACCCCGGTAACAGCGGGCACATCAGATAGCTTCTTTCTGACGGCCAGCGTCTCCTCGCGGGTGGTCAGTGGGGCCACCGGGTAAGAGACTGAGCAAATTGTGCCCCCCAAAGGGGGAGCAGTGGATGAGACCGCGGTGGAAGCACGAATTGTTGCGTCCACAAATTTTTGGGACTTGGAGGACCTCTCTTTGTTCCCCAAATACCCCTCTCTTTCTATCCTCTTCCGGGACTCTTGGTGATGGCCGGAAGAGATTGTGCGCCCAGGAGAGTTGGAGGCGCGAACAGCGTTAGCAGGGGGAGGACCCCTAGGGGGTGGTGGCAGCTCCCCGGTGGTGGGGATAACTTTTGGACCGGTCAGAGGTTCCCCGGTCTTCCTATTCGCAATGGGCATATTGGCACCCTTGCCCGCTGCCCCAGCCATTTCAGCTTGCCTCCTCGCAGCGGCTTCTTTCTTGGCCTTCATCTGGGCGGTACTTAGAGGGGCCATCAGAAATTCTACTCTTCTGGATCTACTCTGGAGGGAAAGAAAAATGGTTAGAAGACAGTTCGAAAAAATTAAAAGCAATAGAAAAAAGTGCAGTTTCATAATGAGTCAGAGACCAATTAATTCTGGAGGCACGCATTCGCCCAGCATGCAGGTCTTACAATCGGCCTCAAACTGATAAAACTCGTGCACCCTCCAATCAGGGTCACGAGGCAGGGCCTCTATCTCTACTCTAGGGGCATATGGGGCGCCCTCCCTTCGAGGAGCCACCCCTGAGTAGACGAGCAGGGGCTCAAACTCAACAATTGCGCCCACATCGTATACAGGCTCCACATCATCGGCTATATACTGGGCCAGATGGGACTCCAGGGCAATTCGCAAAGCCTCGGAATGAGATGGGTCAGGATAGTTCTTGATGGACACCTTCATCGGGACTGGATTTGAAGGTCTGGGGAAGGGCCAGCCAAACCTAGACTCTATGACCAAGATATCCCTCTGGTTCCATTGGTCAAACTTATTGAAGGGAGGAGAGAAGGTCCGGGCAGAGTAATTCCTAGCCTTCAGACTCAGGTTCCCATTGGAGATTTGGTTCTGGTAGTAGGCGTAAAGCCCAGAAAGAGTTGGTTCATAGCCCCGAAGACCACATGAGTTTGTTATAAAGGAGACAAGGGCCCTGATGGCATTGGGAGTCAGGTGCATTGGCAGGCAGCTATTGAACTCTAGAAAGAAGTATAAGAAGGGATCTAGGGGAAGCCTTAGGCCATTTTCAAATTGGGCCCCATAAAAAACGCAGGCCCTATTGTCCTCGCGGACATCTGCTACTGTTTCTGGCCGCAGCTTGTCCTTCCCCTTTATCTGTACATGGCCAAGGGTGCGAACACGGAAGGCCTTGGGATCAACATTGTAAGTCTCATAGATCTCCTCCTCCCAATTTATGGCAGCCACTTCCTTGGCTTTTCTCTTTCGGCTGCGGCCAGGATTTCCCTCAACAGCTGGTCGCTTGCCCCTATCTCGGGCAGGGGCCACCTCCCCGGAGTCCTCCTCGAAGGCATCAACAATCTCTGTTGCCTTCTGGGCAGTGCCCGCAGCCATTCGATCCGCCTGCTCGCGGTCATCCTCCTCGGTCTCCGAGCTCACGGAGCCAAAGAGACCAGTGGAGGAACCCCTAGAGTGGGCCACCTCGGGTTCATTCTCCCCGCCTCCGGTCATCTCAAAGTTAAGAGGCTCAAGCTCCTCGCTGCTACTCACATCAACCACGGGCACACTAGGGGCCCCGGGCACAATATCAGGGAAAACGGTCCTCAGAGGGAGAATATCTAAAGGGTCACTCAGGTCCTCGGGGTCTTATGCCCGCTTCTCATTAATTTGATTAGACTCTATCAGTTTACACTTTTCCCAGTCAATTATCTCGTCAGGGATGCGGATCGCTCTCCTCACAAGTTCAACGGCGTTCAGAGCCGAATCTCTCTCACGGGGAAACCTGCACAAAACCCCCATTACAAAATTTCTTAGTCTATTCGTATCCCCCAATACCAGTACATCCCCACCTAACATATATTTCCTCTTGGCCTCCCATAACCGGGTGGGACAAACGGCCCCCACTGGTGTTTCTCACAGAAGTATAAAAAACAAGACAAAGACAGCCTTAGCCACCCAAGGGCTACCTTCCTAAAGATTCCCCCTATCCGTTTACAAACGGCAAAGTAATCTGGGGTGGTTCCATCCCCTAGTTCTTTGGGACGACGGGGTCCAAATTCACGGGTTGTCATTGATCCCAGAGAAAGAAATAGAAAGAGATGAAGAAGAAACACCAAAATTACTTACGAGGGTAAAGCTTGAGGGTTGGATTCGAAAGACGTAAACACAAATTCACGGCAAATTTCTCTCTCTAGCTCTTTGAAGGTTTGAAGACGGTAAAAAGGGTTTGGTATTTATAAGGCCTACCAATACGGGTTAAACCCGTTTGACCCGTATTAATTAGCCCACAAACCGCTCCTCGAACCATGAACCGTCTCCAAACGTTTGAAATTTCGAAAATTCCGTCGGTTAGCATTTATTACCCCTCTTAGATGGCTGACACGTACCCCTCATACGTACCACGCCCCGTCTTTTCATATGCCAAGGGGCCCACTTGCTAACCGGGAGGCACAGCATGCAAGGGGACACGTGTCTCCCATCCGTGCCTCCCGAACGTGCCTATAAGCCCAGGAGGCAAAGCAACAACCAACAAAAAATGCCAACACTGGTGCTTGTCAAAGTAGCGGTCTGATCCAACCGAGCTTAACTAGTAGCTCCTCGCTCAGACCATAAATAATCACACTTGGAGCTAGGGGCCATTGATGAGCCCGTACCTGCTGGACCGCGCCCACGCTCGGTCTGGTCTAAGGAACCGGTGACGTGGCATTTCCTAGACCGCTGAGCAGAAGACCGCGGACAAATAGGCCCTTGAGGTCAAGATCGCGTCCCTCCCCGCATCATCCTTCTCAAAGACCGGAGGGATCCTGACCGCTGGATTGGTGCCCGCAGTAGGTATGACCGCTCCACCCGTGCTCGCGTCAAATACCTTTGACCGCGCCCAAGATGTTGACTGCGGGCTCATACCTGCCTCCCGGTTATCTCGCCTGCCTCCCCGTTAGTGTCAAGCCTTACTGAGCAAGTTAGCTTACTGACTCTGACATGCAAGTTGCCGGCTCCCCCATCACGCATTCAATGCGACTCAGACAGGCGCCTACTATTTCATTTAATGCGCCAAGCCATATACACGGCTCATGTCCCTTTCAGCCATGTCCCCTCTCCAGTCAATGTTCCCTCCCTGACAGGACCAATTAGCTGCGGACACGTGTAGAAGGTCAAATACCAAAGTGCCCTCTATGGCTGATCTCATTGCTTACCTCAACAAGCACCTCTCCATTGCCTATAAATAGAAGACCTTTGTCCCCTTGGGCAAGGTAAGTTCCAAATATATTGAGTAAGTCATATTACTCTAAACCTTAAACACACACACACTCCAAGACATTCGAACGTCTTATATATCTCAGTATTCTTACTCTTACACCCGAGGGCCTAAGTTGGAGTAACATCCAACTTTGACATTAACGATGCTTATTTGTGTTGTGTTCTAGGTACATCAAACCACCAAATATATCAACCCAGATATCCTTAAACCGCTCTGAACCCTGAAAAGCTTGACATCATCAATATGAATGTTCAATTAAGTTGATCGTGAGTATCTTTCCCGATACAAAGAGTATAAAATTGCTTAAGCGTTCAAATATTCATTTTACTATATCATCATTGTTTTTTGAAAAAAAAAAATCAACTTTGTTTACACAAAAGTCAAAAAATGACATTTAATAAACGTCGAGGCATCATCCCATAAAAGGAATGCTAAAATCACGAGTAAGGCTTCGTTTGTTTAGGCGTAAAACGTTTTTTGGAAAATGTTTTTCTGTAAAATGTTTTCTGAAAAATGAAGATGTTTTTTCGGAAAATGAAAATATTTTCCGAAAGATATGATGTTTTCCGAAAAATGAAGATGTTTTCGGCTGTTTGGTAAGGAAAATGAGATAAACATGTTTTCGGCTGTTTGGTAAGGAAAATGTTTTCCGAAAAATATTTTCGTGTGTTTAATGAAAATATTTTTCGATATATATATATACATATACATATATATATATATATATATATATATATATATATATATATATATATACATATACATATACATATACATATACATATACATATACATATACATATACATATACATACACACACATATATACATATATATATATATATATATATACACATACATATACATATATATATATATACATATATATATATATATATATATATACATATATATATATATATATATATATTATTATGATTATTATGATTATTATTATTATTATTATTATTATTATGAATATATATATATTATTATTATTATTATAAATATATATATACATTATTATTTTTTATTATTATTATTAGAATGAAGAAGTAGAATGTTGTACCTTGTGAAATATGAGTTGTACATGAAGGACACCATTTTTCGGAAAATGTTTTACTTAGGAAAAATTCGTAAGTTGTTTTACTTAGGAATGACATAAAATGTTTTCCGGAAAATGTTTCTCCATTTTCCATAAAACAACGAAACACCGGAAAACGAGTTATTTTACGGAAAATATTTTTCGGAAAACAACCAAACACCAGAAAATGGGGAAAACATTTTTCGAAAAACAACCAAACAACGGAAAACGAGTTATTTTACGAAAAATATTTTCTGGAAAACGTTTATGTCGAAACAAACGGAGCCTAAATCTCGAAAAAAAAAATTGTCATAATATTTGCGAAAGCCAAAAACTTGTAAAAAACGCGTTTTTTTCAATCTTAGAAAAAAACGTGTTTTTAGAAGAGGTCGACTCTTCCCCTCGCTTGCGAAATTGTAATCAACGGCACATCTTTCATACAAATTGAATCATCGAAATTTCGTGTCGGTTTCTACTCCGGACGGCACCCCTCCGCCACCGCCGTCGGGACTACCCAATAAACACAAAGTACCGTCCATATCAAGAATTTAGACAGAGAAATTGAAAATTGAAGTTGCAAAATGATGAGAAATTGAAGAAGATAGAAAGGGGAATTGAAGGTAGTGGTGTTCTGGGTCAAATATTGTTTGACGTTTGTGTCCCTAAGAATGTTGAAGATTGGGAGATAAGGTCGTCTTCCTCGTTACAAAGATCACCCTCTTTGTCTGCACGGAGAAATGCACATTTTAATCCGATTAAGTGCATTCGTCGATTTTCGGGAAATTGATGTAGAGAAGCCTAATTTTGTGATTAATTGATCGCATGTTATGTATCATTCTAATTGGGTTTATTTTCAGTTATTTTCAACTGCTTGTTGGGACTGGGTAATTAGATGCCAGTGTATGTGTTGTGGAGTGCCAGTGCATGTGTTTTGGAGTGCCCGTTCATGTGTTTATGAGTGCCAGTGCTTGTGTTTTTTAGAGCCAGCAAAAATTATTACCAGTGTTTTTGAGTGCCAGTGTATGTGTTTTTGAGTGTCAGTTCATGTGTTTTTGAATGTCAGTGCATGTGTTTTTGAATGCCAGCAAAAATGTTAGTGTAACAAAGTGCCAGTGTTAGTGTAACATAGTGCCAGTGTGAAGAGTGCCAGTTCATGTATATAAAAGTGCCCGTGCAAAAAGCGTCAGTGTCAGTTTAACAAAGTGCCAGTGTTTGTTTACACTGGAACTTTGTTAAAATGGTACTGACACTTTTTTACACTGGCACTTTGTTACACATTCACTGGCACTTTGTCATACTGGCACTTTGTTAAACAGGCACTGACATAAACGGAAAAACACAAAACACGTTTTTCCTAAATGCCAGAAAAAAACGCATTTTTCATAATACCAACTCTTTGCGAAAAGATTAACATAACATTAGAAATGACTAGGATTCATTTCAGGAAATTATGAAACATAAAATCTGGGGAGAAACGCGTTTCTCCCCAATTTAAGGAGAAACGGGTTTACACGGAGTCACGGACACACAACAAACAAACGCACCTCCCTCTCTCTCTCTCTAAACGCATCTCCCTTCTCCGCAAAGACGCAAAGCTCATCCATCTCACCGGCCAAAGCCCATCACCAAGCTCTCCCCCTCCGGCCAAATCAACCGGCGACCTCCAAACCCAACCTCAACCTCTTCTTCCCCGATCCAATCTATTCCAATTTCCCCCACAATCATCGCTGGCGCCTGAGACGAGAAACGACGGTGACGGGAGAAATTGATGTATCTGGCAATTCAAGCTCGGTGCCCGCCGGAATTCAAGTCGTCGGAAGAATTTTTGGTGACGGAGACACCAGATTGTATAATACTCGGTAATCACCCTCTTTTTCTTTCTAATTGGATCTCCAGCGACAAGAACATTGATTATCCGGCAAATGAGCGTGATTTGGAGAGTTTGAATGAGCTGGATTCTCGTTATTGATGTCAATTTTATGGATTGCCGAATTGTTGAAAGTTTCCTGGATATCCGTAAGGTTTTGAAAGGATAGCCGTAAACATTTGAAACCATATCCGTAAATTTATTAAATGTTTCTCGGATATCATTTTGTAAGTTTCTCGATATCCGTAACCTGAAAGGATATCCGTAACCTTGAAAGCGATATCCGTAAATTTATTAAATGTTTCGATATCATTTGTAAGTTTCTGGATATCATTTTGTAAGTTTCGGATACAAAGTGTTTGCGTATTGTGCAATTGCCTTTTGTTTAAAATGCTTCGGTGGTGTAGACTTTGTTTTCTCGGATATCCGTCCCAAGCCTTCCTGGATATCCGTAACCTTTTGAAAGCGATACCTTAACCTTTTGAAAGGATATCCAGAAATTTATTAAATGTTACTGGACATTTGGAAAAACACGTTTCTCCATAACTTATGGAGAAACGCGTTTCTCAGCAGACGCACTCATTATGAAAATCTATATTTGAGAATTCTCAAGGACTATAGTCTACGATTTTTTTTTTTTAAAAAAAAAGGACTATAGTCTACGAGATGAATATTTAGGGCCACTTATTTACAACGCATTAAATTTTGTTAAACTCAAACTTTAATTATGAGTTGAAAATAAACATTTATTTTAGGATCGAGTTATTCAAATTTAAAATAGAATGGGAAAAAATAGAAGGAAAATTGTGTGGATAATAACATAAAGACATCAATGTAGAAAATTTAATTATAATACTCTAATAAAAATATTAATTAATATTTTGAATATGAAAATATTATATTTTTATAATTTTTTGGTCAAATATAATTCTAAATGAGAAAATAAATATTTCAACAAAAAAAGTAACGATAAGTAAATAAATAAATATTTTGATGGATGGATTTAAATTTTAAACCCATTTCCTTTCTTTCTCTTTTTTCTTACCTTGTTAAGACTCCCCTTTTCAACTTAAAATTAATAATCTTTTTTAAGACAATCTTAATTAATTAAATTAATTAAATGATTTAATTTTTTTACCAAACAACAAGCTTAACTTTCTATTTTCTTTAAATATTTTAAAATTAAGAGCTTAATTTAATTACATGCCCTGAAATGTGATCAATCATAATACTCCCTCCATCCCGTTCGAAGTGTCTCAAAATCATTCATGCACGGGATTAAGAAATGAATATATATAATGCAAAATATAGATAGTGAAATAAATGTTGTGAGTATGAAAAGTGATATAGGAAAGAGAAAGTGGGGTAGGAAATAGTTAGTGGATATTTATTGTGAGTATGACAAGTGGGTCCCACAAATAAAAAAATAATGAAAAAATTTCCATTTTCGAGTTGGGATATTTTAAATGGAACAGCCAAAAAGAAAAGTTGGGACACTTCGAGTGGGACGGAGGGAGTATGATATTACGGATCATGACGCAGCACGAAAGCACGATAAATTCGTGACTAGCGCACTAATCACAAGAATTCTTCAAGCGAAGAACCCTCAAACACAAGAACTGGAATCCACCAGAAAAGAGAATAATCCCTTGAATTAATCAATCAAAAACTAATTTTCGAATTACATCACTAGGCTTATTTTATAGTGCCCCTAAAACTTGAAAAACAATCCTAAACCTTCTAGAATTACTCCTAACCTATATGGTAACTAAATAGGACTCAAAAACTAGTAAATCTCCTCAAAATCTACTCTAAAATCATCTCTAATCAACCTATTAAAATTAATGACGAAAATAAGAACTAAAATATAAACTAAAACAAATTAAGTTCTAAGATAAGATAGTAATTAAAATACAAAAATAATTGATATATTTGACTTCGTCAAATATCCTTCCTTGGTGCAATTCCTTCCTCGGTTCCTCCTACATCAGTCACCCATTCTTCAAAAGAACTTGACCCCGAGTTCTCATCCGATGTTTGGCAAGATCCGCCCCAGAAGAACAAATATTTTGAATAAATCAATACTCTTCTCGTCCTCGAAAAGAATATTAATACTTTTCCGTCCCAATGAAACAAATATTTAGAATAAATTTGTTCCCTAAGCCCGAACCAACATAATTTGTGTTCTTCCAAAAATAAAAATATACTAGCAATGTCAGCACTCATCCGTCGATCGTCCTTCTTAACCTCCCCATGATCAACAATAAAAAATTCATCGTATTTAAATTCTTCCGTCTCATCAATAACACCCACAACATAATAAAAAATTGATGGCGTAGACCAAGTAATACCACCCACGTTTTCATTCATGGGCTCAACAATCTTGTCCTCAGCTACCGTCTTTTCTTCCTCGTCAGTGATTTTTGGTTCTTCAATTTGAGACGGCTCAATTTCCTTGTCCGCGGTTTTCTCTTCTGTTTCAGCCAAAGGGGCTGCTGAAACAGGCAAATCCTCAACTTTTGGTGGTTCTCCATCTGACTTTATATCCTCAGGAACATGAGATTCAACTTCCGTAACCTCAATCCTTTCTTTAGATTCCTCACTTGCAGGCAACTCACTTGAATTATCTTCTACTATTTTTACTTCGTCCTGCACCTCTTTCTTGACTTGCTGAATGACTTCCTCCCCCTTGAAATCTTCTTTCAACATGTTTGGATTTGAAGTTGATTTGGCTTCACCTATACGCCTAATCGCAGCCGATTTTTTTGCCTCCAATCTCAGAATAATTACTTCTATCAAGTAATCGAGTCTGTCCGCATTAAGATCAATCTGCCTCCTATACTTTTGCTTAGCCGTTTGTTCGACCTCTGCGTCTTTCAAATCAAGCAATTGATATGCCCTTTGAAGACGTTGATTTTCCTCTTGTCGAGCTCGATCAAGATTATAATTAATTTTAATAAGAAGAGCATGGGTGTCAGCAGTATTACCTCCATTAACGGTCATATTCTTCGTTAGAGTAATCTGTGTAAGACGACGAACCGATTCAACCTCCCTGTCTCTCTCGCCCCTAGGATTTCGATTAGCACGAACGTTTGGACCCTGTTGAGCAGCCACGAACGCCGCCACCCGTGTTGTCAACGTAGCAATAGCGGTGGTTAGCCCATCGATATCTGCTCTTGTTACTTGATCCCCCATAACGAATCAGTGATGAAAGACAAGTGACGCAGCACGAAAGCACGATAGATTCGTGTTTAGCGCACTAAACACAAGAATTCTTCAAGCGAAGAACCCTAAAACACAAAGAACTGAAATCCACCAGAAAAGAGAATAATCTCTTGAATTAATCAATCAAAAACTAATTTTCGGTTACACCACTAGGCCTATTTTATAGTGTCCCTAAAACTTAAAAAATAATCATAAACCTTCTAGAATTACTCCTAACCTATATGGTAACTAAATAGGACTCAAAAACTAGTAAATCTCCTCAAAATCTACTCTAAAATCATCTCTAATCAACCTATTAAAATTAATGACGAAAATAAGAACTAAAATATAAACTAAAACAAATTAAGTCCTAAGATAAGATAGTAATTAAAATACAAAAATAATTGATATATTTGACTTCGTCAAATATCCTTCCTTGTTGCAGATTCCTTCTTCGGTTCCTCCTACATCAGATCAGTTTCACAGTCCAATCCCTAAGTTTTTGATAAATATTATCGTCCACTTTTGTGAATTTTACTTTAAGAAATTACTATTTCACCTCAAGTCTATAATGTAACTAATTCTCGAACTTTGCATTAAGAAAATTTATGGATGAAATAGGCATTTTGTTTCACTAAAAATGAAAGAAGGAGGTTAGAGCATCCACAATGATAAGAGCTTTTTCCCTAGTTTTTTTGTAATTTCAATATGCCACATCATTTACAACTCAATAATAAATACCTCCAAGCTTTTTTCACAATGGTAGAATTTTTTTATCAACTTTTGTATTCCCCCAAATCCAACAACATTAAACTTTTGTTCTAGCATTTTTCTATAATATTTAATGATCAATATGGAGAAGTGGTCAAAATTAATGGAAAGAGCTCTTTGAGAGAGCTCTTTGTAGAAGGAGTTGCTCCTTAGTAAGAAGCTTTTCAACTTGCTCCACAATGGCAAAAAGCTCTAGAGAGCTTTTTCATAGAAACAAAGAGCTCCCAAAAATCTCCCATTGCGGATGCTCTTAGTAAGATTTGTTTTTGTCAAATTACAACAAGGAGAATAGAGGGATTCGAACTCTCGACCCGTCAGAGAAAAGACCCTATGCTACCGAAGCCAAGACAAACCTGAATCCATAGCAGTATCTTGAGAATCCTTTGATGAAGACTTGATGAACGATTATTGCCTTCCAATTGATCCTTAGGGTTCTTAAAATTCAGATGATAATGGGGATCAAAAGAATAAAACCTAGGTAGGTCAATTGGGGACCATAACCCTATATTTATATTGACCTAGTATGTTAGCCAGCCCATCATAGATTAACAACTAGGCCCCTTAGGTATCTACACATATTAATTATAGATCCCTTACTTATAAAAGATAACTTGGGCCCCCTTCAAATTTAGTAGATCACTTTATTAGGCCCAAATACTTTAATATTTAATGTGACATATACAATTAATTATAGTGCACATACGTCTATGTGCCCAAAGACTTTATTTATTATACTAGTATATGTAAAGTCCATAAAATATTTCAACATAACCAACATACAACAAGGATTGCTAGGTAATACGTAACAGAGAGATAGAGTAGAGAGTTACTATTTAAACCCCAAAAAACTATGAGTAAACCCCAAATGAAAATAATTGCAAAAATGCCATTAAGGTTAATTACTTCTTTACCCCTATCTTCATCTTCCCCTATTCCTTCATTAACTTTCACCCAACTACCATCTTCCTCTCTTCCATTAACTCTTTCACCGCTCCACCATTTACCACCCCCCCCCACACACTTTCACATTTTTACAACTTCTTTTCCCCTCTATACCAACTACCATCCTCCTCTTCACCCAACTACCATCCTCCTCTTCACCCAACTACCATTCTCCTCTTCCAATCAAAAGTTCATGAATGAAATGGCAATCCAAGCAAATAATAATGTAATCTTCTTTACACTATCTCTTTATTTACATTTTAATGCATTTAGTTTTTTTTTTTTTAAAAAAAATAATTTTTGACGGGGTCGGCTCTGAGTGGCCGATTCTGGGCTTATAGTCGGTCACCTCTGGCCGACTCTGGGTAAGAATACACCCACACCCGGCCGACTATATTCAATATTTACCGCCATACCCGGCCGACTTTAAGAACAAATTTCCACCACTGTTGGCCGACTTTTTAAAATTTTTCCGTCACACCCGGCCGACTTTGTAGCAAAAAATAAGTCACCTTTGGCCGACCCCAAATTTTTTCCACAAAACCTCCCTAATTGTTTCATTTATTTAATTTCAGTGTTCATTAGATGATGACAACTATGAATCTATTGATTTTGAGGCTATTTTAAGAGATTACACCGAAGAGTTCTCGGTGCCTACATATTTTTCCAATCGGGAAACGTGTTTCGATTGGGTACGTAAAAAGGGAGAAGAGTATGGATTTGTTATGATTATAGGCCGGTCAGATAATCCTGGAAGCCGTAGATCGTACCTCGAATGACGCCGTATGCGAACGTTGGGGACATACAAAGACAAGCCAATCTCGCTATCGTCTCAAGAATCGATTGAAAATGAATTTAAAGGCAAAAAGAAAGAAAAACGAAAAAGTGAAACAAAGAAATGTGATTGTAAGTTTCAGTTGAATGCTAGACAAGTGAATGAAGATGGTCAATGGAAATTGAAAGTGATATGCGGTGTTCACAATCATCCAATTTATGACTCTATGCTTGGTCATTCGTATGCGGGAAGATTACAAAAGGATGAGGAGGATTATGTGATAGCAATGTCTAATGCAAATAGCCGACCGAAGGATATATTATGTGGCTTAAGAGCGCAATTTCCGAAAAACAAATCCACAGTACGAAATATCTATAATGCGCGCTTGAAGAACAAGTCAATTGAGCAGGCAGGTCGTACGCAAATGCAACAACTCATGTTTAGATTGAATGGTCATCGTTACCACTTCGAATATCGGCAATGCGAGCAGACTGGCCAAGTTAATCAGTTATTCTTCGCTCATCCGGGTAGCATTAAATTGCTTAGAGCCTTTCCAAACATTTTATTTATGGATTGCACTTATAAGACAAATAGGTATAAGTTACATTTTCTTGAGATTGTGGGGGTGACATCAACGAATATGACTTTCTTAGTTGCTGTCGTGTATTTAGAGGCTGAGAAAGAAGCAAACTACATGTGGGCATGCGAAGTATTGAAGTCTATGATGGACGAATCATGTATTCCTAATGTTATTGTGACCGATTATGAGAAGGCTTTGATAAATTCAATTCGTCGGACGTTTCCAACTACAACTCATTTGCTTTGTCGATGGCATATTAGCAAAAATATTGTGACAAAATGTAAGAAAATGTTTGATATGCAAGAGAAGTGGGAGTCGTTCATTCGAGTTGGCATGCGTTGTTAAAGCTGATACAGAGACAGAGTTCAACGACTGTTTGCGGCGATTATCAAAAGATTTCAAGCATTACCCTGACGCGGTTGAGTATATCATGAAACAATGGATTGTGCCATATAAAGAAAGATTTGTCTCATGCTGGACAAATAAAGTTTTACACTTTGAAAACTTGACAACAAATAGGTACGTGAATCAAACTTTATTTTTGTTATATATAAGAGTCTTATGTTTTGTATATATTCATGCTAATAGGGTGGAGAATCAAACTTTATTTTTGTTATATATAAGAGTCTTATGTTTTGTATATATTCATGCTAATAGGGTGGAGAGTCAACATGCCTTGTTGAAGAAACAACTTCAATCGAGTCAGGGAGCGTTTGAGACTTTTTGGAAACAAATTCATACACTTATTGAGTCATCTCATGTTGCAATTATTGCCTCATTTGAAAAAAGCAAGACGGTGGTACAACATAGATTCAAACAACCGTTATGGAGCGAGATTAGGGGTCGTGTGTCTATAAGTGCATTGAATTTGATTTACAACTCGTTGAATGATCTATTTGATCGTGACCGAGACCCATCAGTGTGTGATTGTACTGTGAGATCGACATGCGGACTTCCTTGTCCACACGAGCTTACCGAGTATGTGAAATTCATGTCACCCATTCCCCTAAATAAAATTCATGCATTTTGGCGTAAGCTAGACACCCTACCGATAGTAAGCTATGAGGATAACATTGATGAAGAGATTCGTAACCGATACAAAGATTGTTGTAATACTCTTGATAGTAGATTTGAGGCGGCACCAAGAATTGGAAAGAATTTGATTGTACGGAAATTGACTGAGATCTGCTATCCTGAAACAATAGTGGCCCATGAACCTGAAGTAAAAATCAATAATAAGGGTCGTCCTAGAGGAAAGAATGCCAAGCTTGAGAATTCCACAAAGCGTGATCCTAGCGCATTTGAGTATGTGGAGGCCATACCCGACAGTGTTATATTCAAATCCCTTCCAAACCAATGTTCTCAAATTTTACAGGTAAAAATCTTTCTAAACTATTTATCGTGCTCACTTATATGTACATAGTTAAAAATTATAGTCATTTATACTGATTTTACCATTCTTGAATTTCTCTTATAGCCCATGCGTCGAAAAGGCCAACATGATATTCCATATCTTGATCAACTACCACTTTACATGCACGATTATATTGAGAAAACAATTGATGTTCGTGCGGATGGAAATTGTGGATTCCGTTGTATCGCGGAGTTGATTGGACGTAAGACAGATGAATGGCGCTGGGCTCGGGGAAAGTTATTCATGGAGATAACTGGATACCAAGAACTATATGCTAAGTTATTCATGGACCAAAGTAGGGTGGCGGCAGTCCTTAACAGTCTCAACTGGTACGACGGTCCATGCCTATCACCATATTGGTTTAATGTTGTAGAAATGGGATACGCGGTTGCAAATGCACTGAACGTTGCATTAGTGAGTTTAAGCAACTCAATCTCTTTGAAATTTCTTCCTACACGAAAACCATTACCCCCAACGCCAAAATTGTATTGTATTGCACATGTCAACGGAAATCATTACATTCAAGTGATTTTGAAGGAAGGATGTCCATTACCGCCACTTCCGTTCAATTGGTATGATCTTCGTCAACATTATGCAACTGGATGGCTTGACTATTATCAACATCGACTAGTACAAGTACCCGATAACTCAAATGATGTTATTCATATTAAATGATGTAATCAAGTTGGATGATGCATTTCTGTTAAATAGTTTATATCAATTCTATAGACTTTTATTTAAATTTCCGTATTTCATAAATATCTTTAATTTCATGGAATAATTAAATAATTATACAAATCTTTAATAAAAACATAAAATAAAAATGATATATTATTTTTCATCTATGACTACATAAAAAAAACTAAAAAAAAATCAAAATTACAAGGGTCGGCCACTAGTGGCCGATTCTGGGAAAATAGTCGTCCATATGTGGCCGATTTAATTGGAAACTGTAAGTACCCCAATCTGGATCACTCCCTTTCAAACACACGGGAAACACCGTAGACTCATCCACGCAGTCTCAGAGACCTCTCTCACTCAAAACCCTCTCAAAACCCTCTCAAACCCCCAAACAAACCAAGGGAGGAGCCTTTCTCGGGATAAAAAGGGACAAAAGGACCTTTTGGGAATTTTCAGAAATCGGAAAAGCAATTGAGGTCCGTACGGACCTCTTTGTTTCAATGATTACTAAATCCCCTTAAAGTCCACAATATTCCCTCAAATCCCGAAGAAATGATGACTTCCTCGCAGAGTTGGTCCGTACGGACCTCTTTGCATGCAAGATGGTCCGTACGGACCTTATTGCATGGGGGACATCATCATTCCGTAATATTCTCCATCATTGCGCATTCCCTCAAATCGAGGAAATCCAAAATTCGGATAACCAAGAAGGTCCGTACGGACCTCTTTGCTCCGAAATTTTTACTATAAATAGAGGGCTCCCCTCCTCATTTTCACACACCTCCCACTTCTCTCTTCCTCCCTAAGCCTTCTCGGCTCCCCTTCTAAGACCTTTCGAGGCATTCCCGCCCCTTCGGATCCTTCCGAGGCCTTCCGACCCCCCTCGAGGTGCTCCGAAGCCTCCCCGAGCGCTCCCGAGACGCTCCCGCGCTGCCCCGAGGCACTCTCGAGGTACTCGAGGCCCCTCGTGGTACTCCGAGGCCTTGCCTCGGTCTTTCCACGGTGTCCCGCTCTTTCCGAGTCAAACCGACGATCCCAAACCACGCCGAAACTCCGCCCGAGTGACTCCCGCCACCACAACGCACGCCGAACCTCTCGCCCGAGTGATCCCGACGATCCCCACGCACGCCGAACCTACCGCCCGAACGCAGCCTACAACCTCAACTCACGCCGAAACTCGTCCGCGGACAACCGGCATCTCCCGAAGCAATCCCGATCCATACCGAACGCTACTCCGACCTCAAACACTATTCCCCGCCGGAAGACAGACACGAACCAACATTGGTAAGGCTTCCTTCCTATACTATTTCAATACATTTTCATACATAGCATACAATGTAGACATCCGATACAAAGATGCATTTTTAAAAGCACACACACACACACACAAACATTTAAAGGATATTAGGGGTATCCGAAAGACTCGTTTTACGAGGCTACTCGGTGAGCTCTAATATTCTAATATTCTCTTCCCGGGAGTCATCTCGACCTCCGAACTCAAAATCTCATCACACAAAAACAGCTTTAAAATTTATCTTTAAACCGATGCCCTTTTTCAATGTTTTGGGCTTAATAAAAACGGCGTGGCGACTCTACAAAATGCGAAAGCAAAACGGCGAGACACCTCCAACACGCAACGCTAAAACGGAATAAGCGATGCCGGGCGCGATTGTGCCGCTCTGATCCGGGCGACTTCCCGAACAGGCCGACGAACGCGAGATGCCGGGGCCCGCGCGCGAGCCGGATCCAGGTAATTTCAGTTGGCGACTCTGCTGGGGACTTTTTGTTTTAAAAAAAAACTTTTAAACAAAACAAAAGATTTTTAAAACGATGATGAGGGTCAAACTTTCATTTTACCCCTTCCTTTAACTGTTGTGTGTGTGTGCACGTGCTTCGTTTTTATTTTACAAAAAAATAAAAATACAAAAAAATGCATCAATATACATCTCGCGCATACATTTAAAATTCTTCAAAAATTTATATTTTACTCAAAAAGAATTTTAGAGACCGCACACTACGCGCACCGCCGCCTCGGTTACACCGCACTCTACTCACACCGTCGCCTCGGTTACACCGCACACTATGCGCACCGCCGCCTCGGATACACCGCACACTACAACCCTTAACCCGGAGTGGTCTCAGTTGCAGTCCGTTTGGTCTTCCTAGGCCTCTTGGGCGCGCACGGATCATTCCAAACATCCCATCCTAGCCAAGCGTCAACCCCGCACGTTTGAGTCTTGAGTCACACTCGTCCCGCACTCGGTTGGTTTTTACCTAGCCCGTGTCATACACTCGGATATATATACCATGCCGGCCATTTTTCGAGTCAAGGCTCTAACTCAAGATCTCTTGCGCAAGCAAAGCGATGAAAGGTCATGCTAAAATCTTGACTCGATCTTGATTTCCGAAGCTACACCTGCACGATGTTCCGTCCCGGATATACATCCATGCTCGCATGACACCATGTCATCACGCCTTTGATACGTCGCCCATGACGATATGACCCACCTAACGCCTAACGTCGCGCATCCCTTGCGCAAGCAAGGTAAAGAGAGGTCATGCCGAACTCTTGACTCGATCTTGACTCAGCCGGCCGGCTCGGTTCACTATTCACATGGCTAACGCATCAAAACGAACATGACAAAGCTCGGTCCTTAGGTTCGATTTTTCTTTAGGCCGGTGGAAACCGCTTGCACTATAGGACCTCGCCCGGGCCGTCCACCCCGGGATGTCGAAATACTGTGTGCAAAACGAGGGGCTTATAGCCGCACGTATGGTCTCCATCGACCCAGATCTAGCATAGTTGCGAAAAGAAGAGCAATCTTTTCCAACCTACCTAGGATTCTCGAGAAAACATGTTTTAAGTAAATTAAAACAACAAAAAATAAAAGAAACGGAAACCGCATGCCACGTGAGCTTTCCCCTTTTATCCCGTTAGGCCATTCCCGTGTCTAAACCTTGCCCATCACCCTCCAGCCTAACAGAGAGTGGTCGAGAGTACCCGGAACCCGTCTCCTGTCAAAACAAAGAAGGTCCTACCTCCTTCCCACTCGTCACCAGTGACACCGGTCAAATCCCCTACGGCCAAGTCGGTGGATAACAACGATGAGAACGGACCTTACCCCCAAGAAATTTCCCAACACCGGAAGAAGTTTGGGCAGTCCTCATGGCTATTGAGAAACGTCAAGGTGAGCAACAAGCTCGGATCGAAGGTGCCATGCACCACTTCGAACCTTAGCCACCCAACTACCCGGGGCTTCCCAAGCCACGATCGCTCCTACAGCCTCTAACATCTCTCATTGTCTCCCGTAAGTCAACCCGTTACCCTCGTACGAGCCATGCAGCTTATGACGTAAGGCCACAAGACCTTCCAGAGGAAAGCTCGCCCATCCAGCCTCCCGAGGTCCCGGTACCACCGCCGAACAACGAACACATCTCGTGGGACGCCGCGACAGGTGTTTGTCTCGGAAATGGAATTCCAGTGATGCAATGAACGAGGGTCGTCCTCGACGAAAGAAGAAGCTATCTTCTCAACAAAAACCGAAAAAGAGGTATGAATCTGGTGATCCCACGCCGGAACCCTTGGAGAACCCTCAGAAAGTTTGACTACTATGTCATCTACTCCAAAGAAATCTCCCCAAATAGTTCTCGCACAGGGCCACGGCAATGTTTGCTCCATGATCAGCCGGGACGAGCTTCGCACCGCCACCGAAGGCCCGAAGGTCCAGATAATCCAACCCCGTCTTGGGAAGATCTCAAAGCCACTATTGATGCTTCAAAAGCCATGACAGTGAACGAATTGAAATGCGCAGCCCGGCCTTACGCCAATCGTGCTCCTCCCACTACGTAAACGGGAGAGACAAGCAAAACCACAAGTCCAGAGGTGAATGTTCTCGACACGTTCCGGCCAAATCCTGAATCCTCCACGGACAGACAAAAGGCCAGCCATACCCGAGCCACGAACCGAAAAGGGACCCTACGCCAAAGAAGCCGAAACCTGGACCCAAAGGTCAAGATCCCGTCTTGACACGCCTCAAGCGCACTCAGCTAACATCTCACTCGGTCCTTACTCACTTCATCTTACCCGCACAAGCTCAAGTTGGAAGAAAGCTCGGCCTGCACCATGGTTCCCATCACGTGACACCCGATGAAGCGCCGATGATTGGCAACGTCAATTACAAAGCAATATCATCACCTTCACGAGCTCGATCTTCCAAAATTTGGGGCCGACTCACAACGAGCCTCTCTACATAACAGCTCAACCGGACGAGCGCCGTCTCCCTCGGGTGTTGGTAGATGGGGATCATCCATGAACGTCCTTCCACCCAAAATGATGGATTTGCTAGTGGATCAAAGCAACCGATCTAAAACCCTCGACTCGTGCAATCAAGGCATACGACTCAACATCCCGCCCGCCTTGGGAATAGCCACCTTGAACCTTTGGTTTGGAAAACAAATGGTCCCGACAGTACTTCCAAGTCATCGACATCCCAATCACCTTCATCGCCATTTTGGGACGCCTGCTACATCGATCAATGGGGTGGCATCCACTCTCCATCGCTGCGTAAAGTTCGTCCAAGGAACAGATTCGACCATCATCTACGGCGACAAAGATAGTCACCGAAAGGACCGACACCAACGGCGTCCCGGCCTTAGAGATCAAACACGACGATGATGGCATGATGCTAACAGTGGTTCACCATCGAAAGCCCAAAGGCCCAAGTGTGCCACATAGATTTGCCTTTGATTTGGGACAAGATCCTCCCCCGATGAAAATGATGAAGCACATGAACTACATCCCGGGCTCGGCTTGGGAAAACGCCATCGTGGCACTCAACAGTATCATCAATATCAAAGAATGTAATACCCCGCACGGCCCGGGATACTCTCCTACTCCCGAACACATTGCGGAGGACAAGCGAGCCGCGCGAAAACGCTCCACGTATAACAAAAGAGGCTTGCACGCAATCTCCGATCTTCGTCCTTACAGCCTTCGACATGACCAAGTACTTCACAAGGAAGGCCGGCAACTTGGAAGAAGATCCGTAAAAGGGAACAGACTGATCGCCGCCAAACAAAGCCGGCCGACAACCATGGACAAGCTCCAGCAGTAACCTCGGCAAGATTCCGAGGCCTCAAGCCAAATCCCGTCCGAAGAGCATTCCTCGACACACCGCCCCCGCCGGATCCACAACCACCACTATTCACAATGAATTTTGGTTCGGGAAAACCCCTCTTTGGCGGAAGAACTCGAAAACTCTCTCGTCAACACTCCCGCCTTCAACAAGCGGGACGAGTCCGCATTCGAGCTAGCAATGCCCAAGACAAAAGCAAGAGACTCCGCAGACGATGCTTGGGACGAACCACCGCTACACCTCGCTTCTTCAAAGAAGAAATCGAGATGCCGGATCTAATCGATTTTGTTTCGATAACTCGTGATAGCAATGATCGGGAACGGTGACATAAAGCCTTTCAAGCCCCATCTCCTATCAAGCTCATTGCCACTCAATAACCGGGCCACATTCTCCGACTCCACCGCCAAAGAAAAAGGACATGATCGAACAACTTGGTCCGACCCTCGAGTCCTAGAGTCTAGTGTCAAAACTCATCCCGAGTCCATTAGCTTTGAATTTGAGTCTCTCGAGTCATCTCGATGGCCTCACGCCGTAAGATTACGAACTCATTGCCAATAATGTATTCCCGTATGCTCTTAATGAATGCTTCGATCTTTCCGAGTATCCTCTCATTGCATCTTTAACAACCGATAAATTAACTAACACACAAACAGCTTAATAACGATTCACTTGATAAAGAAGCGCACATTAAACGAACAATACATTAAGCACATCTTTAAGCATGTTGTCAAACGAGAGAAAACCGGGCCCAAGCCGCCGAGGAGGTTTTAACCAAAGTGAATTTGGGAACCGCCGAAGAGCCAAAAGAGACGCAAATCGGAAGTTTCTTCACCGGCACAGCAAGACGCATTGACCGCACCGCTCAAAGAGTTCGTGGACGTGTTCGCTTGGTCTTACCGAGACATGCCCGGATTAGATCCTAACATTGTAGAACACCGGATCCCTCAATCCCGAGGCTAAGCCCATCAAGCAAAAGCTACGCCGAATCAAGCCGTAATGGTCTTTACAAGTCAAAGAGGAGATCGAAAAAATGCTCCGCGTCGGCTTCATCGTGGTGATCGAGTACCCCACATGGCTCTCCAATATCGTCACTGGCCACCAAGGCCAATGGAAAAGTACGCCGTTGCGTGGACTTCCGAGATCTCAACAAAGCAAGTCCCAAGGACGATTTTCCACTACCCAACATCGACATGTTGGTAGACACTACACCCAATTTCAAAGTCAAGTCCTTCGTGGACGGTTTTGCCGGCTACAATCGATCAAGATGGCCGAAGAAGACCAAGAAAAGACAAATTTTCACAACCCCTCGGGGAACCTATCCGCTACACAAGCAATGCCGTTCGGACTAAAGAACGCTGGGCTACCTACCAACGGGCAAAGCAACCGCCCTCTTTCCACGATATGATCCACAAAGAGATCGAAGTGTACGTCGATGACATGATCGTTCACTCAAAGGGATCAGACGGACAACACCTCACGCACCCGAGAAAATTCTTCAATCGCCTCCGAAAACACTCAATGAGGCTTAACCCCGCCAAATGCACATTTGGGGTTAGCCGAGGCAAGGTTTTGGGATACATGGTCACCGAGAGAGGCATCGAGGTGGATCCTCAAAAGATCAAAGCTATCATCGAAATGAGACCACCGCAAACTCGTACAGAGGTGAAAAGCTTCATGGGCCGCCCGCAATATATCGCCCGCTTCACAACCAATTGACCTCTATGTGCGAGCCAATCTTCAAGCCGATGAAGAAGAACGCCGACATCGAATGGAACTCGAATGCCAAGATGCCTTTGAAAAAATAAAGCATACCTTGTGAGTCCTCCGATTCTCTCGTCCTCCCCACGAGGAAAAGCCACTGTTGCTATACCTAATCGTGACCGACACCGCAGCTGAGCCATGCTCGTCAAGAAAAGAAGGAGTCACGGGTCGAAAACGCCATCTACTTCGTCGCCGAAAGTTTCAAGGCAAATAACTCAATTACTCGCCTCGAGAAACTGGCGCAGCCTCGGTATGGGTTGTCGGGAAACTACGGCACTACATGCAGCCGCACACAAGACACTTGGTTTCCAAAATGGACCTGGCCAAGTACCTCTTCGACAAACCATCTCTCGTCAATGAGGCTCGCCAAATGGTCTTTCTTCCCGGCGGAATTTGACATCAAGTACGTAAACCAAAAGTCAATCAAGTGGACGGGCCATGGCCGAACAACCGGCCGATTTCCCAACCGACGAGGCTCGAGGCCCCGAACCACAATTTCCAGACGAGGGAATCTTCGCAATCGAAGGCGAAAACCGATGGCAACCGTTCTTCGACGGAGCGGCCAACCAAAAGGGAAACGGCATCGGTATGCTCTTGGTGGATCCCAAGGACGAGCACACCCCAATTGCTATAAAGCTCAATTTCGAGGTAACCAACAATGCCGCCGAATATGAAGCTCGCGCCGCCGGACTACAAGCCGCACTCGAGAGGAATGTCCGTAAACTCGAAGTTTATGGGGACTCACTTGATCATCAACCAAGTCTCCAACAAGTGGAAAACCATAGACCCGGCTTGCAAAAATACCATGCCCGCATAGAGGACCTCATCACACAATTCGAAGAGGTCACCTTCCATTACTTGCCAAGAGACCGAAACAGTTTGCAGATGCCTTAGCCACCTTGGCCTCCCTTGTGGAAATCCCCGAAGGAAAAGCAATCAAACCCTTCAAAGTCTGGACGAAAGGAAATTCCCGCCTACCGTTGTGAGATCGAACCTAACCTAAGCCCGTCAATGAGCCATGGTATAACCGCATCTTCCAATACCTCAAGAGCGGGGAAACCACCTTCATGAACAAGGAAGGTCAACACACGTAAGGGGATCAAAACCAAGAGCATCATGGCCCTAAAACGCCTCGCCTCTCACTTCGTCATCCTCGGGACATGTTATACAAGAAACGCTACCACGGGCCACTCCTACGCCGCGTCGCCCAAGAAGAAGCAACAAGTTCTGGGCGTAACGAAGTCCACAATGGGGCTTGCGGTCCCCACATGAATGCCAGAGCCCCGATGCAAATCATTCTCGTGATGGGCTACTACCGGATCTCCATGGAGGCAGACATTGCATCCACTTTGTCCGAAGCCGCGACAAGTGCCAACGGTTCTCCAACCTCAATCATCTCGCCGCCCCACGATCTCTACCGCATGACTACACCTCGCCCTTTGCCACTGGGGAATTGACGTCATCGGGAAAATCGCTCCGCCAGCAAAGAATCGGTCCACGAGTTCATCTTAGTAGCCATCGACTACTTCACCAAATGGGTCGAAGCCAAGTCCTACAAGGTACTCACCTCCAAGAAGGTCGCGCATTTCCTCAAGGAAAACATCATATGCCGATACGGCATCCCAAATGAGGTCATATCGCATAACGGCTCACACTTCGAAGGGGAATTCGGCTGCATCGCCGGCTGAATTCAAGATCACACGCCACAAATCTTCTCCCTACCGGCCACAAACAAACGGCGCCGTGGAAGCAAAGAAACAAAACCTCGAACGGATCATCCGAAAATGACCACCCGAGGACGAGATTGGCCCGAGAAGCCGCACCTTGCACTTTGGGGCTACCGCACATCGGGCCGTAATGCCCACGGGAGAAACCCCATTTGCCCCGACGTACGGGATGGAAGCAAATTCTTCCCATCGAGCTAGAAATTCCCTCACTCCGAGTGCCGCTGGAAAATGACATCAACGAAGTCGAATGGCTCCGGCCGACATGACGAATTGGCTCGCTAGACGAGCGACGACTAAAGGCCATGGAACACGTCCGAGCCTATCAAAGCAGATGGCTAGAGCTTTCGACAAGAAAGTCAAATCCCGAGACATCGTGGAAGGTGACCTTGTACTCAAAGAAAAGCCTCCCACTCGAACCAACCCATCGGGAAAATGGGAACCCACATGGATCGGCCCTTTCGTGGTTCAAAAGATCTTCTCCGGAGGCGCCATGAAGCTACCGTACCTAGACGGCAATCCCTTCATGAATCCAAATAACGGAAGCAAACTTCGCAGATACTTCGCCCGAAGAAGAACAATCTGTGCATCTCGCACTCCATGTAGTGTCGAACTACGCACCCGAGCCCTCTAGTCCGGGGAACGTAGGCAACCTTAATTGGTCCGGTCTAAAAATACACAAAAAGTCAAAAGTTTGAATGTCAATCAAGACCTCCATCAAGCTCCGCACTTTTCAAGAACACGCCCCAAAGCCACCTTGACCAAGTCAAACGACGGCGGCAACATCAAAGGACATCCGAGGGTCACTCAAAGATCAAACGATCGACTCATGTCTACTTCCAAGCCAGGGGCTTGTCTTCGCCCTCACGCGCTTCAAAAAAAAAAAAAAAAAAGAGCTCGAGCAAGGGCTCACAAAAAAAATAAAAAAAGAGCTCGAGCAAGGGCTCACAAAAAAAGACAAAAGAAGCTCAAGCAGAAGCTGCGAAAAAGAGGTCAAGAGCCCGACGCCAACAAGAGGCAAGGAAGCTACGAAAAAGACCGTCAGAACGACTTGTCAGGGGAGCATTCAACCTCTCAGCCAAGCACAAAGCCTCAAAGAAAGTGGGATTGCCGTCGTGGCCTGCATCGTCTGGCCCGCGGATGCAAATGTAAAAGTCCAAAGATGGACGCCGACAAAGTGCACAACAGAAGCAAAGGCAAAACAAAAGATCTTGCGTCTCGATAAAGCTTTAAAAGTAAATCACAAATCACTAACGGTTACAACATTTCTTGATGAGTTCAAGCACGGTCTACTCTCAAGTTCACAACATGCTAAAAGACAAATTTAATACATTTAACTAATAATGTGTTTGCAATGCAATGAATGGATACCTAGGAGGTCATTCCGCGCCATCTCGCGCTTGTCCCCTCGCCATTCTTTCCTTTCTTCCTCGTCCCCGGCGAGTCTTCTTTCGCTTCACGTGAACCAACTCGCGTCTCTCGCCCGAGATCCGGGGTCCTCCCCGTAGAGTCAAATAATCCAAGAGCTCTCGTGGCTTCATTCGCCCGTGCTTCGCTCGGATCTCCTCCCCGCGAGTCCGTAAAGAGGACCTCTCCCCGTCGCCTGGCCAACTCTAGTCTCGTAGTCAAACAAAGCGTCTCCCGTCACATCCAAAGTGGTCGACTGTGCTTCGGAACTCCTAAGGCAATAGCTACTACGGCAACCGGGTCCCGTAATCGCTACACGCCGCTCTCCAAGACCACTTGGGATCGCCCAACACGCCGCTCATACCAAAGCCGTATACCGAGTCGTCAACACAACGCTCCCGACGCCTAAGGAGTACCACAGAGGGAAAGCGGAATACTTCCATACCCTCGTAAAATACAAGAAGGCACCTGAAGCCGCCATACAAAGAGGAACTACCTCCGCAAAGAGCAAGGTCATCCTGCCCCAACAAAGGCTCCCGCTTCATCCCAAACCGCCGGAAACAAGCGACGGAATATAGAAGGAGGACCAAGACAAACCTCGAACTCGACAACGTAGGACCCTTCCCCGCAAGATCCTCCCGGTCTCAATCCTCCAAAGGCGGAACCCACCAGCCGGATCTCGATGCGTACCAAGCCGTGCCATCCATCTCTCCTGTGCGGATCGATCCATATCCAACACAAGAGGTCGCCGAGCAAATGACCACGGGCTAAACGACGTCTGGAGCCTCGGCATGGCTCGAAGTCTCTCTCGCAGCCACAAGGTGAGCAAAGCGGGGCTTCCCCCTCTCATAAAACGATCCCCGCCGCGACGGCCGATACCACGAAGAGTCTCCCCAAAGACCAACGGGACAATATCCTCTCCAGCTCGCCGCCCTACCACATCTAGCAAAGCGCCATCACAAATGCCAAGGGAACGGACTGTAAAAGCTGCCGCCATCACGCACAAGGCAAATACATCCCAAGAGACGTCACTCATCATCAACCATGAACCGCTCCTAGCTCGTAAATGTCGATATGACCCGAATCAAGGATCATGCCCCGCACTTCTTCCAACGAAGTACGAAGAAAGTCCGCAAGCTTCACGTCACCGCAAAGACCACCAATCAAAGGAAGCGAGATGGCCTCCACCTCCTGGGCCCTCCAATCAAAGCCCGAAAATCCTCAAAAGTGGGCACCATTTCATTGTAGGAGAAACAAGACACGTGCCTCCTAACATCCTGTAACTTCGCGGCAGCCCGCAACAAATCCCAATCAGAACCAACTCCTTAAAAGACCAAACCGAGCAAAGACGAAACCTTACCTCGAAAGCCCGTCTCTCGATGCCTCATACGGCGCCGCATCCACGTTTTCAACTCGCTCAAGGAAGCGTGCTTGCCTCTCCCGCGAAAGCCTCGGCAAAATTCTAGGGACATACGAAGAATCCATGGCAAAAATGGAGGTTCCTAGAGAAAATGGGGAAGAAAGCTCGAAAATGGCCGCAAATGGGGAAATGAGGAAGAACTGTGCACCGGAAAGCATTTATGTCCTTCCCAAAGCAAGGTTGGTCCGTACCATGCTAAGTATGTCCGTACGACCTCCTTGCAAACGTAACCCATTTCCTCAAAACAAGACAAAACCACCGTCCTCGCAAACCTTGCTCCAAACCGCCCAAACACCGGCCAAAGCCATTCCCGCAAAACAAACACTACCCACAAACACACTCTCACCACGTGGCATGTACAAAATAAAAAAAAATAATAATAGCAACAATTTCTAGGACAAATCCCGGAATCACAAAAATGACATTACATCTTAAAATAAAATACTGTTTGCCATGCAAATACATGTGTTTTATTACAGGTACCCAAAATATGTCTGTTGCTAAACAAAAAAAAAAAAAAGGAGGGATATGAAAAGAGGGAAAGCAAATGAATACTAATCAGACTCCTCGGCATCATCATCCTCGCCAAGATCCTCCAAAGAAAAGTCGGGCATCCCAAATAACTCGCCCGTCACATCCTCATCGTCGGAATACCGAGCACCCGCCCGAGGCTCCCACGAGAAGTACTCGAAGGATCAAATCCGGCGAAAGGATCAAAGAAAGAAGGCTCGAGGAACCCTCACTCCGTGCGCCGTGCGGAGGCATGAATCGATAAAAGGGCCGCTTCCTCGAAGGCCCCGCAGCCTCCCGAAGACGCCCCGCATCCATGCTATGCCGCCTCAAAGGCCCTCTCCCGCCGCGGCTCCGGCCGGCTCTAGGCGGAGGAACGCCCACGTAATGCCTCAAGGCATAGGCTCGTACGCCGGCACACGACGAGAAGACCGACAGGACACCTTCGACGCCATCTTCTTAGCGAAGGAGCGCATCGCCACGTAACGGCGAGTCGCATATCGTAGGCTCTCCCCGGACCTCCGCACCAACAAGAAGCCAAGGAAACGCTCATCAAATACGCTTATACTCAACAACAAAAAGAGAAAAATGCGTAAAAGATGCCAAGATGGAAAAGAGTCAAGACACTCACCGATCTGTCTGGGATCCACTCGATATGCAAAGCAGAGCTCGCCCGAACGGGCATGTACACCCTCCTCCTCGACTCCGTCCCCGCGGACGTACGTGAAATCCGGTCCCGCATCGGAACCTCTCGGGAGCTCGCGGCGCCTCTCTCTCCCGCGCCGCACTGGGCGTCCTCGCCTTCCTCCTCACGAAGGCCCCGTACTCCTCTCCGTATAAAATGAACTCCTCGGCACCGACACCGCCAAGGTACCTCTCGAAGTCAAGCACATCCATATCCCGGAGTCAAGCATCCCAAAGGGAGGGTCCTCTGAGCCACGGGAAGCACACCGGCCATGCCGCGTAAGACCCGCTCCCCTGTGTACATGACGTCACAAGTCAAGCCTCGCAAAGATCTTCCGCCGCGCCGTCACCTCGGGAGCCCTCAAACTCATCCCCTCATACCGAGTCCACGGGAACAAGACAAACCCCTCACGGCTATCCCGCTCCAAACGCTCCCGCACATCCCCGTAGGCGATGGTGAGCTTCCCCTGGTCCTCCTCTTCCTCGCCGTACGAGCCCATCCCAAAGATAGCAGGTACGCAAAGAATGTACTCTGTGATCCCTATCCCACGGGAAGCACTGAAAACCTCATAAAACCACACCCGTGACAAAAAAAAAACAGAGAAGGCTCGCAAAAGACAACGGAGAAAAGACAAGTTGCTAAATCAAAAAAAAAAAAAAAAAACAAAGAATAAACTCATACCTCCAAAGCAAAGTCAAAGCTGTGCCAACGAATCAAGCCACCCGCTAAACCGGTCCAAGGAGAAGTAGAGCTCGCCCAAGCTCGCTCGCCCCAAGCAATGTCGCACTTATCCAGAGTCAATCAAGCTCTCCAACAAAGCAAAGGGAGCCGCGGTCGCGTGGTTCGAGAACAAAGTCTCTGACAAGGTATACCACAAGAAGGAGCGCGCCAACCGCTCCGCTGCCACCTGGCCGGTACCCCGGATGTAGGCCCCAATACTGGCCGTGATCCTCATCTCCGCGTCGCTGTACAAAGCATCCCTGTGCCCTCGCGAGGACGAGGCTCAAAGCCGCAGCTCTGGCCAACACATCATCGCCTATCATATCCTCCACCGCACAGCTCCCCTTTCAAGGAGAGCCTCTGAATAGCAAAGAAAATCGGTGGCGTCACCGTCACCTCGCCCCTACTGGGTGGAAGGTGTGGGTGGTATCCCACCAATACTCGATAAAGGCCCAGAAGACACTCTTGTTCTTCCTCGTGTCGACACTCCACCTGTGTTCTCAACGAACACACCTAGGCCAAGCATAAACCAGCCTCCTGGGACTCGGCCTACCGCCCACGGAAATATCGGGCATCCGCCGCCATAGCTCCACAATGCCTCGAGCGATCCCCGAGTCTTCATCCTCTTGGCCTTCCCGCCATAAGCCCCGCATCCCGCAGTAAACACAAAGAAAGGTACGTCAATCACAATACTTAATATAAAGGCACATATAACCCGTCACAAAACACGGCACATATAATGCACATAATTTTCACATATATCATGCATATAATTTTTCCCATGCAGTCCGTCACAAAAACACGGCACACACTGTACACATTTTCTCAAAAGAAAAAAAGGGGGATTAAACCCTACACGACACATTTTCAAAAGAAAATCCGTCCCAACACGGCACACATTGCACATATTTTTCACATATAACCCGTCACAAAAACACGGCACATATCGCACATATTTTCCCCACAAAGTCCGTCACCCAAAAACACGGCACACACTATATAGCACATTCTCAAAAGAAAATCCGTCCCAACACGGCACACACTTTCACATATAACCCGTCACAAAACACGGCACATGTCACTTTTTTTTCACAAAAATTATCACTACACGATAATTTTTCTCATAATGTACATACATAAATAGCATACGGTACAAAACACCAAAGCATGCAATTCACTAGATAGGCACTTTATTTTCACAAATAAGAGCTAATCTACACATTTCTGCACAAAATACACATACCCACAATTTTTACATGTCCATTTTCAACAATTCATCAAGAATTTCACAAAAAGGCATAAAATAATAACAAAAAAAAAAAAAAATTTCAAAAATGCGAAAAACTAAAACCTAGTTCTAGCATTCAAAAATTCGAGCAGAAATCAAAACTAATGCATTTCTTACCTCCCCAACGTTCATGGAGCGACGATTATGCACCTCCGATTCGGATACAAAACATCCTGTTCTTCGAAGATGGAACGAACGAAGTCCAATTCCTTTGAAGCTCCATTCGCCGCTCAACCACCTCTTGATCAAGGCTGACGACGACTCCTTCGAGATCCCTCCGCCATTGCAAGCAATTCAAGCTAAGAAAATGGAAGATTTGGGACAAAAATGGAGTTTTCTCTCTCTCTCTCTGTTCACGAACCGGAATGGGAAATGATGGGGAAGGGCCTCGGAATTTAAAGCCCGGTCAAACCTCGGGAACCGTAAAAACCAAGGTGGTCCGTACGACCTCTTTGCAACCAGGTTGGTCCGCACGGACTCTTTTTGCAAGGTGGCCAAATTACTTTCCCCGCCCTTATAATCTTTGCCCCCGGGCCGTCCTAAGGCCTTTTCCAAAGAATCTAAGTGTAATGGTCCCTAACCCTTCAATTCAACCACCGGCCATCGCCGTAAGACCGGTCCTCCCCGCCACTTCAACGGCAATTCAATTCCCGGCCATACCCGAAGCGTAAGACCGGGTCTCGCCACTTCAACGGCAACTCAATCCACCGGCCGTCGCCGTAAGACCGGTCCTCGCCTACTTCAACGGCAAATCAATCCCGGCCATCGGCGTAAGACCGGTCTCGCCCGCTCAGCGGCAATTCAACCACCGCCGCTCAAGCAAGAAGACCGACACCTCCGCCACGATTCCCCGAGGCACGAGACGCCGTCCAAACGCCCGACGGCAATTCAAGAAGGAAATCACCACTCCCGCTGCGAATCCCGAGGCACGAGACGCCTCCAAAACGCCCGACGGCAATTCAAGAAGACCGACACCTCCCCTTCACAAATCCCGGCACGAGACGCCTCCCGCCCGACGGCAATCAGAAGGAGCCAACACCTCCCTCGGCAATCAACCATCAAGGCACGAGACGCCTCCAAAACGCCCGACGGCAATTCAAGAAGGAGCCAACACCTCCCAAAGACGAATGTCAAGGCACAAGACGCTCCAAACGCTCAACGACAACTCAAATCCATCGGCTCCTCAAAAGAGGTCCGAAGTCATCTTCCCAATGTAAAGTGGCCCCTACAAGGTCACGCATCCCCAGCAATTCAAGCACCGGCCGGATGTAAGCCCGAACTTCGCCTACTTCAACGGCAACGCAAGCACGGCCATCAAAGTAAGCCCGAGCTCCTCCCCAACAAGTCGAAAGGAAGTCATACAAGATCGCATATCCTCAAAGACCGCCATCATCCTTGCCCACTCAACGGCAAAACAAGCACAAGAAGGAGCCAACACCTCCGAGTACAAGTCCCAAGGCACGAAGCGCTCCGAAAACGCCAAATGGGGAAGCAATCACCGGCCGTCATCCTCCCACTTCAACGGTACCAAGCACCGGCAGTCATCGTAAGTCCAACCTTTCTACATCAACATGCAAAAACACAAATGGCATCTACGCCTCGAAGCACAAGGCGCCCACGCCCACACTCGCGGCTAGAGGACGATTCAAAGTCCTCGCGCATTACATCCACACCGCCGCTAGATGACGATTCAAAGTCCTCTGGGCCGTGGCACCAACCGCCGCCAGATGACGATTCAAAGTCCTCCACGTGGCACCAACCGCCGCGATGACGATTCAAAGTCCTCCAACAATGGCACCAACCGCCGCATGACGATTCAAAGTCCTCTGGGCCGTGGCACCAACCGGGCACGATTCAACCAACTCTCCAAGATTCAAGACTAAGTCTCACACTATTCTCCGGCCCGGAAGGCCTTAAACCACCCGATTAGGAAAATCGTAAAACTTCCATGTGACGCCACCACGTCCTCACATTTGACCTACGCGGTCACCCTGTGACGCCACCACGTCCTATCACCGACCTATGCGGTCACCAGACGCCACCACGTCCTCACACCGACTCTATGCGGTCACCACCAGACGCCACCACGTCCCTTACACCGACCTACGGTCACCCGTGACGCCACCACGCCCTTATCACCGACCTATACGGGCCACCAGACGCCACCACGTTCTTATCACCGACCTATGCGGTCACCCAGACGCCACCACGCCCTACCACCGACCCATGCGGTCACCAGACGCCACCACGCCCTTATCACCGACTACCCAGACGCCACCACGCTCCTTACCACCGACCTATTGCGTCACCCAGACGCCACCACGTCCTTATCATCGACCTTATGCGGTCACCCAGACGCCACCACGTCCTTATCACCGACCTATGCGGTCACCCAGACGCCACCACGTCCTCACCACTCGACCTCGGCGGTCACACGACACTTCAGTGGCACCACCACGCCCGTATTCAGCGTAACACTCACCCCACACCCGAACTACGACTGTGCTTGATTCCCGCCAGGATACGTAGGAATCCTATCACAGTGGTTCACTTATTGACCTAAACGGTCACCCAAAAGGACACCACCACGTCCTCACTTTGACCCTCACGGCCACTTCCTCTCCCAAAGACGCGATCCGCATTAGGACTTATCTTATCGGCGACCCCACTTCTTTCATAAGTGACGTCGCCGAGGGCTTCGTAAGTACCCCAATCTGATCACTCCCTTTCAAACACACGTGGAAACACCGTAGACTCATCCACGCAGCCTCGTAGACCTCTCTCACTCAAAACCCTCTCAAAACCCTCTCAAACCCCCAAACAAACCAAGTGGAGGAGCCTTTCTCTCGGGATAAAAAGGGACAAAAGGACCTTTTGGGAATTTTCAGAAATCGTAGCAATTAAGGTCCGTACGGACCTCTTTGTTTCAATGATTACTAAATCCCTTAAAGTCCACAATATTCCTCAAATCCCTAAGAAATGATGACTTCCTCGCAGAGTTGGTCCGTACGGACCTCTTTGCATGCAAGATGGTCCGTACGGACCTTATTGCATGGGGGACATCATCATTCCGTAATATTCTCCATCATTGCGCATTCCTCAAATCGAGGAAATCCAAAATTGGATAACCAAGAAGGTCCGTACGGACCTCTTTGCTCCGAAATTTTTACTATAAACAGAGGGCTCCCCTCCTCATTTTCACACACCTCCCACTTCTCTCTTCCTCCCTAAGCCTTCGGCTCCCCTTCTAAGACCTTTCGAGGCATTCCCGGCCCCTTCGGATCCTTCCGAGGCCTTCCGAGCCCCTCGAGGTGCTCCGAAGCCTCCCCGAGCGCTCCCGAGACGCTCCCGCGCCGCCCGAGGCACTCTCGAGGTACTCGAGGCCCCTCGTGGTACTCCGAGGCCTTGTCGGTCTTTCCACGGTGTCCCGCTCTTTCCGAGTCAAACCGACGATCCCAAACCACGCCGAAACTCGCCCGAGTGACTCCCGCCACCACAACGCACGCCGAACCTCTGCCCGAGTGATCCCGACGATCCCCACGCACGCCGAACCTCTCGCCCGAACGCAGCCTACAATCCTCAACTTCACGCCGAAACTCGTCCGCGGACAACCGGCATCTCCCGAAGCAATCCCGATCCATACCGAACGCTACTCCGACCTCAAACACCATTCCCCGTGAAGACAGACACGAACCAACATTGGTAAGGCTTCCTTCCTCTACTATTTCAATACATTTTCATACATAGCATACAATGTAGACATCCGATACAAAGATGCATTTTTAAAAGCACACACACACACACACAACATTTAAAGGATATTAGGGTATCCGAAAGACTCGTTTACGAGGCTACTCGGGTGAGCTCTAATATTCTAATATTCTCTTCCCGGGAGTCATCTCGACCTCCGAACTCAAAATCTCATCACACAAAAACAGCTTTAAAATTTATCTTTAAACCGATGCCCTTTTTCAATGTTTTGGGCTTAATAAAAACGGCGTGGCGACTCTACAAAATGCGAAAGCAAAACGGCGAGACACCTCCAACACGCAACGCTAAAAACGGAATAAGCCGGATGCCGGGCGCGGTGTCAGCCTCTCGGATCCGGCGACTTCCCGAACAGCGACGAACGCGAGATGCACGGGGCTCGCGCGAGCCGGATCCCGAGTAATTTGAAACGCGTCGGCGACGGGGCCGACTTTATGCACCTTGTGGCAAGCGGTGGTGGCCGACCCATGCACAAAGAGTTCCCTTTACATTTTTTGAAATTTTTACGGAATACAGTTTGCAATGGAACAATATCTTGAAACCAAAAAAAAAAACTACCATTTTTGCAAGGTCGGTCGCAATCGGCGACTCTTTTCCGAAACGGCCATAAGCGGCCGATCGTTTTCCCGAGAATCGGCCATTAGTTGCCGACCCCTTTAATTTTTCCTTTTTTTTTTTTGCATATATTCATAGTTGAAAAGTAATGTAGCATTTTTTATTTTATGCTTTTTTAAAGGTTTGTATATTAGTGTTGTTGAAGTTAGGGAAGTTAATACATAAGTGAGAGATGAACATTGACTCTTTGTTGTAGCATTATCGACCCAAACTTAATACAATAAAAGAGAAGTTTACATAACGACTTACATTAATAGTAAAAAAAATTAAAATTAAGTTTAAATAACATTAAACAAACATTTGTAACCAAATATATCACAAAAGCAAATTAATTTCAACCCATTATCCCATTTAATCCACTTCCACCACCACGAGAAGTGGATGGTAATTACATTGCTTCAAGTGCTCTAAATATGACATTCGCGAACTCTTGTGCGATCACGGACTCATCTCCACTTCTCCATCTCCTCGCAATTGGCGGCATGCACTCACGAACATTCTTTAACATATTCCAAGGATTTGCACGACCAACCTCATTGGTCCTGCTTAACTCGCTTGAGATCTTTGAGATTCGGGGATAAGAATCGGATGAGAAACATTATAGTACCACGGTAAGTAATTGTTGAGTGTCTTGTGGTACTCGTATCTCCTCAATATCATCTAGATCAAGCAAGGCATTCTTCCAACGAATGAATAATTGTGCATTCGCGAACCATCCAGCGTAAGTTTTGGTATCTCCTCGAGGCAATCCATGGAATAGTGGCATGGATGGTATTATTTGACGTATCCAAACCGTCTCAAGACCCGATCCGGGGAGATGTGGTTCAATTACATTTGCAGCAACAATCGATCCTATATAAAGAGAAACTTTGGGAAAAGGGTATCGTTCTCGATTACCCTCATACGGCCTCCAAAACCACCTTGACGATTACAAACATAATATAAATCATTAATGTGCTTTTCACGAGAGTTTAAGTAAACATGTTAGATATTTCAATATATATATATATATATATATATATATATATATATATATATATATATATATATATATATATATATATACTTACATCCGTACTCGTTAGTACGTCCGTATGTTGCCTTTTCATCTCCACGGATGCATACGCTCGAGAGTTGACCTGCGGGTCCCACCTTAGCGTGAGTGGTGAAGTACGAAGATAGGTGCTTTGCTCAAATCACATCTAAAATCCGGAAATCTCTCATACACCCATGCTGCGGTAAAGTCAAGTATCCAGGATATCTGATTGCAATTATACCTCGAAGCTTTTCCAAGTTGCCGGTAAAGGTATGCTAAAGCTCCGGCACCCCAAGCATATTTTCCTATCATTTCCTCGTCTCTAAAAAAATTCAAATATCTCACATTCACACAAGTCCCGGTCTTATCAGCAAAGATTGTGCACCCCAACACGTAAAAAAGATAGGCTTTGCAAACCGAGGCTGACTTTAAGTGGGTCGGCGAAGACAATTCGGAGAGAACTTAACTTTCGGCCCAATCAAGACTTACCTTTCCACTACCTCTCTTGAGTAAGCCTTCGCTAGCCTATTTTTTATTCACCCCTAAAACCTGATGAATTATATCAACTGGTCCCACCTTAGAGTAAGAAGGATTCTCCAATAGTGGTTTGCCCGAGTAATAGGAGCCCCGTCAAGCAAAAGACATCTTCAGGGTGATCGTCATTTCCCCCAAATGGCAAATGGAAACTATTAGTTTCCAAGTGCCATCGATCCGAGAATGCTTGCGAATCAACGTCTTTGTCCAAATGATCATGGACTCCATTTACTACTAAAAGAAGATTTGAATTACCTAGAATTTCTGTAACCGGTACAGTCATATTCTCAAAATCCAACTCCTATTGCTTCAACTTCGCCACATGGTTAATACATTTGAAGTTGCGCACATCACGTCCTTGCCATATCATCCCCGCCACATGATTTTCATATGATAATAATAAATCTTTACACACCGGGCCACCAGGAAAACCCGCATCTGCTTCTTCTTCATCCTCATTTTCTTCTTCTCGTTCCGGTACATATGTCATTTGATTTTTAATAGTATTTTGTGGAGATGTTTCCATTTTATCCACGATTCTCACCTTCATCCTCGGTTTAGAATCACCATCCCGCTCAAATTGTCTAGCATTTGAACTATCTCCTCGATGCAACATCTCCTTACGCAACCTCTCTTCCCGTTCCTCTCTTCCTAGTTCCTCTGCTCCCGTTCCCTTCTGGCAAAGGCAGTGGTCTTTTTCCCTCTAATCAATTGTTTAACTGCAATAAACATCAAATGAATAATCAATTCTAAGCCAACGAAACAATTTGCAACGAAATAATTTGCATATACACACACATCAAAAATGAAGAACTACATTAACAAAAATCATATACATAGTCTTTCTAAACACGAAAAAAAAAAAAAAAAAAAAAAGAGAGGGTCGGCAGGAACCAGTTGATTTTATACAGAAAAGTCGGCCGGGTGTGACTGAAAAATGAGGCAAAAGTCGGCCAGGGGTTTGAGGAATTTTTGCCCAGAGTCGGCCGTGTCTGGCCGACTATCTACCCAGAGTCGGCAGGCACTGGCCGACCCACGTAAGATCCAGATTTCGACCAAGGATTTACAAATTGAGCTTATACCAACAATATTTCCATGAAATCAAGCATGACAAGTAAACAATTTGACTAAATTTGTAACGATATTACAAAAAACGAAACCCTAAAAAGAAATTTGTGCTTACCTTTTCCACCAAAGCTTGACATTGTTGTTGTTGTTGTTGTTGAATGTTCTTCTTGTTCTTGTTCTTCTCTTTCACTCTCTCTCTCTCTCTATAAATCAGAAATCTTCTTCTTTTCTCTCAGTTTCAAAATCTTTCTTCTTCTTCTCTCTCTCTATAAACGGGTATAAACAAACAAATGGGGAATTTAAAACCTAAATAAATGACATTAAGGGTATAAAGGGAAAGTAAAGGGGTGTGTGTAATTTATTTGGGGTGATATTAGTAATGGGGTATACTCATAGTTTTTTGGGGTTTAAATAGTAACTCTCATAGAGTATCCCTTTTCAAAATGGCCCACCTCGAACAAATAAATTCAACAATAGAATCAAATGATGAAAACTGAGAAAACATAGCAATACCTGTTAAATCCCCAAACTTGAAGAATGCCATTACATTTGAATCCATAGCAAGTGATTT
>JAFEMH010002331.1:122500-353785 GCA_022495995.1 Adenophora triphylla var. japonica | reverse complement strand
TATCCATTACTTTTACTCCTTTTTCAATTTTAAAAAATTTAAAATCCAAAACCACTTCTTAATTAAATAAAAAACAAAAATGAAATACCGAAACCTCTACCCCTCCCCTAAACAATTTTGTAAAAAAGTTATTCTAAATATATATGTATACTATTTCAAATTGTCCATTCATAATTTTTTTCTTTAGTAGAATACCTTTCTTTTGAAAAAAGTTACTATAATTTTGGCATGATTTCAGGTAAGTGAACTACATTTTAAAATTTTGTTTTCTTTTATTGAATTTTTGTGATAATTGAATACAAAAAATAAAAAAAAATGGAGAGAGAAACTCAATTGAGTATAAAGAAAAAAGAAGACAAATTGAGAAACTACAAAATAAGTTCATAGCGTTGACTTAAGGAAAAAAAAAAATATTAAATTAACAATATAAATTAATAATGTTATAATTAAAAAAGTCAAGAAGAAAAAAATAAGCAATAAATTATTCATAACTCCGTCCACTACCTTAAATTTCTTAATCAAAATAACCCTCACCCAAAAATTGTTATCCTACCATATACTCACAATTCTAAACACCACAAATTATCACTATTCAATATACCCTCAATGAAACCCATAACCTCCATCCACCAGCGCCAAACTATCTCCTCCGCAACACCACTCATGGCTCCGCACCACAAATTCATCTATCTCACTCTTCCGTTCGCCACGGTTTTTATTCTTCCTTCTCCGCCTCGGATCGCCTGTGCCTTGCCTCCAGCTTTTTTTTTCTTTTCTTTCTTTCTAATAAAGTTTACTTCACCGCCGAAATCCCATTCTCGCCGATTCAGTCACAACATTGAAAGAGTATAGCTGTTTTATTTGATGCTAAATTTGTGAGAAATGGAACAAATTTAAATATCGGGGTGAAGAAGGGAGGTTCGAGAGAGAGAGAGAGAGAGAGAGAGAGAGAGAGAGAGAACAAAAAGGGGGAAATGGGAAGAGACATCGTTGAATCTCTTAATTTATGACCTTTAATTAAGAGATATTTTTTTGGGTTTATAATTTTAAAGGTGTATTTTTGATAATTGCTAATTGAGTCTAATGTATCCCTGAGTCAAAATAATGTCCAGGTGAGAGTCTGAGCGGGGAAAGTGTTATAAGTGACTTCCATCTTTTTATATAATAATAGACTATTTGCTACGGTCGTGCGTTAAACGCACGTGTATAAAACTATTTCAAATAAAATTAAAATTTTAATCAATTATCTATGTAAAAAATTATAGAAGAAGATAAAAATAATACAATATTATTAGTAAAAAAATATAAAAAATCTTACTAAATCTAATACAATAAATATTTATAAAAATGTTAAATATATATAAATAAATATATTTATATTTAAAATTTACAAGGGCTATTATAATTAAAGAATTATTTTAGGTTAAATAAATGGATTTAATATTTAATTGCTAATTACAAATTTAATATTTTGTTAAAAATGTTGTTACAATTTTTTTAACAATTGATTATGTATTCATGTTAGCCCAAGTAAATTGCAAACCTTAGATATCTTAAGAGAGACTCAGTTAAGTAATATGTGAGTCCTATATATGTTGAGGCTATAAACACTAAGCATACTCACATGACCCTAATCCTAAACCATCCTGCGCCGCTCTTTTTTATTTTTTAAATAAGATTTTTTATCAATGAATGACTTAATCTATTACAAACACTTGAAAGTGTTAGAAAGGCATTTGGTGGGGTTTGAACCACCGACATCTCGTATGAAAAGGGGCATCACATGCCGATTGAGCTATAGCTATTTGGTCGCTCTCTCTCTCTCTCTCTCTATCGTATATTCTTAAGTTTTTGTCCTCCATTTTCTCTTTCCTCGTAAGTATCACCGCATAAATCACCAATCTCAAATGCTATACAAGAAAAGCAGGCAGATACCGAAGCTGATTTTTTCGTCCGTAAATACAAAAATCCGCTACTAAATCAAATTAGCGACATATTTTCGACGTAAAAATTATGTTGTTAAAACGTGCGTCAGTAAAATATTTCGACGGATTTCCATTTGATTACCGAGGGATA
Source organism: Adenophora triphylla var. japonica (assembly GCA_022495995.1). Taxonomy (NCBI): domain Eukaryota; kingdom Viridiplantae; phylum Streptophyta; class Magnoliopsida; order Asterales; family Campanulaceae; genus Adenophora; species Adenophora triphylla. The sequence continues at coordinate 351,709 of JAFEMH010002331.1, read as the reverse complement.
TTTCCGTCGCCGATGTTTTGTAACCGTCGGCAATTTTCGTAAGATAATCGACCAATTCAAAGCTTATGGCGAGGATTAGCAACGGATTTTTCGTCTCTATTTAAATGGTCATTTTATTTTTGAACCTTTTTAGTGACAGATTATTGACGAATTATTCCGTCGCTATATTTATTTAAAAAATTCAATATTTATTTGTTTTTTTTATGCAAAATTATTGAGGGCTTTCTCGACGGATATTTCCGTCGCTAAATTGTCATTTATATTAAAAAAATTACATATATATTTAAAAGTATATATTAATACATATATATATATATATATATATATATATCCTTAATAAGCAAACTAATATAAAACAATTAAATTAAAAAATAATCTATATTGAAAAATGTAAAAATACATCAATTAAAAATATCAAAATACATCAATTAATAATGTCAAAATACATCAATTACAATCTTTTCAAAATTAATTACAAATCCGTCAAAAGAAAAAATAATACATATCAACCCTTGTTCTTCCAACACAAACGAATCACCACCTTCCATCACCGCCGCTGTAAGTACCCCAATTTGGATCACTCCCCATTCGACGCACGGGAAACACCGCGGACTCACACAAACGTGATCCCGAAGACCCGTAACCTTAAAAAACCCCAAAACCACCAACCAAATCAAGGTAGGACCCTTCCGAGATAAAATAAAACAAAAAGACATTTTGGGAATTACGAAAAATAGTCGGCATGCATAATTGTCCGCACGGACTCTTTTGCAAGTAGACATCATAATTACAAAATCCTCTTAAAGTCCAGGATATTCTCTTAAATCCAGAAAGCCAAAAAATTGGTTTTGCACAACAATCCGTGCGGACATTTTGCGCTTTTGGGGCCTATAAATAGAGGGCCCCTCTCATTTTCTTCACACCTCCATTCTCTCCTCTCTCCCCCAGCCTTCAGGCTCCCCTCTAAGTTCTTCTGAGGCAATCCCGATCCCTTTCGGTTCTTTTTGGGGCATTCTGATCCCTCCGCAGGCGCTCCGAAGCCACCGCTAAGCGCTCCCGAGACGCTCCAGAGCCACCCCGAGGTTCTCACCCCAAGCCTTTCCGGTCCATCCCGAGCCATTCCGGTCCATTTCGAGGCATCCCAGTCCATCCCGAAGCCCTGCCGGACAATCCCGAGGCATCCCGAGGCACGCCGAACCTCTGCCCGAGTACAACCAACAATCCCGAGGCACGCCGAACCTCTGCCCGAGTACAACCAGCAATCCCGAGGCATGCCGAACCTCTGCCCGAGTACAATCAACAAATCCGACGCACGCCCAACCGCTGTCCGAGTACAATCAACAAACCCGAGGCACGCCGAACCTCTGCCCGAGTACAATCAACAAACCCGAAGCACGCCGAACCTATGCCCGAGTACAATCAACAAACCCGAGGCACGCCGAACCTATGCCGGAGTACAACCAAACTATCCCGAGGCACGCCGAACCTCTGCCCGAATGCAACCAACAATCCCGAAGCACGTCGGAGCTCTGTCTGCAAACACACCTAGCACTCCCGAGGCACGCCGAAGCTCTATCCGCAAACACCGGTACATCCCGAAGCGATCCCGGTCCGTCCTGGAGCACTATTCACACTCAAACACTATTCCCCAGCGGAAGATAGACACAAACCAACATTGGTAAGGCCTCCTTCCAATACTATTGAAATATTCAGCATGCATTTTTAAAAGCACACACACACACACAACTTTTAAAGAAAGAGGGGTATCGAAAGACTCGTGTATACGAGACGACTCGGGTGAGCGCTGCTATTCTCTTTCCGAGGCGTAACCTGACCTCCGAACTCAAAATCTCATCACACAACAACCTTTTCAAAAAAAAACCCTTTTCTCAATGTTTTGGGCTATTTCAAAACGGCGTGGCGACTCCTCCAAACACAGTGACACCTCCAAACCAAAATGCGACGAGCGACGCGAGATGCCGGGGCCTGCGCAGCCGGGTCCGGGTAATTTCAGTTGGCAACTCCGCTGGGGATAGGTTGTTTTAAAAAACTTTTTAAGCGAAAAAAAAAGATTTTTTTAAAACAATGATGAGGGTCAAACTTTCATTTTACCCCTTTCTTTAACTGTTGGGTGTGCGTACATGTGCTTACTTTTTATTCAAAAAATAAAAATACAAAAAAAATGCATCATAATATATTTGTGTACATACATTTAAAAATTTTGCAAAAATTTTTGTTTTACTCAGAAAAAGAATTTTAGTGACCACACACTACGCGTACTCTTATCCTGTACACTGCACACTACAACCTCAAACCCGGAGTGGTCTCAGTTGCAGTTCGATTGGTCTTCCTGACGCCTTTCAGACGCGCACGGGATCATTTCAAACTTCCCATCCTAGCCAGTGTCAACCATGCACGCTTGTGTCACACTCTGTCCAGACTCGGTTGGTTTTTTACCTAGTCCGTGTCATAAAGCCTGGATACATATCCCATGCCGGCCATTTTCTGAGTCAAAGCTCGGAACTCAAGATCCCTTGTGCAAGCAAGACGATGAAAGTTCATGCTAAAATCTTGACCCGATCTTGATTTCCAAAGCTAAACTCAGACAATGCTATGTCCCGGATATGCATCCATGCCCACATGACACCATGTCATCAAGCCTTTAATATGCCATCCATGACAATATGACCTAGGCAAAACCTAACGTCATAGATCCCTTGCGCAAGCAAGGTAAAGAGATGTCATGTCGAATTCTTGACCCGATCTTGACTCGAGTGCCGACTGGTTCCACTATTGCATGGCCGACGCATTAAAACGAACATGACAGGGCTCTGGTCTTTAGGTTCGGTTTTCTTTTGGCCGGTGGAAACAGCTTGCCCTATAGGACCCTTGCCCGGGGCTGTCCACCCCCGGATGTCGAAATACAGGTGCAAAACGAGGGGCTTATAGCTGCAATGATGGTCTCCACTGACCCAGGATCTAGCATAGTTACGAAAAAGAAGAGCAATCTTTTTCAACTAACTTAGGAATCTGAGAAAACACGTTTCAAGTAAATTAAAACAACAAAAAAAACATAATAACAAAAAAAGGAAACTGCATGTCACATGAGCTTTCCCCCTTTATCCAAAAAGACCTTCCCATGTCTAAACCTTACCCGTCACCCTCCAAAGAAACCGAGAGTGATTGAGAGTACCCGGAACCGTCTTTTCCAAAGGTCAAAGCCGCAAGGTCCATGACCTTTCCAATATAGCCACTAGAGCACTGTCGGCCACTCCCCTATGGCAAGGTCGACATGATAACAACGAGGGAAACGGAATCCTAGCCCCGAGAAATTTCCCAACAATGGAAGTGGTTTGCAGACCGTCATGGCTCTCGAGAAACGCAAAGACGAGCAATGTGCTTGGATCGAAGGTGCCATGCATCATTTCGGAACACTAGCCATCCCTCAGCCCACCTGGGCTCCCGGAAAAACAAAGACATACCCGCCTCCCACAGCCTCCCAACGTCTCTCATTGTCCCAGGGATACAATCCTTCGCCTCTATACGAGCCCCTCAGTTAAGACATGAAGTCACAAGAACTACCCGGGAGGGACATGTCAAGTCATTGCCCCGAGGTCCCAAGATCGCCACAAAACGACAAGCGCATTTGGTGGGACGTTCGCGATCGCCCGCTTATCTCGGAGAATGACTTCCAAGATGAAATAAATGAGGATCGTCCCCAAGAAAGAAGAAATCCTCTTCTCAATAAAAACCGAAAAAGAGGTACAAATCCGGCGATCCCACAAATGGGAACCTCGGAGAACTGTACGGAAAGTTTGACTACTACGTCATCTACTCCAACAAATCTCATCCGCCTGACTCAACTCGAGATCATGGCAACTTCTGCTCCATGATTAGCTGGGACGAGCTCCGCACAGCCACCAATGGCCCAAGGGTCCTGACACCCCAGCCCTTATCTTGGGAAGACATCAAGGCCATCGTTAACGCTCCCTCCAACAAAAGCAAATAACTGAACGAGCTGAAATGCGATGCATGGACCTACGCCAACCAAGGTCCTCTCGTTACAGAAGCGGAAGAAACAAGCAGATGAGTAAAGCCAGAAGTGAACGTACTGACGCGTTCAGGCCAGATCCCGGTGAATCCTCCAAAGACAGACAAAGGGCTAGCCATACCTGAGCCTCGAACCGAGAAAGGCCCCTACGCCAAAGAAACTAAAGTGCTTGACCCAAAGGCTGAAGATCCGATCTTGACCCAGCTCAAGCGCACTCAGGCCAACATATCCCTCTGGTCCCTACTCACTTCCTCCTATCCACACAAGCTCAAGCTGGAAGAAAGCCTGGCCCAGACCATGGTACCAATCAATGTGACCCTAGAGGAAGCAGTCCAAATGATCGGCAACGTTCATTATGGCACATCATTACCTTCACGGAGCTCGAAAGGCCGAAATTTGGGGCTGACCACAATGAGCCTCTCTACATCACCGTCCAACTCGACGAGCGCCACCTTCCTCGGGTCTTGGTGGATGGAGGATCGGCCATGAATGTCCTCCCTTCCAAAATGATGGATTTGCTAGGAATCAAGCCAACCGATCTAAAGCCATCAACGCAAATGATCAAAACTTATGACTCAATGTCTCGCTCAGTCTTGGGAATAGCCACTCTGAACCTTTAATTCGGAAAGCAGATGGTACCAATGGACTTCCAGGTCATCGACATCCTGATCACCTTTACTGCCATCTTGGGCCGGCCTTGGCTACACCAAATCAATGGGGTGGCATCCACTCTATACCAATGTGTAAAGTCTGCTCAAGGAAATGATCTCACCATCATCTACGGGGACGGCGTGATTATAGAAGGGACCAACACAAATGGCATCCCAGCCTTGGAAATCAAGCACAACAACAAAGGCACGATGCCGACGGTGGTTCACAAATAAAGCCCGAAGTCCCAAGTATGCCACATAGACCTCCTTCTGACTTGGGACCGGATCCCTCCTCCCTTGAAGATGATGAAGCTCATGAACTACGTCCTAGGGCTCGGTTTGGGCGAACACCATCAAGGCACCCAAAAGATCATCGAGGTCAAAGAACAAAACACCCGTCGTGGCCTAGGGTACGTCCCTACTCCCAAAGACGCTGTGAAAGACAGAAAAGCAGCACGAAAACGCTCAGCTACTGACAAAAGAGGTTCATATATAATCTCCAACCTCCTCCCTTAAAGCCTCGACATGGCCCGGTACTTCACAAAGAAAGCCGGCAACTTGAACGAAGACACAGAAAAGGAGACAGAGCTGATCAACGCCAAATAAAATTGGTCAGAAACAATGGACAAGCTCCAACAAAGCCTTAAAAGGTTCAGAGGCCTCAAGCCAAATCCCGTTAGAAGAGCATTCCAGGACGCACCAACTCTACCGGGATCCACCACCACCACTATTCACAATGAATTTTGGGTTGGGAAAACCCCCTCTTTGGCGGAAGAACTCGAAAAGCTTTCTGTCAACATCCCTACCACAAACAAGTGGGACGAGTCAATATTCGAACTAGCAATGCCTAAGACAAGAGAAAAAGACTCCGTAGACAATGCCTGGAACGAGCCTTTGCTACAACAACTTTTCAGTGAAGAAATCGAAGTGCCAGACTTAATCGACTTTGTTTATGATAACTCTGTGGTAGCCATGATTGGGGATAGCAGCGCGAAGCCTTTCGACCGTCGCCTCCTTTCAAGTTCATTCGCATTGCCACTAAAGAATTGGGCCACCTTCTCCGGACCTGTAGCTACCCAGAAGGAAATGATCGAACAGCTCGGTCTAACCCCTCGCGTCCTAGAGTCTAGATTCGAAACACATTCTGAGTCTGTTGTCTTTGAATTTAAGTCTCTCGAGTCTTCCAATGGCCTTACGCCAGAAGATTATGAATTCATAGCCAATCATGTATTCCCATATGCTCTAAATGAAAGTTTCGACCTTTCCGAGTATCCTCTGATTGCATCTTTAACAACTGATAAATTAACTAAATCACAAACAGTTAATAACGATTCACTTGACAAAGAAGCAGACACATTAAATGAACAATACATTAAACACATCTTTAAGCATGTTATCAAACGAGAGGAAAATTGGGCCCAAGCTGCCGAGGAGTTTTTAACCAAAGTGAATTTGGGGACTGCTGAAGAGCCTAAAGAGACGTAAATCGGAAGCTTCTTCACTGGCACCGAGCAAGAAGCATTGACTGCGTTGCTCAAAGAATTCGTGGACGTGTTCGCTTGGTCCTACCAAGACATTCCCGGCCTAGATCCAGCCATAGTTGAACATCAGATTCCCCTGAATCCCGAGGCTAAGCCCATTAAGCAGAAGCTACGCCGAATCAAGCCAGAATGGTCTTTACAAGTCAAGGAAGAGATCGAAAAGATGCTCCGCATTGGCTTCATAAGGGTAATCGAATTCCCGACATGGCTCTCCAACATAGTCACGGTCACCAAGGCCAACGGAAAGGTACGCTGCTGCGTGGACTTCCGAGTCCTCAAAAAAGCAAGTCCCAAGGATGACTTTCCACTACCAAACATAGACATGTTGGTCGACACTACGGCCAATTTTGAGGTCAAGTCCTTCGTAGACGGGTTAGCCGGCTACAATCAAATCAAGATGGCCGAAGAAGACCAAGAGAAAATAGCCTTCTCAACCCCCTGGAGAGCCTACTGCTACACAGTGATGCCGTTCGGACTAAAGAACGCTGGGGCTACCTACCAATGGGCAGCGACCGCACTCTTCCACGACGTGATCCACAAAGAAATTGAGGTATACATTGACAACATGATCATCCACTCAAAGGGATCAGACGGACAACACCTTATTGACCTGAGAAAGTTCTTTGATCGCCTTCGAAAGCATTCAATGAGGTTGAACCCTGCCAAATGCACATTCCAAGTAATCTGAGGCAAAGTCTTGGGGTACATGGTCACCGAACGAGGCATCAAAGTTGATCCTCAAAAGATCAAGGCCATAATCGAAATGAGACCACCGCAAACCCAAACAGAAGTAAAAAGCTTCATGGGCCGCCTGTAGTACATCAGCCATTTCGTCAATCAGTTGACCTCCATGTGCGAGCCAATCTTCCAACTAATGAAGAAGAATGCTGACATCGAATGGAATCCGGAATGCCAAGACGCCTTCGAAAAGATAAAAGCGTACCTTGTGTGTCCTCCGATCCTCTGTCCTCCCCATGAGGAGAAGCCACTCTTGCTATACCTAACCGTGACTGACACAGCAGTTGGAGCCATGCTATGCCAAGAAAAGAAAGAGTCACGAGTCGAGAACTCCATCTACTTCGTCAGTCGAATATTCCAAGGCAGCGAGCTCAACTACTCAACCCTCGAGAAAACCTGGGCAACGCTAGTATGGGTCATCGAAAAATTATGACACTACATGCAGTCGCACACAGTGCACTTGGTCTCCAAGATGGACTCGGTCTAATACCTCTTCGAAAAACCATCACTGTCAATGAGGCTGGCCAAATGATCTTTCTTCCTAGCGGAGTTTGACATCAAATACGTGAACCAAAAGTCAATTAAGGGACGGGTAATGGCCGAACAACTGGCCGACTTCCCAACCGATGAGGCCAATGGTCTCGAACCACAATTTCCAGAAGAAGGAATCTTCGCACTTGAAGGCGAGAATCGATGGCAACAGTTCTTCGACGGAGCAGCCAACAAAAGAGGAAATGGCATTGGAATTCTCTTAGTTGACCCAAAAGACTAGCACACCCCAATCGCCAAAAAGCTAAACTTCGAGGTAACCAACAATGCCGCCGAATATGAAGCCTGCGTCGCTGGACTAGAGGCCACACTCAAAAGGAATGTCCAAGAGTTTTAGGTCTACGGGGACTCAGCCATGATCATCGATCAAGTTTCCAACAAATGGAAAATGATAGACCCAGGCTTGCGAAAATACCATGTCTGGATGGAAGACCTCATCACGCAATTCAAAGAGGTCACCTTCCACTACTTGCCAAGAGATCGGAACCAGTTTGCAGACGCCCTAGCCACCTTGGCTCCACTTGTGGAAATCCCCGAAGGAAAGGCGATAAACCATTCAAAGTAGGATGAAAGGAAATTCCTGCCTACTGTTGCGAAATCGAGCCGAAACCCGAGCCCATCAATGAGCCGTGGTACAACCAAATCTACCAATACCTCAAGAACGCGGAAACCGCCTTCATGAACGAGGAAGGTGTAAGTGCTCCAATTTGAGTTGTTAGTATTTTCGTTAGAAAATTAACGAAAGTCTTAACATTTCTAACATTTCTAACAATTCCTAACATTTCTAACAAAGTGAGGGTAGATTAGGGATTGCCATTTAAAGTTAAACCATGGAAAAGAATCAAAAAAGCAAAAGAAAGGTCAAAAACCCGAAATGGAAGCTGCTGGAACATTTTCTGGTTGCTTAATTTGAATTTTATTCTTCCTGTCCAAAGCCTGGAGTAGCATTTAATGAACCAGGCACGCTGAAGGACATATCCGCGCGGATAGGAATGTAAATTTCCAGGCCTATAAATTGAACCCCTCAGCTTCACTTTCGAGAGAGAAACAACACATTTTACAACTGCACCTTGGCGAAAAATAGGGAGAAAACAGTGGGAATTCACTTGAATTGCCACCATTTTCTCTTGAATCTTTCCCAAATCCCACTCACTCAAAACACTTTCAAATCATTCTCATACATACACTAACCCAAGCTCAAATCACCCCTTAGGAGGATGATTAGAGAGAAAACATAGAGGACTTCATTGTTATCTACTTGTTTTCTCTTTGACCAACTCTAATCATAAACCCTAAACACATTCAAACCCTAAACACATTCAAGCCTTGAATCCATTCAAACACAAAACACAAAGAAGATAGGTATAACCTCCTTCTCCTTACCCTAAAATTCTCCCATCCATTGCATGCATTTTCAAAACCCTAAAATCATTTTCATACATCAAATCTTGATTTCAAAGGATAAAATTCCCCTTCCCAAGCAAATGAAATGCTTAAGTCCTAATGTACTTAAGGATGGCTTTGATATAGTAGATCACCACTAAAATGTCTAGTGACTACTAATCAAATCCTAAGGAGATGGGGACAAGCATGGATGCCAAACCCCTTTAAAATCATGTTTTTACTTACTTGCAGGAACATTTTCTCAAAACCTCTGTCCATGGTCTAATTTTCATACATCAAATCATTGGAATTTGTTGTTGAATACAAAACACTTTTTGTAGCCAACATCCAGAGATTTCTAGACATATTTTTACTCTATTTTTACGTGAGTAAAAATCCCTTTTAAATTTTCTTTTAAAAGTCAGTTCCTCAGTCTCTGGAAATAGTAGATTTCACCATCTGAGATTTCTAGAAGGTTTTGATCCACCAAATCACCTCCAAATGGGAAAGTTATTTTATAAAAATCTTATTTAAGGTGTTTTGAACAACTTTCATTCTTGGACTTTCCCCAGATTCTGAGAATTTTAAGCCCTTAGACCCATTTTAAAATCAAGTGTCTACTGCCTTTTTCATTCTGGCAGAAATGTTTTTCAACTTCAAAAAATCTTTCGAGTACCAAAAATCATACCAAAAATCATACCAAAAATCATAGGACCTGTTTAAAGTCTAATACAGAGTTCCCAATTTTTACTTTTGAGTTTGAACTTAGTTAGGCCAAAACACACACACACACACACAAATGGTTTTTAATGTTTGGAATAATCGTTTTACGAGACATTCCGGGTGAACACTAACGTTCTTCCCGGCGTGTAACGTGACCTCCGAACCCAAATCTCTAATCTCGGGCATTTTTCAAAGTTTTGGCCCTCAAAATAAAAATGGCGTGGCGACTCCGTGTTTTTTCGATTGATTTTCAAAAGAAAAGAAAAACAACCAAATCTTTCGGGAAAATTGGAACTCAACATCGTTACAGTGGCGACTCCGCTGGGGAAGAATAAACTTTATCTTAAAAAAAAATGATATTTGGTATATTGGTGGAAATCATTAAACTTCCCGTTATCGCCTCCTAACACGAGTCGGGGATAAATTGTGGTTTAATAATCCCACGTACCGGTATCATTGTTTCCAAAAAAAAAAAGAAAAGCTTTTGAGGGTCAAGCTTCCGTCCCGGCATTTGAAATCATTTGTGGTGTGTGTGTTGATTTTTCACGTTTTCGTGTTGCTTTGGCCGCCTTCGAAAAAAGTCAAAATTTTGACTATCGGACCCGTTGCCTTGAATTTTGAATTATGTGATTATGTGTTATTTGCTTCCAAAAAAAAATCAAAAAAAAAATTTAAAAAAAAAAAAATTTCAAAAAAAAAAAAAGGGATTTATCAAAAAAAAAAAAAAGAAAATTTTCAAAAAAATCATGCATCATACTTTTTAAGACACATGAAAATTTTCTATTTTACTCGTAAAAGAAGATAGATCGCTTTGCACACTACGCGCACGTGACCTTACACCGCACACTACGTCCCTAACCCGGGGAAATCCCTGTCGCGGCCCGTTTGGTCTTATTACGCCTCTTGGTGCAAGCACGGGACTACCCAAACATCCCATGGAGCCTCGTGTCGACCATGCACTTGTCCGTGACACACTTTGTCCGAGACCCGGTTGGTTTTTAGTCCAGTGCCGTGTCATGCCCCCGTCTCGTGTATAGACCTTTCCTTTCAAGCCTTAGTCGGCATACCAAGTCAATATCTTTCGGGGACCCTAATCGGTCGAAGTCTGCCGGTTTTCCGTCACGGGCTTTGACCGGATATTGACCGGCGCCTTGACTTTGACTCGGCGGCACAAATTATACATCGACTCCAAGATGACGAGTCATCAAGAATTAACGATTATTCCATGCCTAGTTACGGCCTAATTGACGACAATTCAAAATCAATTGTGGACATTTATCAGTCCAAATCATGTCGGCTTTTTGTCGAGCCCTCGGACATGATTTTGACTTTGACGTCAGCTTTGTCCGTAATTTACATCGAATGCTCGTTAAGACTCGATTACCCGCCAGACTTTTAGGATCGTTTATCTTTCGGTCGGTGGGACCCGCTTGCCCTATAGGACCCTCGCCCGGGGCTGTCCACCCTGGGAGGTCGAAATATAGGTGGAATACGAGGGGCTTATAGACGTAGTGACGGGGCGCACTGATCCAGGATCCAGAGTAGTTTGTGAAAAAGAAGAGCAATCTTTTCCAACCGATTAGGTTAATAAAACATGTTTTAAGTAAACAAGAACAAATAACTGCATGTTGCATGAGCCCAAAGCCCAAACACTTACCCTCCTTCATTCCCAAAAAAAAAATCTGAACCCTCGTGCCTTTTCCCCATGACTCCTTACAAAGGTTGGTTCCGGACACCGGGTCACCGTTTGATCAGTTGGGAAGAGTCAAGCGCATCATCAGCTTCACCGTTTGTTCCGACTCCGGGTATCAGAATGTCTGTATCAGCTGGTAATGATGGGGACAACGTCACTCCGCCTCCCGGGACCCCTCAGACAGAACAGCAGTGGAATCAGTTAGCAGAACAGATGAGCTTACGACAGGAAGCACAGCTGAATAGCCTTATGGAGGCTATCAAAAGCCATGGTTTGGCCGCCAGCCTCAATCCCGAGGCACCTTCACCGTGGAAGAAGAAGAGGATGCCGATCCCACTCTCAGTCGCCCTGATTACTCCAGGATGCCACCACCCACCTCCTATGGTACCACTACCAGAACCCATGCTCCTCGATCTTCGGGTCAGCCAGCTCCCCAGCTTCAGACCACTGGATCCACGTAGCCCGACGGCACAAATCAGTTCGCAGTTCCTCAGTGGGGGCAAAATCAGTACGGAATGTCCTCTCATGGTTGGGGTTACCTAGGAATGCCACAGCTAATTGGGATCCCGCCTCAGTTTGGAACCGATCAATCCGGGCCTTCGCAGCAACAGTTCAAAGGGCCACAACAACAGTTCGGCATGCCTCAACAGCCGTCAGGAGCCCCTCCTCAGAATGATGCTAGCTCAGTTGCTCCTCACACATCTTTCACAAATCCATTTTCACTCAGGGTTTGATGGGTTACCAAACCTCCATCCAGGTTTCATCAGAATCACCAGGACCGCATTACCCCCCGGGTTATACACCATCGCCACAGCCAGCCATGCAATTTGATAATCAGGGGCAACAGCCCGCACCTAAGCCTACTTATGGGTCCCACTCCGGAAATCCAAGCTACCCAGCTACATCAGGACTGCCCCCACCCACTTTTCCAGTTGAAAATCAACAGCAGGCCGCAAGGTTCTATCCCTTCGCCCAGGCTCCTACTCATGCCCCTCCGGGCAATTTGGGCCAAGGACAAGTTTTCACCTACGTCCCCAGATCGGCCGTTCCCTCCACCAGTCTGCCGCCAGTGGTAGCTCCTCTCTCTAGCTCAGTCGCTGGTTTGAACGCAATGGCTCCGCCACAAGACCCTCATTTGGCCTGGTTCATGGAACAGCATAAGGAAATGAAAGCGCAGATTGCTGAATTGACCGCTAAGAAGTCTGCCTTCCGGCCTACGGACCCGGACTCCATCGTTCCCCTGCCTCACAAATTTGTTATGCCGAATCTGGACCTCTTTGATGGTACCGCATGCCCGAAAACTCATCTGGACACGTATACCTTGGCAATGAAGGCCAAAGGGTGTACCAATCAGCAGTTGGCTGACTATTTCAGTCTATCTTTGAAATCCAGTGCCTTAAAATGGTTCTTCCGCCTAAAACCTGAGGCCAGGGCTACATGGGAACAGATTACTAATGCCTTCACAGAAAAGTACAAAGCTAACTTGGAATGGAAAACAAATAGAGTTGATCTGCAGACAACAGTGCAGCGTCCCGACGAGAATGTTGGGGATTTCTACAAGCGGTGGAATCTGAAACTCAGTGAAATGGCCATCCCTCCTTCTGATGAGGAACAACTGGACATCTTTCAGTCATGCCTGAAACCACATCTGAGAGCCTCCCTCAGTCACTTCCCGTACTCAGACTTACGGGCCATGGTTAACTCCGCAGCTAAGTTTGAAAAGGCTCACAATCAACAGCTGGCTGCTGCACCTGCTTACAGATATCGGGCTCCTCCTTCCAACACCACCCCTGCTCCTGCTAAAGGCAAAGAGATGATTAACTACGCGGGACAGGAATGTAATAACACAACTCCTTTTGCTCCCAGAAAACCAGCCGAGCCTAGGCCACGGGCCATGAACCTCGAAAACTTTGGAATGCCTCTGAACGACATCTTTAGGGGATTGGTGAAAGAAGGCTTGTTGCGGCCTCTGGAGAATTTCCAACCCAGGAATCCGAATGCTCCCGTGGATACCTCAAAGTATTGCGCTTTTCATCAAGCCCACGAACATCTGACTGACAACTGCTTTACTTTGAAAAAGGCGATCCAAGGCTTGATAGAGCAAGGAAAGTTGGAAGGCCCCGAGGGGCCTAATACAGTCAAAAATCCTCTGCCAAGGAACCATAATCAGGTAAACATGATTGAATGCGGAGAACCTTTGCATGCCTAGGAAGATGTTGATGAAGGTCCCCAAATACCCATGGCCAACCTTGTCGAGGATCCTGAATTCGGATTCCCCATCAAACTTGAGGATGATGAACAAGTCAGCCCACCTTGGTCTCATGTCAGAGATTTCTTGCAAGAATACGAGGCCCGCTATTTCTCAGATGAAGGGAAAGCCGATACTGAAGAACTGGGACTGTTCTGGTCAAAACATGAGAATACCATTTACACAAGATGGTTAGAACAATCGAGAAGGATCGAGCAAGAAAGCTTCAGGCGGGCGCCTGTACTGGGGCTTATCAGCAAAGAGGCCGAAGAGCATCTGGAGCTAGTACACTTCTGCAAGTTGGTTTTGGGAGAGGCTGAATATGATCCCGAGAACAGCGAAGAATTAGAGGAGGAGGATTCCTTCTATATCCTGCCTAGAGTCAAATACGTGCCACCCCCTCTCACTCTTCCCCCGCAGTTTCTGGGAGGAGAAGCTGAGTCACAACTACCACTTTCGGGAATGGGAGCATATGACAATTTCTGCGATTGCACGCACCCATATTCCCCTAACGGGTTTGATCGGCGTTCCCTCTCAGCCGAAATCCCGGTAGTATGGGAAGATGATTCCGATGACAGCGATGACGATGATGATAACGAGAGCGAAGAGTCAACTGAGGCCCCAGATTCGGAATCAATCTGGAACAATCAGGCCGGAAATGATACCATGGGAGACAGACACAATGGTTGGTTGTCAGCAAGCAACGATGAAGAACCACCGGAAAATGCAAGTCAAATGCCAATAGGGACGGGTCCCCCAAGAACTGTACCTCGTAAGATGCACCTGTGGTCAGTGTCCGGATACTTCAGAGGATGAGGGACAACAAAGCCCGCGCCCCGATCCGTACACATCCGAAATCCTAGAACACAATGTTCCTTATAAGAACCTAGCTGGTGAATGGAGAAGGTTCATTGAAGCGCTAGTCGAGAATGGAGGGTTTCAACGACCAGAAGATGAGGAATTCGTGAACGTCATCGGATCTTTTTCTTCTTTCCCGAGAACGGATGGCATAACAACCGTGAGGGTCACAACCGGGCCGCTTGAGCACAGCGAGTGCCTGCAATCACTGAAAAGGGTTATTGATCTAAACGTCTCCCCAGTGGCTTTCATACCTATGGATCCACATGACGCCTTCCTAATTGCTCCAGAGCCCGACAATGAACCCCGGGTGCTCCTTATTTGGACCCAGATCTATCGAGCTGCTACATCAAACTCCGAGGGGGAACGTTGCCTATCCTTTACTTGTGGCTGCCCTACTTGCAAGGGTGAAAGAAAGAAGATGTATGATGAGATGGAGGCTGATAGCCATAAGACCGAAGACACTTCGGAAGACGAATATGAAACCGAGGACATGAAGGCCATGAAGTTTCCTGGGTCTGAGCACGTGGATGTCTTAGAGTTCAACACTGCCTACCATACTTTGGGGAAAGGGTTTTCAGGCATCCGATCCAGGCTGATAGTCGAAGATCTGATAGAAAGAGGGAAACTAACTCCCATCCGCCCAAATGAGAAAATAACCATGGTCAGATCAAATCCGCCCCAAAACAAAGTAACACTCCTTGTCAGGGTTACCCAAAAAGAGGTCACCTTCCCCGAATGTATTTCAGCTCTCAGAGAAGTCCTTGAAACCGGCATGATACCGGATGCGCCCCCCACACAGATTGCTATAATCATCTCCAGCTCTGAGTATTACAGAAAGGAACCAGAATGGCTGCACTATATCGAGGATGAAATCGAAAAGCCGCCGAGCCCTGAGAATAGCAACTCTTGTTGTATAATAACTATGAGCAAGGCAGGCTATGGGAGCGAATCGGAGGACGCCCTAGCTCTGTGGGCCATCCAGGGGGCAACAACACAACCCCAGACTCAAAAGCCTGTGACTTGGGAAGCAGTTATAAGGGCCGCCCAGGAAGGAGCCAAGATGCGGCTCAAGCTCGGCCCTCACCGTTGCTAGACTCCGTCAGAACCAGTGGCCGATAGCCAAAAAGGCTCCCACGTTGACCTTAGCAGCATTGAAGAAATCTAGTCAAGAAGTAACTGATAAGGAAGTCAACCTGTTGACCCGATCCGGGCAAATCTTCCAAGGGAATCCCAAGACAGATAAGAAGGTAGCAGATCAAGCATCCGGAGAAAACCGTAATCCCGGTGTCAAGACAGCCGAAGCTCCTAACCCTGAGAAAGAGGATCCCGTGCTCACCCAGTTTAAGCAAACACAGGCCAACATCTCTCTATAGTCCCTGCTCACCTCATCCTATCCCCACAAGCTAAAGCTGGAAGAAAGCCTGGCTCGCACTCTGGTGCCTATCGATGCTACTCCCGATGACGTAGTGCAATTGATCGGGAGCATCCACTACGGGAACATAATTACTTTCACAGACCTCGATCTCCCTCAGTTTGGGGCGGATCAAAATGAGCCTCTCTTCATCACAGTTCAGTTGGACGAACGACGCCTCCCTCGAGTTTTGGTCGACAATGGGTCTGGAATTAATATCCTCCCGGCAAAGATCATGAGCCTGCTCAACATCAAGCCCACAGACTTGAAGCCTTCCTCCCTCACAGTCAAAGCTTACGACTCGACATCTCGAGCAGTCCTTGGAGTTGCTACTTTGGACCTCTGGTTTGGCAAGAAATTGATACCTGTGGAATTCCAGGTTATCGACATCCCGATCACTTTCAATGCCCTTTTAGGAAGACCTTGGCTGCATCAAGTCAAAGGGGTTGCCTCAAGCCTCCACCAGTGTGTGAAATTCGTCTCGGATGGGGATTTGACAACCATTTACGGGGATCTAGTCACCTTGGAGGGCACGGATACAGGTGGAATACCTATTCTGGAAATCAAACATGATGAGGAAGGTCTCATGCTAACAGGCTTCACGGTCGAGCCTCCTAAGGCCCAAGTTTGCAACGTAGATTTGACGATCACTCAGGATAAAATCCCTCTGGTCTTGAAAATGATGAGGAAGATGAGCTATCTACCTGGCCTCGGTCTAGGGAAGCACCAACAAGGAACTCACAAACTCATCAAGGTGAAAGGACAGAAAACTCGCCACGGCCTGGGATATGAGGCCTCCTCAGTGGACACTGCGAAAGAAAAAGAATTTGCTCTACAAAAGAAAGAAGCTATCACAGGAAGGGTCCTGGCCAACAACCCTAAATCTCTCCCCTTCAGTCCTAATTTGGCTGAATACTTTGTAAAGGGTCCCACACAACCGGGTAACGTCACAGAGCCCACTCCTACAGAAGGATGGCTGAAGCTACAGGATAGCCTCAACAAATTCAGGGGAGCCAAAGCTAACCCAGTCCGTAGAATGTTTCTGGACCTACCCAAGATATCCGAGGCTACCACTACCATGAAGAGTGAGTACACTTTCAAAGGCGTGCCAAGCCTAGTAGAACAGTTCGAGAAGCTCACTACCACAATTCTGATTGTCCAGGAAGGCTCAAAGCCTGAGTTTGAACTAACAGTGCCAAAAGATAAAGCCACAGAGGTCTTTTCAGATGATTGGGATGGTCCGATTATGCAGCAGTTATTCGGGGAAGAAGTTCAGGTGCCGGACCTGATTGATCTCGGTTCAGTCCAAGAGATGGTAGCAATGATCGAGAAGGGAGGACAGAAACAATGCAATTCCCGAGTCATGAGGCCGCTGACAGCAATGCCATTGAAGAATTGGGAAAATCTTCCAGGCCCGTCCCGGACCAAAGAGGAAATGATCACCAAGCTTGGATTGGTCCCCCGTCCCTTTGTGTCAACCCATGTCAAGTCCTCCGAGTCCCTCATTGTCTAGTTTGAGTCGCTAGAGTCGTCCGATGGCCTTACGCCTAAAGACTGCGAAATTGTAGCCAAGACTGTATTTCCTTTCGTTCTCAATGAAATGACGAACCTTTCTGAGTATCCCTTGATTGCCACTTTAACTAATGATGAAATAACTAATAATTTTTTTTAAAAAAGGGGTTAACGATGATTCATTAGATAAAAAGCAGACACATTAAATATATAATAAAAATCTTTAAGCAGGTTGTTCGGAAAGAGGAAAATCAAGCCCAAGCTGCCGAAGAGGTTTTGACAAGTATGAATCTGGGAACTGCTGAAGAGCCTAAAGAGACGCAGATTGGTAGTTTCTTCGAAGGAACTGAAAAGGATGCCCTACAAAATCCTACAAGGTCCTCAATTCAAAGAAAGTAGCCCTCTTCATCAAAGAAAACATCATATGCAGATACGGGTTGCCAGCCGAAATCATCTCCGATAATGGATCCCACTTTGAAGGGGAATGCGACAGGCTGCTGGCAGAATTCAGAATAACCCGTCACAAGTCATCCCCCTATAGGCCCCAAACCAACGGAGCCGTCGAAGCAGCAAACAAGACATTAGAAAACATCATCCGGAAAATGGCTGTCCAAGGTCGAGATTGGCCCGAAAAGCTACACCTAGCACTCTGGGGCTACAGGACATCAGTCAGAACTGCAACAGGGGAGACACCGTTTGCCCTCACCTACGGAATGGAAGCCGTACTCCCAATCGAGTTAGAAATCCCCTCACTCCGTGTGCTGTTGGAAAGCCAGATCAATGAGGTTGAATGGCTCCAAAGTCGCCATGATGAATTGGCCCTGCTAGATGAGCGACGATTGAAAGCAATGGAAAATATCCGAGCTTACCAAGGGAGAATGGCCAGAGCCTTCGACAAGAAAGTAAAGCATCGGGAGATTAGGGAAGGTGATCTCGTTTTGGAAGAGAAGCCCCCAGTCCGTGTCAACCCGCTTGGCAAATGGGAGCCTGTCTCGGTCGGGCCATATGTTGTCCAGAAAATCTTCTCCGGAGGAGCGATGCAACTCGCAGACCTCGACGAAAATCCTTTTGTACACCCAGTGAATGGTAACAAGCTGCGCAGATACTACGCATAAAAACACCGAAAAAAAAAACAAAAAAAAACAAAAAATATATATACATCAAAAAAAAAGAGTGCTAAAAGAGTAATACCCAACTAGGTTGAAAACCCGAAAAGGGCGGCCTAGGTAAAAAACAGGGTTGCACAAAAAAAAAAACACACAAAAAAAAAACCGGGTCGAACTACGGAGACCTGAGCCCTTTTGTCCGAAGGGAACGTAGGTAGCCGGAAACGGTTCGGTCTAAAATACAAATAAAAGTCATACTTTGACATCAATACATTGATCATACCATGAAAGCGTCTCGAAAAACTCTAAAGCAATTCACGTATTCATTACAGTTAAAAGCTTTTTGATGAGTCTAAGCTCTGTCCGCTCCTACGAATTACAACCTGCTAAAAGAAACTAAAATACATAATCAAACTAATGTGTCTGCTACGGCAAGAAAGGGATACTCGGAAAACTCGAGGTCACTCTAAGCCGCTCGTACTGGCATCTCCCCTCTTCTTCCCCCTTCGGGTCTTCTTCCTCTGAACAGGAAAAATGTCGGTCTTCCTCCTACCAAGCTCCGGTGTAGGAACAGGATCTATCAAACCAGCCACTGTCAGGGCCTTAGTAGCCCTAGCATCATCTCTCATCTCCTGTAGCCTAGCTGGTAGCATGGGAGTCCTCCTCTCCTGTCTCTTGACATAAGCCTCATAGTCGGTCACAGTATTTCCGCTCCAGTCGTGAGGGCTGGCCCTCACCTCGGCCCTCCTCCTCTCCGAAACTGTCAGGTACTCCGCACCCACAATGGCCTCACGCCGTCTCAAAATAGCCATCTGAGTCTCCCCCAAATGCCTCTCGTACCAATCCAGGTACCAAGTGGTCAGGAACACAGGTCTCGGACGCCTGAGGATAACCCGAGGAGGAAAGACGTCATACCTCCATACTCGGGAAAGAAATGGAAACACCGAAGGATCATCCATAGAAGCAGAAGCCACCACCCTGGTGGCTATATCATCAAAGTCCTCCAAAGGAACCTGCTCCAAGCCGAACTGTCTCAGAACCAAAGCTGGAATGTAAAAGCTGGACTGAGAAAGCCCCGGAAGCATAACCACGGGAGATCCATCCTGAAGTACTCTCCGAGTCTCCACCCGCCAATGAGGCACCGACCATCTGATATCTTCAGTCTGGCGACCAGCCATCCATCGCTCCCACGAGCCCTGATCATCAAAATCCACCAAAACCCCTCTCCTGGCAAATGTCCAAGGCTTGATCATGTCCGAAGTTTCCCGAAGAACCCCCAGGCGCTCCATCAGCCACAAAGTCAAGAGAAACGGGCTGCCCCCGTGCATATACCGCCTCCCGGTAGCCAGCCTGTCGAGAGCATGAAAAGTCTCTCCCAAGATCAAAGGTACAACATCTCTGCCCAAGCGACAGTGAACAACTACATCTAACAGGGCCCGATGACAAATTCCAAAGGAATAAACCATGAACAAGGTACCAAACATGCAAAGTGCAAAAGCATCCCAATAGGCATCATCCACCAAGCCTAAGCCCCTAAATCTATCAGGAAGACCAGAAATGTCAAAATAATCGGGACTACGAATCATACCTTGCGCTTCCTCCGGAGAAAGGTGAAGGAGGTTACACAACCTATCAACAAAAGAAGCCCCTCCGGGCAAAGGAATCCCAATCTCTTCCACCTCTGGGCCACCAAGTAAAGCCCAAAATTCTTCAACGGTCGGCACCACTTCATTGTAAGAAAGGCAAAAGACATGCCTTCTAGTATCCCAAAAATGAAGAAGAAGCTCTCAAGAGGTCATAGTCCGGAACCAACTCTTTAAGAGACCACAAGCACTTTACCTTGTACCTCTCTTCGAAAAATGACCTCCTCTCGTGCATAATCTCCCTACACCACTCCTTGAACTTCTCAAAGAACAACATTTGCTCTTCCTTGGACAATTTTGGGGAAAATTTGGACATTTCCATGGCTTTTTTGGCTTCTCTCTCGAATTTCCAGTAATTTGAACTGAAGAAGACGAAGTTTTAATGGCATTTATGGACCAAACCAGATCCAACCACCGAAATAAATGAACCATGTCAGATGTCAAACCCATCCGCGCGGATGGAATTGTTGCCCAGAAAAAAAATCTGCAGCAGCTCAAACTGCTGCACAACGGAGGAATATTTTCATCCCTGCTGCTCGAACCTCGTGCAAAACCTGTCCAAACAGTTCGTATACCAAACACTCACACCCTTGCCAAAAAACCGGGGCTCATGCAACAGTGCATTCATATAAAATTGCATTCATAAAATAAAATAAAATCCTAAATTATTACATTCCAAAAAAAAAGAGAGTGTGCATAAAAAAAACTGTATCTGCCAAAAAAAATATTAGGTACAATTTCAGAAATCGGTCTCAGAAGATCGTCAGTCAGAGTCCTCGGTGGCTGGCGCTTTCCCCCGATCCCTCTTGCGGCTCGGGCCCGCCTCCTCGGTAACCACGAATGTCTCGGGCTCAGAATCATCCTCGTCTCCGGAGGAAGGCTCGTCGGGACCAACCGGCACACCCTGGTACGGCAAGCCAAGATCCGCAAAGAAGTCGTATCCGAACGAAAATGCGTCGGATTCCCGGACGTGCGAAGAAGACCCACCGTGATGCCAGACATGTCCCTGTCCATAAGGATCCCCAAGAATGACGTGGTTCGAGGGCAACACCACACTGGGATCTATGAGAGGAGAAAGAGGAGTCTCGGAAGAAGGCTCGGAAGGAATAGGGGAAGTCTCCCTCTCGACAGGCGTCGGCTGTGCTCGTCTCCTCCTGCCCTGAGAAGACCCACAAATAACCATATTCTTGATGAACCTCTTGGCCCCGATCACCTGATTCGTCAGCTTCTCCACCACCTTGACCGGGAACTGCACGAAAACAAAAGCGTCAGAGATAATTAAGGCAAAAAATGACAGGAAAGAAAGGAAAAGACAGAAGCAAAAAAAAAGGAGAAGGAGAAGCCATACCTTCATATCCGGACGAGGCCGGAAAGCTCGTGGAACCCGATCAGGGACAGGGATCTGTACTCTCAGCCTGACCCCGTCCTGAACATACGAAAAGCTCGATCGAGGGTACCGCACAACCCCCAATCCCTCTCTCTCAAGAACCTGAGGCGTCTTCAGCCTCCACAAGACAAATCGTGAGTACTCCTCGATCGCCACGAACCTCGAGTGGTGCTGGCCACCTCGATACTCATCCCAGGTCTCCGAGTTCTCACTCGTATGCATCATGTCAGCAGGGGGCTCCACCGGAGCCATCGTAGGTGCACCCACGCCATGTTGGCGCGTCACTCTCTCCCCCAGATAATACACGTCGCAGGTCAAGCCTCTCATGATCATCCGCTCCACGGTCCATCTCTCGGCACCCTTCAGCTGCTCCACATCGAAGCGATCCCAGGGGTAGAATATGATCCCCTCATCTGTCTTAGCCCTCGTCAAAGGCAGGCAATCCGAGTACTTGAGGGTCGTGCGCCCCCTAGAACCTTTCTTCTCTCGGGCATACTTGGACCAAGAAAGCATGGCCGAATACGCCCTGATGTACTCCGTCGGCTGCCGCCACATTGTGACGTGAAAAAACTCTAGAGCCCATACCTGCGAAAGGAAAAGGTCAAATCAATTAAGTGCGAAAAAGAATACGTGCTTAAAGAAAAGAGGGAAAGCGAAAAAGAAAGCTTGTACCTCCAGAGGGAACTCGAAGCACGTCAGAGCCGACAGCCTCTTCCGCTATATCGATCCCGAGCAAAATATAGCTCGCCGGCCCGCCTCTCCCCAAGATATCTCTCCAGCCCATCCCCACGTCCTCCAAGGACCTCAGCAAAGCAAAAACAGCCGTCCCCTTGGCATGTCCAAAAAGCGTGCTCGAAAAAGCAAACCATAAAAAGGCCCTAGCAATCTGCTCAGCGCCTATCTTCTCATCCCCAGCCTCGTAGCTCCCAATACTCTCCACGATCTTCCCGTGGACCACAGCGTACTCCATCCCCATCCCCATCCCCTTTTTGGGAATAGGGGAAAATCCTAGAAGGGCCTGCAGATCCATATCGCTGTAGCCGTCTCTCCACTCAATACTCCGTCCCTTAAAGGACAGGCCCGTAATCGCAACATAGTCGGAAGGTGTGATCGTGGCCTCGCCCCAGAAAAAATGGAATGTGTGGGTCACGTCCCACCAATGTTGTGCCAAAGTAAAGATCAGGCCCTTGCTCTTGGGGAACTTGACCAATCCCCTCAAGCACTCGATGAACTCGTACAATCCGGTCTCAATGACGATCTGTCTAGGACTCATCATCGCTCCTCTGCCCAAAACCGGAAGCCGGTCCCACAAGTAAATCACAGACTCCACCGATCCCCGAGTCTTCATCTTATTCAGCTGCTCCGTCACGAAATTGTTTCCGCCCTGCAATAAAAAAAAAGAGAGAAACAAAAATGTCAAAAAAAAAATTCATTTGGCATTTGCATTCAAAAAAAAATACACATGCATAAAGTTTTGCAGAAAATCGGGCAGCATAACAGCATACAACGAACCTAGCCCCATTTTTTCTAGCACAAAAGAGTTTTTCAGCAAACACCATTCATTCATACATGGAAAAAAAAAAAGCATGTCAAAAATATCAAGTTAGCGGGATAAAAAACTCCGTCCCATTTTTGCATAAAAAGCAATCTTTCACAAGGAATCAACGGAAGCGAAAATCCGTCCCACTTTTCAAAAAAAAAAAAAATCCTATCATTCATCATCCCATTGCAAAAAAAAAAAAAAAAAAATCCTACAAGAGGCATACATGCATACATTCAAGTCCGTCCCGGATTCGGGCGAATTCCCTATCATTTCATATTTCAAAAAAAAAAAAAAACAAACAAAAAAAAATGGCAAAATGCCCATTCTTTTCAAACACAATGCATACATGCAAATCTCAATTTCAAATGTCAAGAACATTATTTTCAAATTTCAAATCACAATTTTCGAATTTTCAATTTTCAAAAAAAAAAAATGGCGAAAATGCCAATTCTTTTTCCAAACAAAGTACATATTTGGGTTACCCATCTACTCATTACAATCATCAAAATCAAGGTCCAAAGCCAAGAACATAATTTTCGAATTTTCATTGCAATTTTCGGATCTTAAAAAAAAAAATTGGTAAAATGCCCATTCTTTTTTCAAACAAAATGCATATTTTGATTACCCACATACTCATTACAACATGCAAAGCATCAAAATCAAAATCCAAGGCCAAGAACACCAATTTTCGGATATTCAAAAAAAAAATCAATCACAAAAACAATTTCAAGCAAGAAATCAACCAAGGAAGTGAAGAAATTCGAAGTATACCGTTCGGAGACTCGGATCAGTGGCCCAATGTTGCCACGCATCGGGGTAGGGATCCTCCGCAATCGATTGCGAAAGTGTGTAATGCCTCCTCATTCGAACAAGCTCCAATCGTCTCTCCGCGACCGGGCCACGTCCTTGGCCTTGAATGGCTACTCCCGCGTGTTCCATTGCTCGAAAAATCAAAGAAAACGGAAGATTTTCGAAGCTTTCTTGGCCAACAATGGCTTCCCCTCGGTTTTCTCTCTCTCCTCTCGAAAACTGAAAAGAAAAGGTGGGGAAGAAGGGGAAGGGCGGCGGCCCTTCATTTAAAACCCATATGGGACTCAAACCCATCCGCGCGGACCAAAATGAATGGTCAAAATGACCATTTTGCCCTTTAAAATTCCAGGACTCTGCAGTTTAGTCCTCAACTTAACAGGGTTAACCAAAGTTAACCAAAGTTAACCCCCTTCCAAAGGAACCTCCACGACAGTCAAACGTAAGTCCGATTTTCCCCGAGAAAGATAACGAAATCCCGTTTCTTTCATCAAAATCATCAACGGCAGTCAAATGTAAGTCCGATTTCTCCGAGAAAGATAACGGAATCCCGTTTCTTTCATCAAAATCATCAACGGCAGTAAAACGTAAGTCCGATTTCCCCGAGAAAGATAACGGAATCTCGTTTCTTTCATCAAAATCATCAACGGCAGTCAAACGTAAGTCCGATTTCTCCGAGGAAGATAACGGAATCCCGTTTCTTTCATCAAAATCATCAACGGCAGTCAAACGTAAGTCCGATTTCTCCGAGAAAGATGACGGAATCCCGTTTCTTTCATCAAAATCATCAACGACAGTCAAATGTAAGTATGATTTCCCCGAAAAAGATAACGGAATCCCGTTTCTTTCATCAAAATTATCAACGGAAGTCAAACGTAAGTCCGATTTCCTCGAGAAAGATAACAAAATCCCGTTTCTTTCATCAAAATCATCAACGGCAGTCAAACGTAAGTCCGATTTCTCCGAGGAAGATAACGGAATCCCGTTTCTTTCATCAAAATCATCAACGACAGTCAAACGTAAGTCCGATTTCTCCGAGGAAGAAGACGGAATCCCGTTTCTTTCATCAAAATCATCAACGGCAGTCAAACGTAAGTCCGATTTCTCCGAGAAAGATGACGGAATCCCGTTTCTTTCATCAAAATCATCAACGGCAGTCAAACGTAAGTCCGATTTCTCCGAGGAAGATAACGGAATCCCGTTTCTTTCATCAAAATAATCAACGGCAGTCAAACGTAAATCCGATTTCTCCGTGGAAGATAACGGAATCCCGTTTCTTTCATCAAAATCATCAACGGCAGTCAAACGTAAGTCCGATTTCTTCGAGAAAGATGACGAAATCCCGTTTCTTTCATCAAAATCATCAACGGCAGTCAAACGTAAGTCCGATTTCCCCGAGAAAGATAACGGAATCCCGTCTCTTTCATCAAAATCATCAACGGCAGTTAAACGTAAGTCCGATTTCCCCGAGAAAGATAACGGAATCCCGTTTCTTTCATCAAAATCATCAACGGCAGTCAAACGTAAGTCCGATTTCCCCGAGAAAGATAACGAAATCCTGTTTCTTTCATCAAAATCATCAACGGCAGTCAAACGTAAGTTCGATTTCTCCGAGAAAGATAACGGAATCCCGTTTCTTTCATCAAAATCATCAACGGCAGTCAAACATAAGTCCGATTTCCCTGAGAAAGATAACGGAATCTCGTTTCTTTCAACGGCCGTAAAACGTAAGTCCGATTTCCCCAGCAAAAGCTAACAAAATCCCCAGCGAAGTTGACGAAATCCCGTTTCTTTCCTCATTATCATCCACGGCCGTAAAACGTGAGCCCGATTTTTCTCCAACAAAAGCCAACGAAATTCCGAGCAGCTTTCGAACTACGATTGGCTTGATTCCTCTTAAGGATACGTAGGTAGCCTACCATAGGTCCAGCCACCCGACCAAAACGGTCACCCTCTCCTTCGGCAGCAGACGAAGTCCACCGAAGGACCACTCATCCCGAACCATTAAGGGAAAACATTTCAAACCAAGGTCCGAGGCACCTAAAAAGCCATCATCATCAAGGTCCGAGGCACCTAAAAGGCCATCATCATCAAGGTCCGAGGCACCTAAAAATCCATCATCATCAAGGTCTGAGGTACCTAAAAACGCCATCATCAAGGTCCGAGGCACCTAAAACGCCATCATCAAGGTCTGAGGCACCTAAAACGCCATCATTACCAGGTTGACGCCTCAAAACAGTCATTCCAGGGTCAAAGACCCGAACTACGACTGGCTTGATTCCTCTTAAGGATACGTAGGTAGCCTATCATTAGGTTCAGCCATCAGACCGAAACGGTCATTCCTATCCCCAGCAGAGCGGATATACAACTTCAGCCATCAGACCAAAATGGCCATCACTCATCCCCAAAGAAAGTTTCTTTCAAAGAACCGATGCAGTAACTCGCTCACCAGGTTGACATCCTAAAACAGTCCACCTGTGGTCAAAGACCCGAACTACGGCCGGCTTGATTCCCATTCGGGATACGTAGGTAGCCTATCGATAGGTTCAGCCACTCGATCACTTGATCATCCTGTCAAATATGGAGCCTTACTCATATCGACGACCCCGCTTCCTTCGAAAGCGCCGTCGCCGAGGGGCTATTGTAAGTTTTCCAATTTGAGTTGTTAGTATTTTCGTTAGAAAATTAACGAAAGTCTTAACATTTCTAACATTTCTAACAATTCCTAACATTTCTAACAAAGTGAGGGTAGATTAGCAAAGTGAGGGTAGATTAGGGATTGCCATTTAAAGATAAACCATGGAAAAGAATCAAAAAAGCAAAAGAAAGGTCAAAAACCCGAAATGGAAGCTGCTGAAACATTTTCTGGTTGCTTAATTTGAATTTTATTCTTCCTGTCCAAAGCCTGGAGAAGCATTTAATGAACCAAGCACGCTGAAGGACATATCCGCGCGAATAGGAATGTAAATTTCCAGGCCTATAAATTGAACCCCTCAGCTTCACTTTCAGAGAGAGAAATAACACATTTTACAACTGCACCTTGGCGAAAAATAGGGAAAAAACTGTGGGAATTCACTTGAATTGCCACCATTTTCTCTTGAATCTTTCCCAAATTCCACTCACTCAAAACACTTTCAAATCATTCTCATACATACACTAACCCAAGATCAAATCACCCCTTAGGAGGAGGATTAGAGAGAAAACATAGAGGACTTCATTGTTATCTACTTGTTTTCTCTTTGACCAACTCTAATCACAAACCCTAAACACATTCAAACCCTAAACACATTCAAGCCTTGAATCCATTCAAACACAAAACACAAAGAAGATAGGTATAACCTCCTTCTCCTTACCCTAAAATTCTCCCATCCACGCATGCATTTTCAAACTCCAAAATGTAGTTTGTTCATCTTCTTGCCCTAGATCCAAGAGGATCACCATGGAAGTTCATCTCCATGGATGATCCTCTACAAGGATCAACATTACTTTCAAAAGTGTTTTTACTTACTTGCAAACATGTTTTCAAAACCCTAAAATCATTTTCATACATCAAATCTTGATTTCAAAGGATAAAATTCCCCTTCCCAAGCAAATGAAATGCTTAAGTCCTAATATACCCTAAGGATGGCTTGATATAGTAGATCACCACTAAAATGTCTAGTGACTACTAATCAAATCCTAAGGAGATGGGGACAAGCATGGATGCCAAACCCCTTTTAAAATCATGTTTTTCTTCATGAGGAAGTTGCTGTCCAGTAGCCTTTCTCTAAGACCTCTGTCCATGGTCTAATTTTTTGGACATACAGAAACTTGGAATTTGGTGTTGACTACAACACACTTTTTGTAGCCAAAATCCAGAGCTTTCCAGAAATATTTTTTGCATGAGTAAAACTCCCTTTTTCAAATTTTCTTTTAAAAGTCAGTTCCTCAGTCTCTGGAAATCCAGATTTCATATCTGAGATTTCCAGAAGGTTTTGATCTACCAAATCACCTCCAAATGGGAAATTTCTTTTATAGAAAACTTATTTAAGGTGTTTTGAACAACTTTCATTCTCGGACTTTCCCCAGATTCTGAGAATTTTAAGCCCATTGACCCATTTTAAAATCAAGTGTCCACTGCCTTTTTAATTCTTGCAGAAATGTTTTTCAACTTCAAAAAATATTTCGGGTACCAAAACTCAACCCAAAAAATACCAAAAATCATGGGACCTGTTTAAAGTCTAATAAAGAGTTCCCAATTTTTACTTTTCAGTTTGAACTTATTTTGGCCAAAACACACACACACACACACAAATGGTTTTTAATGCTTGGAAGACTCGTTTTACGAGGCATTCCGGGTGAACACTAACGTTCTTCCCGGCGTGTAACGTGACCTTCGAACCCAAATCTCTAATCTCGGGCATTTTTCAAAGTTTTGGCCCTCAAAATAAAAATGGCGTGGCGACTCCATGTTTTTTCGATTGATTTTCAAAAGAAAAGAAAAACAACCAAATCTTTCGGGAAAATTGGAATTCAACATCGTTACAGAAGGCCAACGCAAAGAAGGAATCAAAGCCAAGAGCATCGTGGCCCTAAAGCGCCTTGCCTCTCACTTTGTCATCCTTGGGGACATGCTATACAAAAAACGCTACCAAGGACCACTCCTCCGCTGCATCAGTAAAGAAAAAGTAGACGAGCTCATGAGCGAAGTCCACAATGGGGCTTGCGGCCCCCACATGAACGCCAGAGCCCTGATGCAGATCATTCTTCGAATGGGATACTACTGGATCTCCATGGAGGCAGACTGCATCCACTTTGTCCGAAGCTGCGACAAGTGCCAACGGTTCTCCAACCTCAACCATCTTCCTCCTCATGATCTCTATTGCATGACTACTCCCTGGCCCTTTGCCACTTTGGGAATCGAAGTCATCGGGAAGATCGCTCCGCCCGGAAGCAACGGCCACGAGTTCGTCTTGGTAGCCATCAACTACTTCACAAAATGGGTCAAAGCCAAGTCATACAAAGTGCTAACTTCCAAGAAGGTAGCACATTTCCTAAAAAAAAACATCATATGCCGATACGACACCCCGAACGAGGTCGTATCAGACAACGGATCTCACTTCGAAGGAGAATGCGACAGACTAGTGGCTGAATTCAAAATCACATGCCACAAGTCCTCTCCCTATAGGCCACAAACTAACGGCGCAGTAGAAGCAGCAAACAAAACCCTCAAAAGGATCATCCGAAAAATGACCACACGAGGATGAGATTGGCCCAAGAAGCTGCACCTGGCACTTTGGGGCTACTGAACATCAGTCAGAACCGCCAAGGTAGAAACTCCATTCGCCCTGACCTATGGGATGGAAGCAGTATTGCCCGTTGAATTGGAAATTCCATCACTCCGAGTGCTATTGGAAAACGAGTTCAACAAAATCGAATGGCTCCGAAGCCGACACGACGAACTGGCCCTGCTAGACGAACGCCGACTAAAGGCCATGGAGCACATTCGAGCCTACCAAAGCAGAATGGCTAGAGCTTTCGACAAGAAATTCAAATCCCGAGACATCAGGGAAGGCGATCTGGTACTCAAAGAAAAGCTTCCCACCCAAACCAACCCGCTTGGAAAATGGGAACCAACATGGATCGGACCGTTCTTGGTCCAAAAGATCTTCTTCTGAGGTGCCATGAAGCTGAAAGACCTAGACGAAAATCCCTTAATGAATCTAGTCAGCGGAAGCAAACTCCGTAGATACTTCGCCTAAAGAAGATCAACTTTACTGTCTCCCTGTCACTCATTGTAGTGTCGAACTACGGAGACCTGAGCCCCTCAATCCGGGGGGAACGTAGACAGCCTTAATTGGTTCGGTCTAAAAACACACAAAAATAAATAAAAATTGGATGCCAATTAAGGCTCAGAACAATCCAAACACAAAATCCAAAAAAATGGATGCCGTCAAGGCTAAGACTCCTTCAGTCCACAAAATACAACAGAAAGGTCCAAAGCTGGATGCCGCCAAGGCTCAAACATAAAGCAAGCAAGAGATCTTACGTCTCGACAAAGCTTTAAAAGTAAATCACAAATCACTAACGGTTACAAC
This sequence comes from Adenophora triphylla var. japonica, assembly GCA_022495995.1. NCBI lineage: Eukaryota > Viridiplantae > Streptophyta > Magnoliopsida > Asterales > Campanulaceae > Adenophora > Adenophora triphylla. The sequence goes on along the minus strand of JAFEMH010002331.1, from coordinate 321,786 downwards.
ATTTCTTGATGAGTACAAGCACTGTCTACTCTCAAGATCACAACATGCTAAATGACAGCTTAATACATTTAACAAATAATGTGTCTGCAATGCAATGAATGGATAGTTAGGAGGTCATTCCGCGCCACTCGCGCTTGTCCCCTTGCCATTCTTCCCTTTCTTCCCTCGTCCCCGACGAGTCTTCTTTCGCTCCACAAGAGCCAACTCTGTCTCTCTCATTCCGAGCTCAGGGGTACTCCCCGTCGAGTCAAGCAAACCTGTAGCTCGCAAAGCTTCATTCGCCCGTGCCTCGGCCCAGATCTCCTCCTTGCGAGTCTGTAAAAGGGGACCTCTCTCCGTCAGTCGGTCAACTCTGGTCTCGTAGTCAAATAAAGCGTTTCCCGTGACATCCTGAGGGTTAGACCAGGCTTCTGTACTCCTAAGGGCATAGCTGAGACGACAACCTTGCCCCAGAATTGCTTCGCGCCTGCTCCCCAAAACCACTTGGGTCTGCCCGACATGCTGCTCGTACCAATCCAGGTACTCGGTGGTCAACACAACATTCTCCCTACGTCGAAGGAGCACCATTGGAGGGAAAGCGGAATACTTCCATACCCTCAGAAAATATAGAAAGACATCTGGATCTGCCATGCAGAAAGAAGCTACCTCCATAGTGGCAATGCCATCCCAACCCAGCAAAGGCTTCTGCCTCATCCCGAACTGCCTGGAAACAAGCGACGGAATATAGAAAGAGGACCAAGACATTAGACAACCCTGGAACTCTGACAACATAGGAACTTTCCTGAAAGGCCCTCCTAGTCTCAATCCCTCAATGGGAAACCCACCAACGGATCTGATGCGTACCAAGCTGTGCCATCCATCTCTCCCAGGCGGACTGATCCATATCCAATACAAGAGGCCGCCAAGCAAACATCCACGGACTAAAAGATTTCGGAGACTCAGGCATGGCTTGAAGCCTCTCTCGCAACCACAAGGTGAGCAAAACGGGGATTCCCCCTCGCATGAACCGATCCCCTGTCGCCAAGCGATCAACGCCGTGAAGGGTTTTCCCCAGAACCAACGGAGCAATATCCTTACCGGCTCAGCAATGCCCTACCACATCAAGCAATGCACTGTCACATACCTTAAGGGAACTGACCATGAAAAGCGTTGCAATCACGCATAAAGCAAATGCGTTCCAAGAGACCACTCTCGTCATCACCCATAAACCGCTCAGGCAGCGCATAAATATCAATATGACCAGAATCAAAAGTCATACCTTGCGCTTCTTCCAACGAAGTTTGAAGAAAGCTTCACGCTCACGGCCGCACCTCCGATAAAAGGAAGCGAGATGGCCTCCACCTCCGGTCCTCCAATCAAAGCCCAAAAATCCTCAAAGGTGGGCGTAACCTTGTTATAGGAGAAGCTATACACATGCCTCCTAATGTCCCAGAACCTTGCAGAAGATCGTAACAACTCCCCATCAGGAACTAACTCCCTAAGGGACCAAACCGAGTGGAGTTGAAATTGCACCTCAAAAGCCGGTTTGTTGTGCCTCATGTGGTGCCTTATCCACATCTCTAGCCACTCAAAGAATTATGGTTGCCTCTCCTTTGAAAGCCTCAGCGAATTTCTCGAAACAGATGAAGAATCCATGGCTAAAGTGGAGATTTCTAGAGAAAATGGGAAGAAAGCTCGAAGTTGACTGCAAATGAGAGTGGGGAGATAAGTGAAATCCAGATTTTCAGTAAATCTTATCCCCTCTCCAAAAGCAAGAAGAATCCGCACGGACCATTTTGCATGCATGACATGTCCGCGCGGAGCACTTTGCAGCCTGGCTAAATTTTTCAGCAATTGCAAGACAGTTGCTGCCCGCGGCAGGATTTTGCTCCCGACTGCTCGAAAGCCTTACCAAAGTCGTTTTTGGCCCCCATACACTAACCACAAATGCATTACCAGCTCATGCGACATGCAAAAAAATAAAATAATCTAACAACAATTCCTAGGTCAGTCCCCGGAATCACAAATACGTCATTACATCTCAATAAATTACCTTACTATGCCAAATATAAGTGTTTTATTACAGATACAAAATGTCTGTTGCTCTATAAATACCAACAAAAAAAAAGAAGAAGAAATAAAAAGCAGCCCTACTCTGACTCATCATCATCAGCCTCTTCAAACGAGAACTCCGGCATCTCGAAAAACCCGTCGGTCACCTCCTCGTCATCGTAAAACTCGACCCCCTCCTCGATCGAATGCTCGAAGTAGTCTGAAGGGTCAAACTCGGTAAAAGGATCAAAGAAGGGTGCGAGGAAGAACCCTCACCATGCGCACTCGACGGAGGAAAGAACAGATGAAGGGTCTGCGGCCTCTGGCCCCTTGAAGAAGTCCCCGCATCAAAGCTGTTTCGCTCCCGAACCGGCACCTCAGGCTGTGGCTCCGCCTCAACCCTCGAAGAAGGAGTATCCATAGACCTCCTCGAAGGCATTGGCTCGAACGCCGCCGCGCTTCGCGAAGATCCGCAGGACATCTTCCTCAAGAGCTTCTTCGTAAAAGCCCTCAACCCCACATATCGGCGGGTCAGCACGTCCAAGGATCACCCCGAGACCTGCACAAACAAGCAACCAAAGAAATGCTCAGCAAAAGAGATACAAAACATTCAACAAAAGAGAAAAATACAGAAAAGATGCCAAGATGGAAAAGAGTAAACAAACTCACCGCAGCATCTGGGTCAACCCGATAAGCAGCAGGACCATGCTCTGGGATGGGGACCGAGACCCTCCTCCTCGAAGAGTCCCCGCAAACATAAGTGAAGTCCGGCCTAGGCACCGGAACATCTGGAGGACGCAACGAACCAGTCTGCCTCTCCCTCGCCAACACCTGCGGCATCCTCAACTTCCGCCTAACAAAGGCCGCATACTTCTCGCCCTCCAGGATGAACTCCTCGGCACTCACTCCGGTCTGGTACCACTCGAACTCCAGCAAGTCCATGTCAGCAGGACTCATCATGCGGAAGGGCGGATCCCTCGGAGCCATAAGAGGCACACCTGCGACATGCTGGCAGAAGACCCTCTCCCCCAGATACATGGAGTCGCAAGTGAAGCCCCGCAGAAGCTTCCGCTTCCGCATCACCCAGGGGGTACCCTCCAGCTCATCCTCGCCATACCGAGTCCAATGGTACAACTGAAACCCCTCCGGACTGTCCCTCTTCAAAGAGCGAGCCCAGCACAGCATGGCGGGATAACCAAACATGGCCTCATCCTGCCAGTCCCACGGCTGGCACCAGAAGATCTCATAGCACCACGCCTCCCACAAAAAAAAAGCAGATAATGCTTAGGCAAGAAAAAGAAAAAGAAATGAAGACGGAGAAATGATGACATGCTAAAAGAAAAAAGCATGTAAACTCATACCTCCAGTGCAAAGTCAAAGCACCCTAGGGAGTTGACCGCACCCCGGCCAAATTTGTCCATGGCGAAATAGAGCTCGGCCAAGCCTGCCTCGCCCCAAGCAATGTCACAAACCCTCTCCAAGTCCACCAGACTCTCCAGCAGAGGGAAAAGAGCGGAAGAGGCATGATTCGAGAACAAAGTCTTGGAGAGGGCAAACCACAGAAACGAGCGCGCCAGCTGCTCCGCCGTTACTACCCCAGTGTCCCGGCTATACTCCCCGATGTTGGCCATAATCTTCACCTCCACATCATCGTACACCATACCCAAGGCCTTAAGGGGCCAAGATGCAAGCCCAGCAGCTTAGTCAGCAACTCGTCGGACAATTCGATCCTGCCACTTCACTGACTCCCCCTTAATGGAGAGCCCGGTGATCGCCGCAAAGTCAGTAGGAGTCACCGTCACCTTACCCAAGTTAAAATGGAAGGTGTGCGTGGTATCCCACCAGTACTCAGAAAAGGCCAGAAAGATGCCCTTGTTTTTCTGCGTCTCTGCTATCCTGGCCAAGTTCTCTGTAAACACGTTCAGCTGGTAGCAATGACTAGCCTCCGAGGGCTAGGCCTCCCATCCTGGGAAATATCAGGCAGGTTCCGCCACACCTCAACCACAGCCTCAAGGGACCCCCGTGACTTCATCCTCTTCGCCTTCCTAGACGACGACAACTCATCCTGTAGGTAAATACAACAAAGGTACGTCAATAACAGTACTTAAGCAAATATGAAAAAAAAAATCACAAAAAGACCGTCCCAACACGGCAATCTCCCAAATCACAAAAAGTCCATCCCAACACGGCAATCTCACAAATCACCAAAAAGTCCGTCCCAACACGACAATTTTTTCAAATAAAAGTCCGTCCCAATACGGCAATTTTCCAAACAAAAGTCCGTCCGAACACGGCAATCTCACAAAAAAAAGGGGATACGTCCCTACATGCACTTTTTCCAACAAAAGGGATCTGTCCCTACACAATTTTCTCAACTCATTTTCAAAAGTCTGTCACGAAAACACGGCACACATTACACATTTTCACAAAAGGGATCCGTCTCTACACGACACATTTTCAAACAAAAGTCCGTCACAAAAACACGGCACACATTGCACATAAATTTCCCACACAAAGTCCGTCCCTACACGATAATTTTTTCCCCACATAAAGCCATGTACATACAAAAATAGCATCAAGGTACAAGTCACCAAAGCATGCATTTCAAGGAGAGCCACTTTATTTTTACAAATAAGAGCTAAACTCCACTTTTTTGAACAAAAATCACATACCCGCAATCCATATACACCCAATTTCAACATCAACTTCACAAAATAAACATGGCAACAACAAAAGCCCCAAATATGCAAAAACTAAAAACCTAATTCTAGCATACATCATTCCGAGCAAGAATCAAAACAAAATTTGATATCTTACCTCCTTTACGGTTTTTCCCCGCAAGGTGTGCACCCCCGAATCCGGATACAACACATCCGGGTTCATTGTTGAAAGAAAGTAGGAGGAAAAATTCCTTTGGAGATTCAATCTCCTCTCTACGGCCTCTCGGCCCCTTTGACAACGACCTCGCCCCAATCTTTCCACCATGATATCAATCTAGCAATTTGGAAATATTTTCCCAAGAAAATTTTGATCAAAATTTCAAGTTTTCTCTCCCTCTTTCCCTTTCTCCTCGGCAGAAATTGGAAAAGAAGATGGAATGGGCGTTGCTGGAAATCTGATTTTTGGCTAAGAAAATCAAATTTGCAAGTGTATCTGTGCGGACCACTTTGCAAGGCAAGTGAATCCGCACAGATCACTTTGCAGCCCCGGTGAAATTCCTCTTTTGCCCTTATAATCTTTGCCCTTGGCCGTCCAAAGGTCATTTCCAGCCAGATTCATGCAGTTTGGTCCCTAAACCAATGCAGTTTGGTCCCTAAACCAACAAAGATAACCCCGACCGTCATCGTAAGTCCGGATCTCGCCCACTAAACTGTAAAATAAACCCCGGCCGTCATCGTAAATCCGGATCTCGCCCACTAAACGGTAAAACAAACCCCGGCCATCATCGTAAGTTCGGATCTCGCCCACTAAACGGCAAAATAAACCCCGATCGTCATCGTAAGTCCGAACCCCAAGGCCTAAACGCCTTCGAACGCAAATCTCAAGGCCCAAACCCCTTCAAAACACAAAACATAAAAGTCAAACGACTATCAATGTAAGACCGTACGAAAGTACATATCCCCAGCAAATAAACCCCGGCCGTCATTGTAAGCCCGAACCCCAAGGTGCAAACGCCTTCAAACACAAACCCCAAGGCACATACGCCTTCAAACACACATCCCAAGGCACAAATGCCTTCAAAACAAAACAAGTCATTCCCCTGGCAGCCATCGTAAGCCCGAACCTTTCCCCAGCGGACAAATCACAAGGCAAACATGCCTCACAAGGCAAGCACACCTCCCAAAATCAAAACACTTAATGCACAAGCTCCTTACTCTCAAGGCACAAACACTTTCATCCCCATCAGAGGACACCGACACGTCCTCAAAAATTCTACAACCTCAGTCAAAGGACGCCATCACGTCCTCGTACACGACACAACTTCAGTCAGAGGACATCACACGTCCTCATCACGACACCACCTCAGTCAGAGGACATCACACGTCCTCATAACGACACAACCTCAGTCAGAGGACATCACACGTCCTCATAACGACACCTCCTCAGGCGGAGGACATCACACGTCCTCATAACGACATAACCTCAGTCAAAGGACATCACACGTCCTCATACACGACACCAACTCAATCAGAGGACATCACACGTCCTCATAACGACATCACCTCAGTCAGAGGACATCACACATCCTCATAACGACATCACCTCAGTCAGAGGACATCACACGTCCTCATACACGACACCACCTTAGTCAGAGGACATCACACGTCCTCATAATGACATCACCTTAGTCATAGGACATCACACGTCCTCATAACGACATCACCTCAGTCAGAGGACATCACACGTCCTCATACACGACACAACTTCACTCTCAGGACACTACCGCATCCTCCTACACCACAAACACATCTTATCGTAAAATTACCCATCTTTTCATAAGATTACACACAACAGGACACCGACACATGCACGCATAAAGTCTTAGCCAGAAGACACCACCACGTCCTCATACACGACAATGCAAGCCTCTTCGAAAGATGACCAAATCTTTCTGAACTACGGTCAGGCTTGATTCCCACTTGGGATATGTAGGAATCATGTCAAAGGGTCCAGCCAACCGACCTAAACGGTCACCCCAGGACACCGACACGTCCACATCACCTCAGGGCACCCCCACGTCCGCATACACGACAACTTGACCATTTCTGAACTACGATCAGGCTTGATTTCAATTCTGGATACGTAGGAATCATGTCAAAGGGTCCAGCCAACTGACTTAAACGGTCACTCTCAGGACACCGACACGTCCACCTCACATCAGGACACCACAACGTCCTCACATCCGACCTAAGCGGTCACCTCACACACGAACTACGATCAGGCTTGATTCCCATTCGGGATACATAGGAATCATGTCAAAGGGTCCAGCCAACCGACCTAAACGGTCACCCTCAGGACACCGACACGTCCACCTCACATTAGGAAACCACCACGTCCTCACATCCGACCCAAACAGTCACCTTACACACGAACTACGATCAAGAATGATTCCTATTCGGGATATATAGGAATCCTGTCAAAGGGTCCAGCCAATCGACCTAAACGGTCACCCTCAGGACACCGACACGTCCACCTCACGTCAGGACACTGACAAGTCCACCTCACATCAGGACATCACCACCTCCTCACGAACTGACCAACACGATCACCTTCTCTCTCCCAACAAGCGATCCTGATCGGGACCCTTATCTTATCGATGACCCCACTTCCTTCATAAGTGACGTCGTCGAGGGGCTTTTGTAAGTAACCCAATCTGGATCGCTCCCCATCCGATGCACGGGAAGCACCGCGGACTCACACAAACGTGATCCCGAAGACCCGTAACCTTTAAAAACCCCAAAACCACCAACCAAACAAAGTAAGGACCCCTTTCGAGATAAAATAAAACAAAAAGACTTTTTGGGAATTACAAAAAATAGTCAGCTTGCATAATGGTCCGCACGGACTCTTTTGCAAGTAGACATCATAATTACAAAATCCTCTTAAAGTCCACGATATTTCCTTAAATCCAGGAAATCCAAAAAATTGGTTTTGCACAACAATCCGTGCAGACCATTTTGCAGTTTTTTGGGGCCTATAAATCGAGGGCTCCCCCTCTCATTTTCCCAATCCCTTTCGGTTCTTTTCAGGGCCTTCTGAGCCCTCCCGAGGCGCTCTGAAGCCCTGCCGAGCTCTCCCGAGATGCTCCCGAAGCATTCCGAAGCCCTTTCGGTCTATCTCGAGCCATTTTGGTCCATCCCGAGGCATCCAGTCCATCCCAAAGCCCTGTCGGACAATCCCGAGGCACGCCGAACCTCTTCCCGAGTACAACCAACAATCCCGAGGCCTGCCGAACCTCTGCCCGAGTACAATCAACATATTCGATACACACCGAACCTCTACCCGAGTGCAATCAACAAACCCGAGGCACGTCGAACCTCTGCCCGAGTACAATCAACAAACCCGAGGCATGCCGAACTTCTGCCCGAGTACAACCGACAATCCCGAGACATGCCGAACCTCTGCCCGAGTACAACCAACAATCCCGAAGCACGCCGGAGATCTGTCCGCAAACACATCTAGCACTCCCGAGGCACGCCGAAGCTCTGTCCGCAGACACCGGTACATCCCGAAGCAATCCCGGTCCATCCCGGAGCACTATTCACACTCAAACACTATTTCCCAGCGGAAGATAGACACGAACCAACATTGGTAAGGCCTCCTTCCAATACTATTTCAATTAAATTCATTACATATCATACAACGTAGACATCATATTCAGCATGCATTTTTAAAAACATACACACACACACAACTTTTAAAGAAAGAGGGGTATCGAAAGACTCGTGTATACGAGGCGACTCGGGTGAGCTCTGCTATTCTCTTCCCGAAGCGTAACCTGACCTCCGAACTCAAAATCTCATCACACAACAATCTTTTCAAAAACAAAGCATTTTCTCAATGTATTGGGCTATATCAAAACGGCGTGGCGACTCCTCCAAACACAGCGACACCTCCCGACCAGAAAGTGACGAGCGACGCGAGATGCCGGGGCCAATGTAGCCGGATTCGGGTAATTTCTGCCGCGGCTACCAATCACCGCAGCCTACCACCACAACGTGCCACAACAATAGCCATTGTCAGTGATTCAACATCACAAATTTAACAAACACCCAAACACACAGATTCAACAAATACACACACACAATCACACACGCACAATCACCCACACACAAAGATTTAACACACATAAATCTAACTAAGATCCAACAAAGATAGAGGGAGAGTGTTATAGAAAGAAATAGAGATGAAGATAAGGTGGTGGCGGTGGCGATGGCGGTGGCGGCATCTGAACAAAAACACCAACGGTTGGCCTATTCGATTTATCCATCTCCAATATCCATCGGCCTCTGTTTGAATCAAGCACCCACCAGAGTAAATCCAAAATTCTCCACAGCCCGATTCGTTCTCCAAAGTCGCCGGTTCACCTTCTCAAATATCTGGGCATCGCGAGATCCAAATCGACGGAGGAAAGAGTGAGGATCGTGTTGATAGTGGCTGGAAATGGGAGTGAGAGGTGGGGTTTCTACCACTAATGAGAGATAAAGATGGGTAGAGGGATAAAGAAGTGGGGGAGGAAAGAGGAGGGGTGGGGCAGAGGCAATGATCGAGTTAGTGACGCCGACGCCGTTGACGGAGGAGGCTGGTGGTGGGGTTTAAGTTTTTGTGAGATAGGGGGAGAAAGAAGTAGGGAGGATAGATGGATGAATTGGGAGGTGGAGATTAAAATTTAGGGTTTGTAATATTGTTTGATTGGGTTAATTGTGAGCCATTGATGAGTATTGTAATACACAGTTAGATAAAAGAGAAGAGTTTTTGTGATGATCCATGTGAACTATTAAGTAACAAATGAATAATTGACACCTCATAGTAAATAAGCCATGTGAATTGTGAACCATTTGATTTAGTATATATGTGATAAATTTAGTGATTCATGTGAATACATGAGATCCAATGAAGTTATATAATGCCACCTCTTATGCTTTTTTGTTTTACATCAAAATTCAATTGGTAATTATAATAATTAGTAATAATACTTATCAACGATAATAGTAATTTAACTTCAAAATAATACTATTTCATAATAATAATAAAAAAATACATGTTAACAATAAAAAAATTAGTAATAAATTAGACAAAAATCTTAAAATCAATTATAATAATTTAACATTTTAAAAGAAAAATTAATAATGTTTATCAACATACCCCAACCCCTAAATCCCACTCTAAATCCTAAACCCCTAAACCCTAACCTATATACCCTAAACGACATACATACCCTAAGCCATTCATTAATATTATTGAATAGAAGTAATAATTGAATAATAAAAAAATTTAAAAAAAAATAAAAAAAGTAAATGTTATTGTCCATCTCTCATTTTTCTATTATATATTTTCATTTTTTAAAAAATTCTTTAACTTTTTTTATATAACTTTTTGTAAAAAACTTCACTACTAACTAATATCTCAAATAGTTTTATTTATCCAAGAAATAGTTAATATATATATATATATATATATATATATATATATATATATATATATATATATATATATACATATATATATATATATATATACATATATATATATATACATATATACATATATATATACATATATATATACATATATATATACATATATATATATATATATACATATATATATACATATATATATATATATATACATATATATATATATATATATATATATATATACATATATATATATATATATATATATATATATATATATATATATGTGTATATATATGTATATATATATATATATGCTATTGTCCGTCCCTCTTCTATTATATACTTTCATTTCTTTAAATATTCTTAACTTGTTTTATATAATTTTTTGTAAAAAATTTCACTATTAACTAACATCTCAAATAGTTTTATTTATCCAAAAAATATTTAAAAAAAAATCAAAAAAAATTAAAAAAGTATATATGCTATTGTCCATCCCTCTTCTATTATATACTTTAATTTCTTTAAAAATTCTTAACCTTTTTTATATAACTTTTTGTAAAAAAATTCACTACTAACTAACATCTCAAATAGTTTTATTTATCCAAAAAAAAATTAAAAACATATATATCCTATTGTCCTCCCTCTTCTATTATATATTTTCATTTCTTTAAAAATTCTTGACTTTTTTTATATAACTTTTTGTAAAAAAATTCACTACTAACTAACATCTCAAATAGTTTTATTTATCCAAAGAAAAAATTAATAAAAATTAAAAAAGCATATATGCTATTGTCCGTCCCTCCTCTATTATATACTTTCATTTCTTTAAAAATTCTTAATTTTTTTTATATAACTTTTTGTAAAAAAATTCACTACTAACTAACATCTCAAATAGTTTTATTTATCCAAAAAATAATTAAAAAAATTAAAAAAATATATATGCTATTGTCCGTCCCTCTTCTATTATATACTTTCATTTCTTTAAAAATTCTTAACTTTTTTTGTATAACTTTTTGCAAAAAAAAAAAAAAAATCACTACTAACTAACATCTAAAATAGTTTTATTTATCAAAAAAAAAATTAAAAAAAATTAAAAAAGTATACTCTCTCCGTCCCACGTCATTGTGAACCATTTTTCCGGGCACAATAATTAAGAAATATTATTAAGATAATGAAAATGTGTGGTAGGAAATGAAGAGAGAGAATGAGTGGAGTTAATAGTAGGTTGGTTGAATAAATTGTATGGTGAAAAATAAAAAGAGAGAATGAGTGGGTGGGGTAGGGTGAATATAAAATAATAAATTTATTTTCATTTTGGGCAGTTTGCATTCACATGGGACGGACCAAAATAAAAATAAGTTTGCATTCACGTGGGACGGAGGGAGTATATGCTATTGTCCGTCCCTCTTCTATTATATACTTTCATTTCTTTAAAAATTCTTAACTTTTTTTATATAACTTTTTGTAAAAAACATCACTATTAACTAACATCTCAAATAGTTTTAATTATCAAATTTTTTTTTTAAATATATATGCTATTGTCCTCCCTCTTCTATTATATACTTTTATTTCTTTAAAAATTCTTAACTTTTTTTATATAACTTTTTGTAAAAAATTTCACTACTAACTAACAACTCAAATAGTTTATTTATCCAAAAAAAATTTAAATAAATTAAAAAGTAAATGATATTGTCTATCCCTCTATTTTCTATTATATACTTTCATTTATTTAAAAATTCTTTATTTTTTTATATAACTTTTTGAAAAAAATTTCACTACTAACTAACATCTCAAATAGTTTTATATATCCAAAAATATAAAAAAAAATTAGAAAGTATATATCAATAACCACCAGCAACTATATACATATACCCTAATCCTTAACCTATACCCCAAAACATAACCCATACCCTATACCCTAAAGCATAACTCATATTCTATACCATATATCCCATACACCAGATATTCATACTTTATATCCTAAATCATATACTCCGTATCATATACACATACCATATATTCTAAATAATAACCCATATACATATACCCTAAACCTTAACCTATACCCCTATATTTTAAACCTTAACTTCTTTCGTACACTTTCATTTCTTTAAAAATTCTTAATTTTTTTTTTATATAACTCTTTGTAAAAAAATTCACAACTAACTAACATCTCAAATAGTTTTATTTATTCAAAAAAAATTAAAAAAATTTAAAAAGTAAATGCTATTGTCCATCCCTCTATTTTATATTATATACTTTCATTTCTTTAAAAATTCTCAACTTTTTTGTATAACTTTTTGTAAAAAAATTCACTACTAACTAACATCTCAAATAGTTTTATTTATCCAATTTTTTTTTAAAAAAAGTATACTCGCTCCGTCCCATCCGAAAAGGCAAAGTTTGTGCCTTGCACGGAAATTAAAAAAAGTGATATAGGAAAGAGAAAAAGTGTATAGTGGAATAAATGTTGTGAGTGAAAGGTGATGTAGGAAAGAGAAAATGGGGTAGGAAATAGTTAGTGGATATTTATTGTGAGAGTATGACAAGTGGGTCCCACAAATAAAGAAGTAATAAAACTTTCAATTTTTGGGTTGTGCTCTTTCAAATGGAATGCCCAAAAGAAAATTTGTGCCCTTTCGGGGGGGACGGATGGAGTATATGCTATTGTCCGTCTCTATTCTATTATATACTTTCTTTTCTTTAAAAATTCTCAACTTTTTTTATATAACTCTTTGTATAAAAATTCACTACTAACTAACATCTCAAATAGTTTTATTTATAAAAAATAAAATAAAAAAGTATATATGCTATTGTCCGTCCCTCTTCTTTTACATACTTTCATTTATTTAAAAATTCTAAAATTTTTGTAACAAATTTCACTACTAACTAACATCTCAAATAGTTTTATTTATCAAAAAAAAAAAAGTAAATGTTATTGTCCGTCCCTCTTTTATCCATTATATACTTTTAAAATTAATTTTTGTTTATTTTAAATTTAACGACGAATTTAGCGACGAAAATGTGAATTTTTTTTTCAATTAAAAAATCACATTTTTCGTCGCTAACCATAAAATAAACAAAAATTTATATTCTTATTTTCAATCCGTCGCTATTCCGTCGCCAATATAAAAAAAAATTCATTTATTTTTTATTTATATAGCAACAGATTATATCCGTCGTTATGGTTTCAAAATATCGAATTTAAAATCCGTCGCTATTCCTTCGCTAATATAAAAAAAAAAAATCATTTATTTTTAATTTATGTAGCGACAGATTTTATCCATTGCTAAGGTTTCAAAATGTCAAATTTAAAATATGTTGCTATTCCGTCGGCAAAAAACGCGCATACTTTTTTGGCACCAATATTACGACATATTAGTGACGGATTATAATTCGTCCCTATTTCCGTCGTTAAAATGGTCGATAATATTGTCGTTGGCAGGTTATTATGTTTTATTTTTTTGTCGTCGTTATTTCGTCGCTAATATCGGCGAATTTCATTCTGTCGCTAATTTTCATCGATATCTGTCTGTTTTCTTGTAGTGATACACTTGTTTCTATTATTATCATAAAATCATATATATATATATATATATATATATATATATATATATATATATATATATATATATATATATATATATATATATATATATGAAACAATTTTAAATGACATAATCAAATGACCGTAAACATTGATTTCTAAGAAAATATTCTTGTTGTGGGATTTTAGCTAAGGTTATTGAAGTCAATCAATAACAATTTCTATATCATTCTTCTAAGCCTTCAATTTAGGTATAATCAAAATCATTTAATTTTTTTGAATTAATTTTAATTTATTTGGAAATTTTTAAGTTTCAGCACTTATTTCTTGTTAATTATGATTGTTTTTTAATTAACTCATTTATTGCAGCTGCATTTATATTTCGAGATTCAAATTAGGGTTTTGATTTTTCCTAAAATTTTGTAGAACCTGATGTATATATCAACTTTTAGAATTTTAGGTTGCAATATTAAATTACATTTATGCTGTTTTTCTCTCTATGATATTCGATTTTAGTTTGATTTTTATTTTAAATTTGATTTGATTTTTTTCTATATCTGTGATTTTGATTATGAAAATTTCATTAATCATATTCATTTCTTTTTATGTAAATTTATATGTGTTTAGTATTTTTTTTAAGCCACAATATTGATTGTTTTAATCCAAAACTATTTTAAATGCAAGAGTAATAATTATTTATTGCTTTGAATGTTTAAATTAAATGATTTTTATTATCTGTTTATAAATGCTCAGCATGTTCAAAAAATATAATTACATAATTAATGCTGCATTTATTTAGCATGAGTTGGATTATTGAGAAAAATGTATCTGCTCAATATTTTGGCTAGAGGGGAGTTTTGAAGGGAAAAGTGATTTGCAATTGATCCATTATATATATATATATATATATATATATATATATATATATATATATATATATATATCTCCTTCAGCCACTTAAGAAAAATTGACTTTTTTTGTCAACTTTTGATAACTTTGACTAAAACTTTATAGAAAATTTGATAATCTTAACAAAAATTTGAATTTTTTTATTGAAAGTATTTTAATAAAGAAGCATTTTTTTAATTTTTAAATCTTTATTAGCATCATAATTTTTTTATAAAATCTTGGTCAAAGCAACTCAAAGTTGACAAAAAAGTCAATTTTTCTTAAGTGAAATTTGACGGATGGAGTATATATATATATATATATATATATATATATATATATATATAGATAGATAGATAGATAGATTGGTTTTAAATATATATATATATATATATAGATAGATAGATTGATTAACTATATCTGATCCAATTCACTAATTCAAGTCCATGCTCATACTTAAACTTCTTTCTACCTGACACATCTCTAATTCTAAAAAGAAGAAAAAGAAAAAGAAAAAGAGTAGACGAAAAATCAGAAATCATATGATAAGTATACATGAGGACCAAGAAAGAAGGGAACAAGAGACTGAGAATAAATTGTAGGCGGATGATAACAATATACTTCTCCCCCATTTTCCACATGGGGCGGTTCTGCACTGCGGCTTTCACTTGAATTCCCTCTCTAGATATATCTCCTCCGTCGATAAAGGCTTCACCAATTACGTCAGTTAGAAGTTGCTGTTTCACCTTTCCTTTTTGACGTAAAATATTATTATTTCTCCACTATTCTCTCTCTATACATTATTTTAATACTTTCACAACACCATTATAATTTACTATTCTCTCCACTCATTCTCTCTCCTATTTTATTTTCACACTCACAACACTTTCGATATAATACTTTACCATAATTACCGTGCCCAAGCCAAATGGTGAAACTCTTAAGGACGGAGGAGTATATATATATATATATATATATATATATATATATATATATATATATATATATATATATGTATATATATATCTCACACACACAAGGTTGTGACTGTCAGATTTTTTTATTTAGTAGATAAGTTAATAGTAATATGATTTATATAATTATATTTTATAGTATATGTATATTACAAACGATTAAAAAGTGTAAAAAACAAGTTATTAACCTAAATTTGATTAATGTGTAGTCGATCTCCAAACTCCCAAAATTACACACACGCAGTGAGAAAGACTTAAATGGGACTATTCGGTAGACGTTGTTATTTATACGTGTTCTAAAACCCATAGAAACGGTCAATTTTTCTACCAAAATAGTGGTCAATTTAAAAGCTACCACTACAACATGCATCTTTAGCTATCAAATATTTGGGTATAGTCTACCGACAACTTTATCTAAGACAATATATAATACATCTAATACAAAATTAAACATGGACTTATATTTAAATTTGAGGGACTATTACTTTTATCAACAATTGATTTTAAAATAAAAACTCAAATATATTCTACTACTGGTCCAGTTCAGTCTAGTTCATACTCGCCCTGGGATAATTAAGGATTAATGAATCAATCTGCATTAGCCAATGTTTATTTTCTCAAGAATTTATTCCTAATGTTTTTTTTTATTATTTTCCAAAAAAAATATTAAATGATTTTTTCATCTCTAACCCTATCATATTTAATGTATATTTGCAAAACTAAGTGTTTATAAATGGATTTTAACAAATTCATCTCTGCTACTAAATTTTTACCCTCTTACTCTCTATTCAAAATAAGCGTCATGGTTTCTTTTTTTTTTCAACCTAATTAACTCTGAACTTTGACATATAATTTACAACTTTTAACTAAACACATGAAATCTTAAAAAGAAAAAAAAATATTGACATATAATAAAAAATAATACTCTCCATCCAAAATTAAAATAAAAGATGTCTCATCCATCTGTTTTCATGGAGTATGCTTTTATTAGGAATATTATATTATTAATAATATATTTGTATTTATTTACTACTTCCCATTCGACTTAAAATTTTCTTTTCTCCGCTCCATTCGACTTAGTATTTTCCTTCCTGACATAGGAATTAAGAAATACTAATATAATAAGAGGTGAGAGAATGAATGAAGGAGGTATTGTGATTATAAAAAGGAAAATATAAGAGAGAATGAGTGGGAGTAAAAGTAAGGGGATTGTTCCGTCCTATCCGACTTAGAATTTTATTTCCTGGCATGGGGATTAAGAATACTAATATAATAAGTGGTGAGAGAATGAGTGGAGGAGGTATTTTCAGTAAGAAAAGTAAAATAGAAGAGAGAATGAGTGAGATAAATAGTAAAAAGATTGTTGTTGTGAGTATGCCAAATGAGTTTCATAAAATATAAAAATAATATAAATTTGTCATATTGTGAGTCCTAAGTCGAGTGATTACCAAATTTAGTGATATTGTGTATATCGATTAGAGATTCAAATCTTGTATAATTAGGAAGATGTATCACATTAGGAGATTACTTGTCATTATAACCCTAGATTATTTTAGCACATTCTCTTGTAACCCTATATATATGTACCTTTTGTATCATAATAAAATTGAGTAATTTATATCAACTTTTCTCTCCCATGTATGAATTGACTTCGTCTAACCCTTCTTCACTCCAATATGGTATCAGAGCCATAATGATCTTTCTCCGCCAAATCCTAGCGGCAAAACCTAGTACGCCCCACCCCCTCACCACCATTAATTTTGCCACCAACCATCAAAACCTCACCCTCATCCATCTCCAAATATCACCCTCGGCAAACCCTCATAGTCGAAACCCTCTCCCCTTTCCACCACCAACCTATGGCAAACCTCAAGCCGCCCCACCCAAACACCACCACTCACCTCCGCCTTCTCCACCATTCATTCACCACCCTCGGCAAACCCTAGAAAGCAGAAACCATAAAACCTACCAACTACTGACTTTCGCCTTACCACTTACTTCCTCCACACCACAAAAATCACCCATTTCCGCCTCTACCCTTCCCATACCAACGTCGGCAAAACCTATGGCCAAAACCCCCTCATCTCCAACTTCTTTCTCCACCTTTCTAAATCACACCACCCTTGGCAAACGATAATGGCTGAAACCTTAAACATGTCCACCTTGGCGAAACCCTAACTGTTGCAATCTTTAATGTGATCACACAATCTACCACACCAACCTAAGGCCAACCCTTCTTGTCGTGTCCAATTTCTATTGGAGCATGTACAATTACAGGGGGGATGCCCTAGCTGCCGCCCAACCTTATCTTATTTCTTCTCAACCAATGTCCCACCTTATCTCTTATGTGTTACTTTACTTTTATCGAACCAAAGCACCACCACCCTTAGCATGTTATGGCTATTACCCGGAGCTCACCACCCTTGACACAACCCAATAGCCGAGACCCACAACATTTCCCCCTACTACAACAACACCAAACCCCTCCTTACAATCCTTATGCAACCTGACCTCCCATCTCAACCACATCTGTCTCAACTCTTCCAAACAATCAACCTCATGTTGCAACCCCTAGTGCCAACACACTAGCCCTCACACCCACCAACCTGCTATGTAACCTCTGATGTGATCACACTAGCAACCACATCACATCAGAAATCACATACGTTCGAGAACACATTCATCTCCACCTGCTCCATCAAACCCAGTTTATCTCATCAATTTTCAAGATTGGAGTTATCCGAGGAACATACATCTTGAGGGGCATATTAGCTATTAGGATCAATATCTTATCAATAATATATTTGTATATATTAACTTACAAAAATTAGAGATATTCTGTATATCAATTTGAAATTCAAATCTTATATAATTGATGTATAACAGTAGGAGATTATCTCTCATTATAACCCTAGATTATTCTAAAACATTCTCTTGTAACCCTATACTCCCTCCGTCCCATCAGAATTAAGATTTTTTCTCTCGACACGGGGATTAAGAAATACTATTATGATAAGATGAAAGAGAATGAGTGGAGGAGGTGTTGTGAGTATGAAAAGTAAAATAGGAGAGAGAATGAGTAGGAGGATTAGTGTTGTTGTGAGTATGATAAGTTGGTTATTATGATAAGATGAGAGAGAATGAGTGGAGGAGGTGTTGTGAGTATGAAAAGTAAAATAGGAAAGAGAATGAGTAGGAGGATTAGTGTTGTTGTGAGTATGATAAGTTGATCTCATTGAATATAAAAATAATATAAACATATCATTTTGGGACGTACTAATTCGAGTGGGATGCCCAAAATGACAAATTGTCCAAAATTAGGTGGGACGGACGGAATATATATGTACCTCTTATATTATAACGAAATTGAGTCATTCATATCAACTTCTTTCTCCAATATATAAATTGACTTCGTATAACCCTTGCTCCAATATCTTTTAACACACAAACACATATTAAGTGTTAGTGTGTATAGATAATCACTAGTGGCAGAGCTACATTGAGATAAAAGGGGGCAGCTGCCCCTTCAATTTAAAAAGTGTTAATTTTCTTATTTTGTAAATCGAGAATATGTAATATTTTACCCTTTAAATCATGGTCTTTTACAATTATGTCCCCGTTTTTGTACAAAAAAAAGTTGCACTACATAATATTTTTGCCCCAATTTATGTCAAATTTATACTTCATCATGCAATATATTTTACCCTTGAAAAATTATTACCCCTCTTTATCAAAAATTCTGGCTCCGCAACCGTAGATAATTAGGTATTGATGCCGTGAAAAACATGGCTTTCGAGTTTTTGTAGATTTTTGAGCGTGCGCGCAGAAACAGACGTTACTTTTGATTACAGATTAACTACGGAACGCACAACATATCAAATCGAAGCTCTTTTCGAGTCGGACAAAAGTCATCGGGCTTAGCCCCATGACACAAGCGTTTCAAGTCATAAAGCCCGAATCTTGGTAGTATTACGGACTTCTGAACTTTTATCAGTTTTTGAGGTACTTTCGTAATTTTTACTTAATTAGGGTTATTTTCGTTTTTGGGTTTTAAGACATATAAATACTATGTTTTTAGGGTTTTGAAGGCAGCTTTTGCCGTTTGATATTGAATTTTATTTCCAATTTTCGATACTCTATAGAATCAACGAAGGTTGAAGATCAATTACCGGTAATAGCGAGCGATTTAACGGTAATCGATTATATTATTAATTCTTTCGCTATGTCAGATATGGTTGTGGATGGATGTCAGAAGTGAGTTAGATGTTAAGAAGTTGATCAAATTGCCAGCTGCTTATTTGCACCATTGCAATCTCTCTGCAAAAAAAAAAGCTGCTAGCTCTATCTCACTTGTGGTCCTATCTCTAATCCCTATATACATACCACACCTAGTTATAAATGATTTCTAAGAATATATACACACGTATATATACACACATATACATATATGTAAGTATATATGTACATGTCAAGCAATTGGTCCCTCATCTATCAATATAATCTCCACACCTCTCTCCCTCTCCGTCAGTTGCTTTCAAGTACACATCAACAATATGTATGAAAGTTACCTCTTCCATTAAGATTCACATCCCTCTCTCTCTCTCTCTCTCTCTCTCTCTCTCTCTCTCTCTCTCTCTCTCTCTCTCTCTCTCTCTCTCTCTTTCTCTCTCTCTTTCTCTCTCTCTCTCTCTCTCTCTCCCACACACACACACTTCTCATTAATCTTGCATTTTTTTGTCTCCAAATGTACCTAATCATACATTTTTTTCTCCAATTTGATTGCAATATGTCCCACATCCATAAATAAAATTATTGCCTCATTATTTTTGGCATAAGCTAGCATGTTCAAATAGCTAATAATCAATGACTAATAATATTTCAATAAATACAAAACTAATCAAACATCTAGTCCTTCACAAATTCATGTACTTCATTTTGTAAATAGATATAGACCATATATGAAGAGACAAGATATGAAACATTTAAAAGAAACCATCTTCTCCCCAACAATTCTGGTCAATATATCAATCAAGCTAACATCTGTCTACCCGCATGTGATTGATCGAATGCGAGTGTTCATACATGAGTTCTTACTTTCGTAGTTGTCGATAAAGCGTTAAAACTGCACCTTTTAAAATGTGCAGCAAAAGAATGGTCCCTTTGCCATAGCTAAAGCTATCTTCTTTCACAAAATTATCTCAACAAGCATTGCTTACTTACACCCTACACTTCAACCTAATATGAAACACATGTGAAAAAATTAAGTTTTATTTAAGAAAAAAATGGGGTTTTAAATAGTTGATGACTCTGGAGAGTGAAATGAGTATTAAACGTTTTACTTGCTTGACTTGTTGTATAGAAACGTATATCTAATGTCGATTGAAATAAAGCTCTTTATAAGCAATGTTACTTTAGGTCAAGCGTGACGAGAATATACTATATTGATAAGATTTATAAGGACAGATGCTTGCGACGTGCCACGTGGCCGCCTATGTGCCATTGCTTTCTCCCTTTACTTTTCTTTGCCATTGGCCATGGTCGGTCGAATTCCTGCAATTTCTCTCTCTTCTTCATTCTCTTATACAAATTCATTAGGTATTCTTTATGCCAGTGAAGTGAGTTCTCTCTTCTTTGTTTTCTCTGCTTAATACTGTTCAAATTACACTGTGCTAGTTCAAGATGAATAGTAATGATTCAGGAAGGTGCATTCAATGGCACTAGTCTTGTCTGCTCAGCTCAATAACCAAATCAAGCAAAGAAATTCTCGTATTAATGTAAGTTTCCATGGAATTATCTTTGTATACAACTGCTGTAGCAGTAGGCTAAATCTTACTCCCTCCGTCTAAATGAATGTCCATTTTTGTTCTTGATTAAGAACAAAAAAATGAACATTCATTTGAAACGGATATATATTTACATTTAGTAGATCAATTACTTCTAGATATTTGTTGGATATATTTTGTTTTAATCTCTTATCCTTTAGTTTATTTTTCATTATTCTTTTAGCTAGCATACTCCACTGTTTATTCACTTAAGAAATTGATTGTAAGTTAGTGAAACCCTTTCAATTCACTTGATAATTATCAGCAAAAATTTGCAGATCTCGCCTTCTTGAGGGTGAAGAGTTAGTTTAGATCATGTGTTCATATTTATAGCTTCTTGTAGAACTTGGTTTTGCGGATTTTGTTTCTGCTTTTATTTAATCAAATTAATTGATTTTCTGTTGAAATTTATATGGATTACAAATCAGAAATTGGGAAGAGATCTTATGCGGTTCGAAAAGCAAGAAAAGGCCGAATCATTTTTTCATCAGCTGCTTTTGCAGCAGTTATCATGAGTACTGGCATAAGATGATTTCAAGTTCAAGAGATCAATCTGATTTCTCAGCAAAACAAGAAGGCAGCACAAGCGATAATAATAATATTAACAAGCAGCAAATTCCATCAACAACCACGACATCATCATGGTCAAGATTGAAGGATCCAAGAATCGTGCGTGTGTCACGCGCATTTGGAGGGAAAGATAGGCACAGCAAAGTCTGCACTGTAAAAGGATTGAGAGATAGAAGGGTAAGGCTTTCTGTTCCTACTGCTATTCAATTATACGATCTTCAAGACCGTCTAGGCCTAAATCAGCCTAGTAAGGCTGTTGATTGGTTACTAAATGCTGCAAAAAGTGAAATCGATGAACTCCCTCCGCTCCAAATGCCTCCCGGAAACTTTGGTCAAAGCCTACAACCAATGATGCTAGGAAATTCTCATTTAGTTAGTCCGTCCGAAGGGCTTAAAATGAATAATAGTAGCCTCAATTGGGAGGATCCTTTGCAACTTTCTAGGTCAAGTTATTCAAATCAAGATAAATCTAAGGAAGTTGGAAAAAGGGTTGATCATGAAGGAAATGATCAAAATGCCGCCTTTGTTTCGTCTAGTAATTTTTTCTCAAGAGCCAACCATTCAACTTCTTCTGCAGCATTTCTAAATAATGTCGGTCCAAATAATCCTTTTCTTAGATGGGATCCTTCGAATTTATCTTTGTCACAATTTGGTAGCCATGGCTTGTCGTCAAACCCTAATCAAAGTGAAGATGTTCATAGCTTTAATGCAGTTTCTATGCCTAATCAAACCTTGTCAGCTTTACCTTCTGGATCTCATCAATTTCTCGTATTTCCTCCCCAAATGCAGTCTTACTTTCCTTCGCATGCTAGTAATTCTTCTGGTGAAATTAATTTTCAGATGTTGAGCTCGGGTACTTCTCAAAACCCCTTGCGAGTTAGTACCACTTCTCTTACACCTATATATGCGATGAGCCAAGGCCCGAAACCTAATTTTCATTTGAGCATGAATCCTAATTTTTTCTCTTCTCAAAGTAACAGCGATAATGAGCCAAACAAAGAATCTTAAGCTTCAATTCATTTGAAAACAAATAGCTGATCAGTCAGTATAAGATTTTATTTAAGTCTTTTTAGGATCCTTTCTCCGTGACCTCTACGAATGATTTGGAAATGCATTCGGAAGAAGAATGATACAACATGGCACATTTGGCTTGGAGATTAAAATTTGCTATGGCGACTAAGATGGTGATGAGATATATATATGGTATGTGCTTGTACTAAGAATTCATGTTATTGTTTGGCTACTTTTTTTATTTTTATATAATACTGATATAGCTTGATTTTGTACTATTTCATTTATATTGAACTCAGTTTTGTAAGCTTTGTTTGATGTGTGTATTGTATGCATTGAGCATTCATGAGGAAATTAAAGAATAACTTTATAAAAACCAGTTTTTTCTTTATTGCTTGCTCTCTCTCTCTCTCTCTCTCCCCTTGTGTGTGTGTGTTTGTGCGTGGCCGTGTAGCAGTCCAACTCGCTTTACTCGGATCAAGCCCTAGGGATGATCGATCGGCTTTCTTCATTTCAAGAACAACAATTAATATTGTTGTTCTAATTAATTAACAGAAATAAAGAGAGGCAAAATTAAAAACATGGAAATAAAAGAGTTGGTGGTCCTCCAATGGAACATACAGAGAAATAGAAAAGGGGTACACTGATATGAATTAGGGTTTGGATGAGGGTATAGTCTTTTTTCTATGCTTAAGAATTTTAGGCAAGGGACCACAGCTAGTGCTTACTGAGGTCCCCCATATATAATACTCCTATATGTCTGCATTCCTTGCTTCTCTGCTATTTTCAATTGACTTTATATTTATGCTTAAAATTTTGGATCTTATTTTCTTATTTCAATTTTAGTGAGTAGGGTTATGGGGATAATTTAAGTATACTCCCTTCGAGCCATTACAAAGTACTCACATTTCTTATACGGCGTCCCAATACAAATTAAACACTTTCTAAAATGAAAATGTTTTATTACTTTTATATTAATGAGACCCACATATTATACTCACAACAATAATTCAATCATTATTCTCTACCCCACTTTCTCTCTCCCACCTCACTTTTTATACTCACAACACCTACTCCAATAGCACTTTTCTTTAATTCCCATGTAAATAGTAAGTGTGTACTTTGTAGTGAAACGGAAGGAGTATATAAAATCCTGCTTAAGTTCAGATTTGTAGAACCGAAGAGGCTTTCGTATAGTTTGAAAATCACTCCTGAACGAAATAAAAATGACGAGCTGGACCCAACAAGGTCAGCCCAACGTCCATACTATTATCTAAGCCCAATACACCTGGAGGCCCATCATCATATCCTCTAAGACCGAAGGTCGATCAACAAGTCAAGTCGACCAAGAACATGGTCTGACCTTTCCTAGGTAACGACCTATCTTGGTCCGACATATGGCTGTCACTCATACATTTGCTCTGTGTCTGTCTAAGGCACGAATTCAGGTCGACCTCGTTGTACCGATCGACCTCGACCAAACTAAGCAGGCGTGTCCCACGCCGCCAAAAATTACAAACTCTTATATTCTCGGAGACGGTTAATCCCTATATTCCCGTCTGGTTTTACGGAATCTACAACACCTTTCCAATCATTCCAATATAAATATCTACCAACCGCCATCAGAAGAAGGTAACGTCATTTTATACCATGAATATATTTTGTTCAATAAAGTTTCATATCTAAGACGCCTATAATTATCCTCACGCCGGAGGGTCTTAGCCGGAGACCATCCCGGCTAATTGTTTGTTCGTGATTTCAGGTCATAGGCGTCAGAATACAACCTAATTGCTATACTAAGACTGATTCGGACCAATTCCTGCATCATCAATTTGATTCAGCCCTTACCAATCGTTGGAAATGTCATTGGAAACGATGCAAGCCCAGATGGTGGCATAGGAAACCACACTGTTTCCTACCCCTCCACCTTCTGGAAATCCCCATAGGAGACCAACCAGGTCCAACATCGTGGCAGATGGAGTGGGAATACAGGATAGGAGGAGGGAGAAAATGCCAATGAATGTCAAAGGCGGTGGTTAGTAAGGCAAGAAGCACCGAACAAGTCGAAGGACTACTGGTGACCTTCCAGGTCCCTCGGCCCATCACCCAAGTAGGAAAGCTTTATTGTTAAATCGGGAAAGAGTCCTCCAGAGCATGTTGGATGTTCATGATTTGCTACTTGAGCTACCAGAGTCTCCTAATGAGGACGATCATAGATCTCACAGGACGGCGCCGTCGTGAATCTCCAAGCGACCTAGGGCCATGGCTCCCAAACCCCCAGTGGGAGAGAAGAAAAATGAGGGCCCATAACCAGCAGGAAGGACTGTTAGTCGCAATGGTGATCTCAGATATAAGATCAATAATGATAGAGAGCAGGAAGCTGAATCAGCTCGAAGGAGACTGGAGGCTGAGCGAAATCATGGTAAGTCGCCTCTCAAGGCTAGGGGTGCCCCTCCAGTGGGAGGTCAATCACCACTGAGAGGTGATAAGAAAGAGAGGTCACCTCCAAGGAATAAAAGGGAAATAATGCCCTCTCGAAGGTCGTACCATAAGGACGAACAACAGAGGTCGAACTTTGTATCACATTACAGAGAGGAGGGACCTGGATTGGACGCACAGGAATTATTGAACCTTAAAAGAAGGCTGGATGAAATGGAAGCCGGTTGTCAGAAGGGCAAGAGAAAGGTCGAGTGAAACGATAATACTCTCCAATCATTAGCTCAATGGATGCTGGATTTAGGCCCACCATAATCTGGTTTCAAATTTTCCGACCTGGATAAGTATTCACGGTTAACCAATGCCCTAAACCACATGCATCATTTTGAGGCACAACTGTGCTTGGTCTCCTCCAAGGACGACGTTCTATGCAAGGCGCTCACTAGCACATTCACGTGCGCGACCTTGACCTGGTTACGTGGCTTGTCAACTGGATGCATTAACAGTTGGCAGTACATGCGTCACAAATTCCTGGAATGGTTCTCGACGACCGGAGTCCGGAAGAAAATGGTCACCGACCTAAACAATATTGCTTAAGGTAAGACGGATAGTATCATGAGATATTAAACTCGGTTCAAGGAGTTGTTCGACCAGATTAAAGAGGATTTGACAGACAGAGAGGTCATCATCTGTTTCAGGAATGGAGTCTTCTCGCCTGACTTGGATTACGAGCTCCAAGTAAGACGAGCAACCACCAGGAAGGAACTGTTTGAGTGAGCGTATGATGTCGTTGTGGCTGAAGAGAGAAAGCTGAGGAAGAAAGATGTGAAGGTTTTCGACAAGGAGAGTCGGCTAAGGGGTAGACTAGCAAGGATGACCAAGGCAACAATAAGGGAAAAAATCGTACTATGGCGACTAAAAGAGTCCCCGAAGATTATAATCCCCTCACATTCAGCCTAACGGAGATCATGAATACGGTCGACCTGGGCCCCCCAACTCCTATGAACCCTCAGAACAAATTTTGGAGGCCCAACAATAAGTAATGCAATTACCACAAAGATAACGACCACATCATGGAGGATTATTTAGGTTTGAAAAGGATCATCCAAAAGTGTGTCAATGAAGGTTGACTAAATCAGTTTGTGAAAGGAGATCATCCCCCCATGGGGGATCGATCTGTAGGAGGGCAGCCTGAGCCT
The DNA here is from genome assembly GCA_022495995.1 of Adenophora triphylla var. japonica. Lineage (NCBI taxonomy): Eukaryota > Viridiplantae > Streptophyta > Magnoliopsida > Asterales > Campanulaceae > Adenophora > Adenophora triphylla. The sequence goes on along the minus strand of JAFEMH010002331.1, from coordinate 295,164 downwards.
AGACAACCTAGATTGACGCTTAGGGTAATTGCTGATGAGGCGAGCAACACCTTCCTGAAACTTAAGATTTTCCACTTGACGAAAGCTCCTTACATCCCTCCTATGAGTTGCGTGCAAGATGATATCATTAGCTTTTATCCGTACGAGTTGGCAACCAGCATGGCTGCCCGGGAACATAATTTGATCATCATAGGGTTCATTGACAACTGCATGTCCATAAGAATTTTAGTAGATACTGGAGCATGCAAGGACATACTTTATTACAATATTTTCAAAGAAATGGGTCTTACGAATACTCGATTGTTGCCATATTCAAGTCAATAATAAATGGCTATTTTTGTTGGTGTAATGCCCTAGGCTATAGTTATGTTTGAATTGAACCGTTATGTATCATCTTTATCATTTATTATAGAACATGTTTATTTTGTTCATTATATGTTTTACATGTTTATTATATTGAACTGCGTTCCTAGTTTTTGTGAACAACTAGTATAAGTTGGCAATGGATAATCATGGAGATGATTATATGCATGGAGATGCACATTACACTTATGGATACTTGCTAGAGAACAAGTATTGGACATGACCTACTTATGAGATTTATGACATGGTCTGTTGTCATGATTAAAACTCATGATAGTCATGTTATTGAATCCTTTGTACCTGAGATTATCATCGTCTTCCACATGGTGAAGATCGTGTTTGATATAGTCTAACACTATCTTTAATTGGATAGAAATAAGGGCTATGTTGGCACGATTGGATTCATGTAGGGAAGAATGATAAGTCAAGATAGGATTTGTCCCTCTTATGAAGAGAGATGTTTGCTTGGGCCCCTCGATGAATGATATTGATTAAATGTGTGGCCACACTCAAGTGATTTGATAGAGATCAAATGTATTTGGATTATCAACATATTTGGAATCGAAAAAGCATTGAACAAGATGAGTTGACCTAGACCATGACTCATGTTCAATTGGACATCGTGGACAAAAGGATTATGACATTTGATCTATCGAGGAATCAATCTTTGATGTTATATTAATTGGGTAGATATAATGGTTTGCTAGAAACCACTTATATCTTGTGAGGTCATGTTTTGACTCACTACCAACATAATATAATTCCTTTTGGGTCATACACAAAGAACGAATTTGATTCTGGCTGAAACTTGTAATTCTGGCTTGGTATACCGTGCGACATACTTAGCCATATTGAAAATTCATTTTCTGGCTTGTTATACCATGCGACACACTTAGCCATGAGGGATGACTCGTCATGCTTGAGCCAAGTCATTTCTTGTGAAGGGACGACATAATCAGTGAACAGTCATTAAGGGATGAGTCGTCTCCTACGGGACGAGTCGTGCTCACGAATCGTGCCCTTAGGCACAACTCGTGCCCTTTGATATGAGGAACTGGTGAACTGGCTCGAGGTACCGCGCGACATACTTAGCCACTGGCATCCTACGTAGCGTGACATCTTTAGCCAGTCCGTACGTGTTTTCCTTGGCTGGTTAGATTTTTGTGTTTGACAAGGATTTAACCCTAAGTGTTAGGGATTTATACCAATGTATAAATACAAGTCCTTGGGCAGCCAAAAACTCTCTCTCTCACCCTACATCATAGTTCTAGGTTTATGAAACTCTAGATTTTGATTTTGATTTTGAATCAAAAGGATTCTATAGTTTTGGCTTTGATTATTGAATATTGATTCAATAATCAAGAGGATCATCTATAAATCCTACAAGAAGAGTTCTTGGTTTGTTCGCGTGTGGAACACCATTAGAGGGAGGTTGATATATCTCCTAAGGCTTGAAGCTCCATTGTTGATTTCATCACCAAGTTCGAAGAAGGAAATTAGAAGATTCGACATCAAAGTTCAAAGCTTGAATTTTGAGATCTAAATTGACAAACTAAATCGCATTCTAGGTATGTAATTCTATTTCATGTTTTTCATCTCTTCATGCTAGACGGATCTTAGGGCTAGGGTTTTGTTGTTGTATAAATTATTTTTCCCTGCGTTTGTAACCCCAAAACCCAACAGTGGTATCAGAGCCCTGTCTTGCCATGATTAGGGTCGAAATTGCATGCTAGATTTAATTTGATTATTTGCTATCCATGCTATATGAAATAGATCTAGATTTTATGTGTTTTGTTTTATGAAAAGAAGTATATATGATATGCCATGTTAATGATTAATGATGGATTAATTTGATTAGTTTATCACATAGGTTGATGATTTGTTTAATATGATTAAATTAAATTTGTAATTTCTCAAAATTGAATCAAATTGTTTGTATGAAATTTTGTGAAGCCCTATGTTCAGGATTTAGTTCACATAAGATCTATGTTACAACCATGCGATGTTTGTTACATGTTGAAAACCTTCTAAATATTTATGTCTTATGCCACTCCTTGATTAGAACGCTTGTGAAATTTTAGGGTATTTTGATGTAGTTTCAGCCACAGTTGGGTGCATCATTATATCTTAATTTGTGATTAAGATGAGATTATGGTTGATGTAGTTTTGGCCATAGTCAGGTGCATCGTTCCGTGTCTCATACATTTGAAAAAGGTTTTGACTTAATTGGTGCTTTCAAATGAGATTTGACCCAAGACATAGATGAGATTTAAAACATGTTTTTGACATATGATGTCTAAGGAAATCTCATAAACGATCTAAGAGTCATATAGAGATATGATTGATGTTTCTACCTAAATAGCTTGATTTCGGGCATTAGCTCAGTTAAACCGGAATTAAGTGAAATATGGATCTAAGCCTACTATGATTATATGATACATATTTGTATTTGAAGGTATATAATATAGTAGGAGTATTTATGAAATACATTATTTGCTCTTAGATGATAAATGTGTTGATATTGATATATGTTTATATTGTTTGCATATTTTATTGTAGAATGGCTACACACAATAATCAACCCCTGTCACTGCGATCAGTCCTTGAGAGGGAAAAGCTTGAGGAGAACGGTACAAACTATTCTGATTGGATCAGAAGCCTTAGAATTGTTCTTAAGCAAGAGAAGAAACTGTACGTTCTCAATGAACCCATTCCACCTCAACCTGCTGTAAATGCTTTTAGGCCAGATAGGGATGCACATAAGAAACATAATGACGATTCTACAGATGTTGCATGCCTTATGCTTGTCACTATGTTTAAGGCTCTTCAGAAAGACCTTGAACACATAGATACATCATTTGAGCTTGCTGAGCGCTTAAAGGAAATGTTCCAAGTGCAAGCAAGAAATGAGCGGTTTGATGTGGTTAAGGCCCTAACTGCATGTAAGATGCAAGAGGGGCAATCGGTGGGAGCTCATGTCCTTAAGATGAAGGGTCACATTGAGCGTCTCGAAAGGCTTGGAAATCCGATGAGTTTGGAACTCGCCACGGATTTGATATTGAATTCATTGCCTGAAAGTTAAGATAATTTCATTATGCACTATCACATGACTGGCATGGATAAGAATCTCTCGAAATTGCATGCGACGCTTAAGACCGTAGAGAAAAATATCAAGAAGCCCGAACCGATATTGTGTTAATGGTTAACAAAGGCAAAGGGTTCAAAAAATATGGCATAGGTAAATCAAGTGTTGCTAAACCTAAGGCAAAGGTTGCCGTTGTCGGAGAGGCTCCCAAGGCATCTCAAAAGAATGCGGGTTTCTACCATTGCCAAGAGGTTGGACATTGGAAGCGCAACTGCAAGGCTTACAAGGAAGGCCTAAAGGCGAAGAAGGGCAATGCGATTGCTTCTGATTCAGGTATCTATATGATAGATATTTTCCTTTCTGTTTCTAGTTCATGGATATTAGATACCGGATGTGGATCTCACATTTGTTTAAATGTGCAGGGACTAAGGAATAGAAAGCTGCTCAAACAAGGTGAAGTTAACCTACGTGTGGGAAATGGAGCAAGAGTTGCTGCATTAGCCGTAGGGACATATGATGTAACTTTACCTAGTGGCTTAGTACTTGTTTTGAACAATTGTTACTATGTTTCGGATTTGAGTAGGAATATTATTTCTGTTTCTTGTTTGGATAATGAGGAATATAATTTTCTTATTAAGAATAAGAAGTTTTATATTTACTTAAATGATATGCTTTATGGTATTGCAAATTCATTTAATGGTCTTTATGTTCTTGATGTTGATAAGAAACAAAATAGTGTTGAAAATGTTTATCATGTGGACAAGAAGTCTAAACCGAATGACGTGAACAACTCGTTCATGTGGCATTGCCGGATTGGTCATATAAACGAGAAACGCATTTCTAAACTCCACAAAGATGGAATGTTAGACTCACATGATTATGAATCATATGAGATATGCGAATCTTGTTTATTGGGCAAAATGACCAAACCACCCTTCACTAAGAGTAGTGAAAGGGCTAGTGACTTATTGGGCTTAATACATACTGATGTATGCGGACCAATGAGCAGTAGCTAGGGGAGAATTTCGATATTTCACTACATTCACCGATGACTTATCTAGCTATGGCTATGTCTATCTAATGAAGTCAAAGAGTGAATCATTTGAGATGTTTAGAACATTTCAAAATTAAGTACAAAATCAACTTGGCAAAACAATTAAAGCACTTCGATCCAATCGTGGTGGTGAGTATTTGAGCTAAGAGTTTGACAATCATCTCAAAAAACTGTGGAATTGTTTCAGAGTTGACTCTACCCGGAACGCCACAATGGAATGGTGTTTCCGAGAGAAGGAATAGAACCCTGTTAGATATGGTTCGTTCGATGATGAGTCAAGTAGTACTTTCTATATCCTTTTGGGGACATGCATTAGAGACTGCTGCATTCACACTGAATAGAGTCCCTACTAAATCGGCTCCTAAGACCCCACATGAGATGTGGCATGGAAGAAAACCTAGTTTGTCTTCATGAGGATTTGGGGTTGCGAAGCTTATGTAAAGAGACTTGTCTCCGATAAGTTAGAACCTAAATCCTACAAGGTTATTTTCGTTGGTTATCCTAAGGAAACCAAAGGGTATTAATTTTACAACCGCAATGAGAATAAAGTGTTTGTTGCTCGATATGGTGCTTTTCTTGAGAAACAGTTTCTCAATAAAGGAACTAGTGGGAGTAAAGTTGATCTTGAAGAAATTCAAGAACTCGAAAATAACATGGAACCGATAGTAGAGACTGAACCAAGTCCACAAGAAGTTGTGGAACCGGTTCAAGATCCACAAGTCCATCTTAGATCGGATAGGTTACGATCCACGCCCGAGAGATATGGATTTCTCGTGTCGGAAAGTAATGAAGTGGAAGTCATTGAGAATGACGAACCTATTTCCTATCAAGAGGCGATGTCCGATCCCGATTCGGATAAATGGTTAGAAGCCATGGAATCCGAATTGCAATCCATGTCGGATAATCAAGTTTGAAACTTGATTGAGCCACCCGAAGGCATAAAAACCATAGGGTGCAAGTGGGTCTTCAAAAAGAAGACTGACATGGATGGGAAGGTGCATACTTACAAGGCTAGGCTTGTAGCAAAGGGATATAGGCAAACTCATGGTGTAGACTATGATGAAACCTTCTCGCCTGTTGCCATGCTTAAGTCTATTAGAATTTTGATTGCCATAGCTGCATATTATAACTATGAGATATGGCAAATGGATGTCAAAACTGCTTTCCTTAACGGAAAACTGCTAGAGGATGTGTATATGACACAACCCGAAGGTTTTGTAGATCCTAGAAATTCTAACAAGGTGTGCAAGTTGCAAAGATCCATTTATGGATTGAAATTCTAACAAGGTGTGCAACTTGCTATTAAATCAAAGAGTTTGGTTTTATCAAGAACGAAGATGAACCTTGTGTATACATGAAATTCAGTGGGAGCGTTGTGCTATTTCTCTTATTGTATGTCGATGATATCTTACTCGTTGGAAACGACATTCCCGCACTTTAGACTGTCAAGTCTTGGTTAGGGAAATGTTTCTCAATGAAAGATATGGGCGAAGCCGCTTACATCCTCGGTATCAAGATCTGTAGAGATAGATCTAAGAGGATAATTGATTTGAGTCAAAGTACCTACATTGACAAGGTTCTTAGAAGATTCAAAATGGAAAATTCTTAGATAGGCAACTTGCCAATGGGTCATGGTGTTACTCTTAGCAAGACATAGTATCCTAAGACAACTGATAAGCGAAAGAGGATGAATGATATTCCATACGCTTCGACTATTGGTTCTATTATGTACGCTATGATTTGTACTAGACCCGACGTCTTGTATGCTTTGAACATGACAAGTCGTTACCAATTTGATCCGGGTGAGAACCATTGGATGGCAGTCAAGACAATAATTAAGTACTTAAGAAGGACTAAGGATGCGTTCTTGGTATTTGGAGGGATGGAAGAAGATCTTGTTGTAAGAGGTTACACAGATGCTAGCTTCCAAACCGACAAGGATGATTTCCGATCTCAGTCGGGATTTGTGTTTATGCTTAACGGAGGTGCGATATGTTGGAAGAGTTCCAAGAAGAGTACTATTGCCGATTCTACTACTGAGGCCGAATATATAGCGGCATCCGATGCAGCTAAGGAGGCAGTTTGGATCAAGATGTTCATTAGTGACTTGGAAGTTGTTCCAAGTATCACTAATCCGATGTAACTTTATTGTGAAAATAATGGTGCCATTATGCAAGCAAAGGAACCAAGGTCACATCAGCGATCCAAACATATACTTAGACGTTTTCATCTCATTCGAGAGTTCATTGAATGGGGAGACGTTAAGATATGCAAAGTATCAACCGATGATAACATTAGGGATCCGCTTACAAAGCCCCTCGCACAAGCAAAGCATGATGGTCATGTAAGGTCCATGGGTATTAGATACATAGATGGAGCCTAGTGCAAGAAGGAGATTGTTGGTGTAATGCCCTAGACTATAGTTATGTTTGACTTGAACCGTTATTTATCATCTTTATCATTTATTATAGAGCATGTTTATTTTTTTCAATATATGTTTTACATGTTTATTATATTGAACTGTGTCCCTAGTTGTTGTGAACAACTAGTATAATTTGGTAATGGATAATCATGGAATTGATTATATGCATTGAGATGCACATTACACTTATGGATACTTGCTAGAGAACAAGTATTGGATATGACCTACTTATGAGATTTATGACATAGTCTGTTGTCATGATTAAATCTCATGATAGTCGTGTTATTGAATCCTTTGTACCTGAGATTATCATCGTCTTCCACATGGTGAAGATCGTGTTTGATATAGTCTAACACTATATTTAATCGGATAGCAATAAGGGCTATGTTGGCACGATTGGATTCATGTAGGGAAGAATGATAAGTCAAGATGGGATTTGTCCCTCTTATGAAGAGAGATGTTTGATTGGGCCCCTCGATGAATGATGTAGATGAAATGTGTGGCCACACTCAAGTGATTTGATAGAGATCAAATGCATTTTGATTATCAACATATTCGGAATCAAGAAAGCATTGAACGAGATGAGTTGACCTAGACCATGACTCATGATCAATTGGACATCGTGGACAAAAGGATTGTGACATTTGATCTATCGAGGAATCAAGCTTTGATGTTATATTAATTGGGTAGATATAATGGTTTGCTAGAAACCACTTATATCTTGTGAGGTCATGTTTTGACTCACTACCAACATAATATAATTCCTTTTGGGTCACACACAAAGAACGAATTTGATTCTGGCTGAAACTTGGAATTCTGGCTTGGTATACCGTGCGACATACTTAGCCATATTGAAAATTCATTTTCTGGCTTGTTATACCGCGCGACACACTTAGCCATGAGGGACGACTTGTCACGCTTGAGCCAAGTCATGCCTTGTGAAGGGACAACAGAATCAGTGAGCAGTCATTAAGGGACGAGTCATCTCCTACGGGACGAGTCGTGCTCACGACTCGTGCCCTTAAGCACGACTCGTGCCCTTTGATCGGAGGAACTGGTGAACTGGCTCAAGGTACCGCGCGACATACTTAGCCACTGGCATCCTACGTAGCGTGACATCTTTAGCCAGTCCGTACATGTTTTCCTTGGCTAGTTAGGTTTTCGTGTTTGTCACGGATTTAACCCTAAGTGTTTGTGATTTATACCAATGTATAAATACAAGTCCTTGGGCAGCCAAAAACTCTCTCTCTCTCACCCTATATCATTGTTCTAGGTTTATGAAACTCTAGATTGTGATTTTGATTTTGAATCAAAAGGATTCCATAGTTTTGGCATTGATTATTGAATATTGATTCAATAATCAAGAGGATCATCTAGCAATCCTACAAGAAGAGTTCTTGGTTCTTTCGCGTGTGGATCACCATTAGAGGGAGGTTGATTTATCTCCTAAGGCTTGAAGCTCCATTGTTGATTTCATCACCATGTTCGAAGAAGGAAATTAGAAAATTCGACATCAAAGCTTAAGGCTTGAATTTTGAGATCTAAATTGACAAACTAAATCGCATTCTAGGTATGTAATTCTTTTTCATGTTTTTCATCTCTTCATGCTAGACGGATCTTAGGGCTAGGGTTTTGTTGTTGTATAAATTATTTTCCGCTGCGTTTGTAACCCCAAAACCCAACAATTTTATAGTCATTTATAGCATGTTAAATACATCATTTACCTTTAATCTTAATACCATTTAGTCTAAAATAGCTTCTTTTACTCTATATCACGGATTTTATGCTTGTTGGTATTCTTGTATGGTTTTAAAGGCCTTAGGGACCATTTTGGTACAAGCGAAGCTTGGGACGTGTTCATTCAAGGAAAATGATCAAAGCGAGAAAGGAAAACATGGGAAAAATAAGCAATCAATCCAGAACAGCTCTTGCACGGCCGTGCAGATTAAGACGCGGCCGTGCAAAAGTCTCTGTTGCCAAGGAATTATTCCAAAACCGATTCCACGACCGTGCAAATTTTCAACACGCAGCCGTGCAAAAATTTCTGTCCTCGAAGAAATTACTCCAAAGCCGCTAGCACGGCCGTGCAGATTTCAACATGCGGCCGTACAGTTACTGTTGCAGTGAAAAGGCACCTTTTCAATTGAAAGATTTTTGAAGAAATCCGACCCCTAGCTTAAATGCCTATATTAGAGGCCATTGTAATCAGTTTAAGATATCAGAAAATACTCAGAAATCATAGTGAAATACTCAAGCAATACATTTAAATACAATTCTTCATATTGTTCTTAGAATTTTGGTACATCTTTGAAGAACAAAAGCGCAATACAAGATTGAAGGTTTTATTTCCAGCCTTTTGTTTCCTACAATCGGAAGCATAAGTTTTTCTACTCCTATCTATATTTCTATGTTATTTCATCACTTCTTCATGCTTGCATCAATTATGGCTAGTGAGTAATCCTCCATTTCTTGGGGTTGGAACTCGACATAATGTAGTCATTCTTATTAAATTATGTTTAAAGTATCTTTTACCATTTCATAATCAATTCTTTTTATATCGTTTTGTCACGCCTACAAATATGAAGTCAACCATATTTTGTATGAATCTTAGTTAATCAAGAGAAGGATCTAGCAATGAATCTTGATTAACAGAACCATATGAATTGAACTGGGCTCCGTTAATCACGAGAGTAGTTTAATGGTGTAGGGATGATCCTTCAGTGGAAAATACGTGTACATAACTTGAACTTAATGGATTTTGACTTGCACGGAACCCTCGAGAGATAGGCCGTGTTAGTCTTAAAATACATGTGCTAGGCCTTCACCCATAAGTAGTTAGCACAATATAGCGTATCATCCTTGATTTATGACTTGAATTATATTTTTATAAACTTGATTTATTTGTTGACTACATATTGTTCAATTTCCAATCCTGGGAACATTTTTATTATAAGAGTTTAATCTAAGATAGAGTAATTTGTGTTTGTTTCTAGTATTTTCATAACAAAATAAATCTCCCCCAATCATATTTTATTTACTTAATTTACATAAAACAAGTATTAAATATAGTAACGTTGTCCTCGTGGGATTTGACCCGCATTTGCCTAATCTGTACTACAATCACACCGTGCACTTGCGGTATTAAAACAAGTCGCTCGTTCAGGCTTGACAAGTTTTTGACACCGTTGCCGGGGACAACGGTTTACCTTTTTTGATATTTGTCTTTATTGTATATCTTTTGTTTCTAATTTTTTGTTTAACATCTCGTTCGAAGATTTGTTTTCTTTGAATACTTTTTAGGTATCCTCAGAGTTTATGAAATGAACCCAGATCTGTCTTGAAGAATTCGATCCGGAACCCGAAAGGACTTTTCACGAAAGACTGAAAAAGTTAAGAGAAGTCTTAGAACAACAAATGGCGGAAGGAGAACCCGCAACACCACCACCAAGAACCCTAAGGGACTTTGTTAACCCAAGTACCCCGGGAACTAGATAAATAATTGTTGTGCCGAATGCTAATGCGGCCAACTTAAAAATCAAGCCGCAGTTACTACACATGGTTATGAATAACAAATTCAGCGGCTCAGCATTTGAAGATCCTCACCTCCATGTGCAAACTTTCTTAGAGTATTGTGACACCACCGTATTATCGGTGTCACATTTGAGGCAATAAGAATGCGCCTATTTCCTTTCTCTTTGAAGGATAAGGCAAAACAATAGCTAAACTCGTTCCCTCAAAATTCTTTAACAACATGGGACCAAGTTCAAGAGGTCTTTCTTGGGCGTTTCTTCCCTCCTAGCAAGACCGCCCAAATTCGTACCAAAATCACAAATTTCAGTCAAACGGGGAGCGAGTCACTATATGATGCTTGGGAACGATAAAAATAACTCCTAAGGATGTGTCCCCATCATGACCTCGAAAAGTGGTTGATAGTCTATACATTCTACAATGGTCTCACATTCAAAACAAGGGAGACCATAGATTCCACCGCAAGAGGAGCGCTTATGAACAAAGAGGTGGATGAGGCGTACAACTTAATAGAGAGCATAGCCTTAAATCACTATCAATGGTCCAATGAGAGGGACCAACCACAAGGAACACCATGTAAGTATAGTGTTGATGTTGTTACTCTTTTATCGTCAAGAGTTGACATGCTTCTTAAAAAGATTGAAAACTTGAATGTCAATCCCGTGGCCAACATTAATGTTTTTTGTGAACTACGTGGGTCAAACTCACATAATATGGAATGTTGTGAATTACTTGACACTACTTCTAGTGAACAAGTAAACTTTGTCAATTTTTATGGGCAAAAAGGGGGTATGTTTTCAAACACATACAATCTCGAGTGGAGAAATCACCCCAATTTTTTCTATAAGAATAACAACGTTTTAAACCCACAACCTTCTTCACAACCACCGGGATTTGCACAAAAGAATTTCAATAGCAATTCTAAAGCTTTCCCTCCCCCTAAGTCTAAGTTAGATCTTCTAATGGATTTTATTGTTGAGAATAATAATGCTCAAGAGAAGACTAACAATGAATTTAGGGAAAACTTCAAGCAATTAAATGCTAGGTTTGATAATCTAGCCACTCATAATAAAATGCTTGAAAATAAACAAGCTCAACAAGCCGGTACCTCGCAAAGACCACAAGGGAGTTTTCTCGGTCAACCGCAAAGGCCCAATGAGCATGTTAATGCGATAATATCTAGGAGCGAGAAAGAGCTAATAGATCCCCCTCTTAAGGAACTTATCACACCTAAGATTTCTAGAAATTTTGACCCGCCAATACCATACCCTCAAAGGTTGGTAAGGGCCAAACTTGATAAACAATTTGCAAAATTTTTAGAAATCTTAAAGTCTATTTACATCAACATACCCTTTACCGATGCCTTACAACAAATGCCCTCTTACGCTAAGTTCTTAAAGGATATTCTTTCAAATAAGAGTAAACTTGAAGAATATGAGACCGTCGCTTTGACAGAAGAAGTAAGTGCCGTTTTACAAAGTAAATTTCCTCCTAAACTAAAAGATCCCGACACTTTCTCTATTCCTTGCAACATAGGTAAATACAATGTTGATAATGCTATGTTAGATCTTGGGGCAAGTGTGAGTCTCATTCCGCTTTCGATAAGTAAGAAACTAGGTGTGGGGGAGATGAAACCCACCACTATTTCTCTCCAACTAGCATATCGCTCCATTAAATACCCCGTGGGTATTATAAAGGATGTTCCTTGTCGAATAGGGAAATTAATCATCATTGTCGACTTTGTAGTTCTTGAGATGGAGGAAGATCACAAAATTCCAATCATTTTAGGAAGATCACAAAATTCCAATCATTTTAGGAAGATCTTTTCTTGCCACCGCTGGTGCAATAATAGATTTAAAGAATGGTACTCTTTCTCTAAACGTTGGGAATAAGAAGGTTGAATTTAATGTGCAAAACTTAAATCTCAAGAAATTGTTCCATGAAGTTGACTTCTAAAAATTATAGCGAAAAAGGTGAAGAATCACAATCCAAGTACTCAACGATAACAAATAAAAAGCCCTTAGACCATAGTAATATAAAAAGTGTGCACCCTAAGCAACATATTAAGGCTAAAAAATCAAGGGGTAGGGGGCCTAAAAAGAAAATCACACGGGGTTGATGCACATGCATCAACCGTAGAGATTCAATCACACCAAGGGGCATGAAATGACAAGTTGTTAAAGACAACAGACCATCAGAATATCATTCATCGCCCATTTTGATTAAAAGAAAGGGGTCAATCTAATGACCTTAAACAAGCATCATCGTGACGGTAACCGATGGATTATAATTTATTTATTTTTGTCTTTAATTAATTTTAGTATTTATAATATTCTTTATTATTTTTGCTAATTCATTCTCTCTCTCTAACCTCTCACCACCGCTACCATATCAGTAAGTTTTTAATTCCCCCCGCACCATTTATTTTATCGTCTACTTTGTTATTTAGAAAACATTGGGGAAAATGTTTATTTCAAGTGTGGGGGAGGGACTCTTCATATCACCCGTTTTAGTTTCATTAGTTGCATTTTAGTTCTTTCTTCATGTTTCTTTTATGCTTGCATTAACTTAGTTGCACATTTACATTTTTCTTTTTATATGTATGCATTAAAGCATGTTTATTTCAAAAAAAAAAAAAATCCCTATGATGATATAGTTATTTATCCGTATACTTGCTAATTGCCTTGGAATATTATCTTCATATTTTCTATGACTTAAAAAAATTTGTTAGAAAAAGAGCTTAGGAATATTTTGAAAGGTAAATGAAAAATCTTAAATTAATATAGCATTAATAAGATTTTATTAAGGAAATCATTGTTTTGATTAAATAGAACTTTCAGATCATTTAGCACTTGTTTACATTTACTTGTGATTTTTGAAAATTATTCTTCAATAGTACACCTCAAGACATTGACTTCTATTCATTTTAAAGGTATTCATACTCGTTGTTCACTTTTTGAATCACAACCTTCACATAAAAATCCACCTTTTCATTTCCACTAATCAAGGCTAATCAATTTTAACTTAGTGTTTATTTATCTTGTAAGGTCTTCCACTCAAAAATCTAAATGAGCAAATCATTAATAGAGTGTGACGACCTAAATCAAGGAATTGCTTTGTCACGAATAAAAAAAAAAGATATAAATTTCAGCCTTGGCATTTTTCCACTATCATCCTCCGCTCCCATTTTTTTTTGTGATTCAAGGTGCATATCAATCCCATGAGTACTTTTGAATTGAGAATAAATATCATTTCTTCTTTGTACATTTCAAGTATAAAACTCTTATTTGCAAATCACTCTAAGAGTGAGTTTTATTTTGTGCCCAAGCTTATGATCCAAAAATTCTATTTTTTGCTACATTATGACTTTGCTTAATCATATTTTATTCATGCTATGTGAATTTATAAATCTTGGATTTACTCCCTAAATGTTTTTCTAAGATCTCTTCCTAAATACTCTTTAATTTGTAAAAGTTATGAATGAATTGATAAAAGGGCAATTTTCCGAAGCAATGAGTCTTGTAACATTTATTTTCTGAGGGATCTACTTTGTTTTTCTATTTTTGCATACTTCTCCATTTCTATTTTAAAATATGCTTAGGGACAAGAAAGGATTAAGTGTTGAGGAGTTGATAAATGGCTATTTTATAGTCATTTATAGCATGTTAAATACATCATTTACCTTAAATCTTAATACCATTTAGTCTAAAATAGCTTCTTTTACTCTATATCAGGGATTTTATACTTGTTGGTATTCTTGTATGGTTTTATAGGCTTTAGGGGCAATTTTGGTACAAGCAAAGATTGGGACGTGTTCATTCAAGGGAAATGATCAAAGCGAGAATGGACAACTTGGGAAAAATAAGCAATCAAGGCAGAACAGCTCTTGCACGGCCGTGCAGATTATAAGACACGGCCGTGCAAAAGTCTCTGTTTCCAAGGAATTATTCCAAGACCGATTGCACGGCCATGCAGATTTTCAACACGCGGCCGTGCAAAAATTTTTGTCCTCGAAGAAATTACTCCAAAGCCACTTGCACGGTCATGCAGATTTCAACACGCGGCCGTGCAGTTACTTTTCAATTGAAGGCTTTTTGAAGAGATCCGACCCCTAGCTTAAATGCCTATATTAGAGGCCATTGTAATCAGTTTAAGATATCAGAAAATACTCAGAAATCATAGTGAAATACTCTAGCAATACATTTATATACAATTCTTCAAATTGTTCTTAGAATTTTGGTACATCTTTGAAGATCAAAAGTGCAATACAAGATTGGAGGTTTTATTTCCAGCCTTTTGTTTCCTACAATCAGAATCATAAGTTTTTCTACTCCTATCTATATTTCTATGTTATTTCATCACTTCTTCATGCTTGCATCAATTATGGCTAGTGAGTAATCCTCCATTTCTTGGGATTGGAAACTTGACATAATGTAGTCATTCTTATTAAATCATGTTTAAAGTCTCTTTTACCATTTCATAATCAATTCCTTTTATATTGTTTTGTCACGCCTACAAATAAGAAGTTGACCATATTTTGTATGAATCTTAGTTAATCCAGAGAAGGATCTAGCGATGAATCTTGATTAACGGAACCATATGAATTGATCTGGGCTCCATTAATCACGAGAGTAGTTTAATGGCCTAGGGATGATCCTTCAGTGGAAAATACGTGGAAATAACTTGAACTTAATGGATTTTGACTTGTACGGAACCCTCGAGAGTAGGTCATGTTAGTCTTAAAATACATGTGCTAGGCCTTCACCCATAAGTAGTTAGCACAATACAGCGTATTATCCTTGATTTATGACTTGAATTATATTTTTATAAACTTGATTTATTTGTTGACTGCATATTGTTTGATTTCCAATCCCGGGAACATTTTTATTATAAGAGTTTAATCTAAGATAGAGTAATTTGTGTTTGTTTCTAGATTTTTATAAGAAAATAAATATACCCTAATCATATTTTATTTACTTAATTTACATAAAAACAAGTATTAAATATAGTAAAGTTGTCCTCATGGGATTCGACCCGCATTTGCCTAATCTTTACTACAATCACACCATGCACTTGCGGTATTAAAACAAGTCGCTCGTTCAGGCTTGACAGTCAACTAGAGGGTTTCAAAAACTAAAGAGTCGATGCAAAATGTGAAATTGAACTCGAAGTGGATATTGGGCAGCACCCTCTAAGAACGATAGCGAAAGTAACTTTCATAGCCATTGACATGGTAAGCGACTACCATGAGATCCTAGGGATTCATGGCCAGGTCTCCTTGGGGATGGTTCCATTAATCCCCCACCAGCGTGTCAGTTTTCCTACCCCAGTAGGAATTGGGTGTGTTTTGGGGACGGTTAAGGAATACCTCAACCATGTTCTCAAAACAAAGAAGAAGAAAGAGCTAAAGCTGGAAACGCAAGGTGAAATACGGATGTTTTCTAAGTTGTATTCTACGAAGACCTCAAAGATGTCACCAATCAAATGTGTGGATGAGGATATGATCGATGACGATGAACCAACTCTTGTCAACCCTTTAAGGAATGAGGCGACCTGTCCCTCAGTGGACCAAGTAGTAACTAAGGCGAAAGGTCCCTCATACGATCAAGAGATGGTTGGGGTGCCTAATTTTAGCGGGTGGATAAGAGAGGTCAATCCAGTTTTAGTCGATCAAATCATCATTAGACACCTTAACTCTCAATCGACCAAAACTCGGAGCTACCTTCGCCGACCTAAAACCAGCTGAGTTAGACAAAATGATTAAAGATAAGGCACCACATCTTGAAGAAGAGGAAAGAAAGAGAGTTAGAGAGATTATATATGATACCCTACAGTTTAGAATGGTCCGTAGCTCGACCCTGTAGATTAGCTGAAGAAGTAGAGATTAATGTGCCTTATTCAGACCAAAAATTAAAGTTAGTAATCAGCTACCGTCGGAGGAAAGGGCCGAAATCATCACCCTATTAAAGGAAAGTTTGGATGTTTTAGAATGCAGAGTCGAAGACATGAGAAAAATTAAGGAAGAAGTGGCAGTGCACATGCTAGAGGTGAATCCTACTATCAAATTTAAAAGCCAGAGACTGAGATTTTTTGCTCGTGACTAAGAGGTCGCCATAAAACAAGAGGTCGACAAGTTACTCGGTGTTGGCATAATCAAGGAAGCGACCTAGAAAACCTAGTTGGCTAACGTAGTGATTGTCAAAAAGGCCAACGAGAAATGGAGGATGTGCGTTAACTTCACTGACTTGAATCTTGCATGTCCAAAAGATAGTTATCCATTGCCCCGTATAGAAAAGTTGGTCGACTCTATTGATGGCCAATCCACTCTAAGTTTGTTGGATGAATACTCGGGCTACCACCAAATTAAGATATGTGAAGAGAACATTGATAAGACGGCTTTCCAAGATGCCGGTGGAGTATATTATTATACCATGATGCCATTTGGTTTAAAGAATGCTGGAGTGACCTATCAAAGGATGGTCAATAAGGTCTTTGGGAGCTAGAATGGTTGAAACATGGAGGCTTACATCGATGACATGGTTATCAAAACCAAATCCGGACGTCATGTGTACGACCTAAGGGAAACAATCGCCAATTTGCGAGCAAACGACATGAAATTAAATCCAAGTAAGTGTGTTTTCGTAGTTGCAGCAGAGAAATTCTTAGGGTTCATGGTATCACAATGAGGAATTGAGGCTAACCCAGAGAAGATTAAGGTAGATACATGAGCCCACCTGCATTAAGGAGGTTCAAAGACTAAATGGTCGAGTAGCTGCTCTGGGTCGATTCATAGCCAAGTTGGCCTAGAGGTCTTTTCCATTATTTAAAAATCTAAGGTGAGCTAAATCCTTCGAGTGGAAGACTAAATGCTCAACCTCCTTCCAACAACTCAAGAGCTATCTCGCTTCCCCCCCCCCTCACTTTTGAGTAGCCCGATCAATGGTGAGGAATTGTATGTATACATTTCAGTAAGCGAACATGCAGTGGCAGATATCTTGGTCAGGGAGGAGAACAACACTCAGAAGTTCGTCTATTATGTGAGGAAGGCCCTCTCGTATGTAGAGGGGAGGTACTTCAATTCTGAAAATATTTCTTAAGCTTTAATAGTTACTGCAAGAAAGTTGAGAGCCTACTTCTCTACTCACCCCATCATTGTGCTCACCAACGCACCCTTGAGGAAGATATTACATAAGGCAGAGAGCTCAAGTCGACTACTCAATTGGGTGATAAAATTGATAGAATTTGACATCGAGTATCAACCTCGAAAGACACTTCAGGCGCAACCTTTGGCGGATTTTTTAGTCGAGCTATCATTCACCAGTAGTGACGACCCAGAGTTCCCAAAGCAAAAACCCTCCAAAGGGATGCAACCATCATAATGACAAGTGGTTGATTTGCCCGTTGATTGTTGAAAGGTATACTCGGATGGGTCAGCAACAAAGAAAGTCAGCAGAACGGGGATAGTGCTTGTCGAACCAGAAAGTGAAAAGGTGTTCGAGGAAGCATTAAGGTTCAAATTCCAAGCTTCTAACAATCTAGCGGTGTATGAAGCCCTAATTGCATCCATCGAGTACGTTAAATGCTTCGACGCAACCAAGGTAGTAGCTTATTGTGACTCTCAGTTGGTCGTTCATCAGGTCAGAGGTGAATATGAGGTTTTGAATCTGATCCTAGTCAAATACTGTGGTCTGGTCAAAAGGTTTATCCAGGACTTGGAATTATGGGGGATCCAACAGATAGACTGCGAGGACAATGAGCTCGCCGACCTACTATAAAAGTTGGCAACATTCGATGAGGAGTATGGCCAACCTTTGTCATATCTTGAACAACATGCTTATGAGCGAGTTCAGATCATATGCATTGAAAGTAGTGTCAAGTGTTGGATTGATGAAATCAAGAGCTATATCGAGAGTAGTGAGCTCCCTGAATATGAGCAAAGAGCTCGAGTGATAAAGAAGAAATACCCTCGATTTACCATTCATGGTGGATCATTGATTCGAAGGTCGTTCACCAAACCACTTTTGACGTGTGTCCACCCTCAGGAAGTACCAAACCTATTGTTTGAGGTCCACAATGGTGTATGTGGTGGACAACCAGGGGAAAGAACCTTGGCCGACAAGTTAATTACTCTTGGATACTATTGGCCTCACTTAAGGAAGGATGCTCGTGAGTATGCGCAAAAGTGGGACAGATGTCAGAAGTATGCCAATCTACCCAAGTTGCCGACCACCGAGCAAACCTCTGTGATCTCAACCTAGTCGTTAGACATGTGGGGGGTAGATTTGATTAGACCCTTCCCACCCGCCCGTAGAAATTGTAAATATGAGATTGTAGAGGTGGACTATTTCACCAAGTGGATTAAAGCAAAGCCGTTGGCCAAGATTACAGAAGTAAACGCCATCAATTTCATTCACGACTTCATTTGGCGCCGTTTTGGAGTGCCGCATTCAATAGTATCTGACAAAGGCCTACAATTTTCGAAAAAGATTGAAACGGAGATGAACAAATTAGGTGTCAAGAATTGGAAATCGTCAGTCGCCTATCCTCAAGACAATGGACAAGCAAAAGCGGTCTAACAAGTTGGCTATATCGTCGTTAAGCAAGAATTTGTATGGGCGAGCAGGCAGATGGTTGGACAAACTCCCACTTGCTAATTGGGTAGTCCGCACAACCATTTGGAGGCCAACGGGGGAAACCCCATTCACCCTCACTTATAGGTCCGAGGTTATGGCGCCAGCCGAGTTACAAATCCCAACGGCTAGGGTCGCTTTGTTTGATCAAACTCAGAAAAACTCTAATAGATTGATTGATTTCGATTTTGCTCGACGAGAAATTACTAAATGCCCAGCTCAGAACGGTCAATTATAAGCATAATACCAAAGGATACCATAACAAGAAAGTCAGAAGAAGATCATTTAAAGTCGATGATTATGTCCTCAAGAAAGTTGAGGTAATAGGATGGAAGGCCGAGCAAAATAAGTTATTACCTAACTGGAAAGGCCCTTACATCATTATCAGAGTAAACAAAGAGGGGACCTACATAATTGGCAACCGAAGAGAAAGTGAGTTAAAACACCCATGGCATGCTATCCATCTAGCGAAGTATTACTTTTGAAAGATTTATGATGTATCTCTGTTAAAGAATTTTCTTTGAAATGATCTCGAATTCAATTAAAAGGAATTTCTCTTACTTAATGTTCCACCCTACTACTTCCTTGCATTTCTCAACCAAAATTGGAAGACGTTTTACCAAATAATTAGTCGGGATACACTCTCTGACTTCAAATCTAAGTTAGGGCCGAGTAGGATCAAGTCGACTCGAATTTAAATCAGTCACCTCGAACCTATATTAATCTCTTTACTTAGCCCCCCAAATCAAGCCTAGCTCAAACCAAAACTAAGACAAAAAAACCTCTCTAAATCTTCTCTGATACGATCTACTTAGGTCGATCACGATCAGATAGCGCTACTGCTCGATCGCGAAACTTAGACGAGTTTTATCATACATTAAAACAAGTCCGACCTAACGCTAAGTCGACTTTGTTTCAAGCACTTTTGTCGACCTCTTTCAAAACAGGTCCGATCTAAGTCTTCACAATTCATGGAACGCATTCTATCTCATTGCGACAAAACAGATTCGAAAAAATACATTCAACATAAAAGATACCTCCCAAAACCCCCCAAAAAAGGGGCAAGAGTCGACAAACACAAAAGTTTGAAAATAAAGTTCCTCCCAAACTGGGCTAAGGAAGAACATCCAAACAGAAAGAAAAAATTGTTTAAAGACTTGCTCATTACATTTTCAAAGAAAGAGATCAAGACTGTTGCTGCTGCTCGGCATCTTTGAAAACTTGGTCCTGGGTCACTTCGACCTCTTCCTCAGCCTCATCAGCATCCATAATCTCTTGAACTATGGTATTAAAGTTTCTTGATTGGACAGCAAGTGCGACCCAGGGCTCAAGACCGTCCTCAACGTCTTGTTTGGAAATAACCGCTAGGTCATCATCGTAGGAACAAGAGGATGACCGGCACGAGCTGCGTCGTCATAGCGGTCTACACTCGCCATTTGAGCCAATTTTTCCTCACTTAGGTCGACATCTGGATTGACCACAACTCGGCGAGCTATTTGCGCCCAATGCCAAAGAATTCACGAGCTTTATCAACGATGATGTTAGAACATTCATCACTCTTCTTATAGTTCTCTACTGCATCCCGTTCTCTGGCCTGAGCCTCCTCCTCCCACCTAACCCTGGTTGCTTGATGCTCTTCATCCATATTAAGCATCCGATTTTTACGGTCCTGGAACATCTTGGTGACTTGATCGACCTGGGCCTTGTTCTTCTATTAATTGGCCAAGGAGACCTCACTCTCCAGCTTAGCTTTCAAAGGGACCCAAGAAACGACCTGTTCCTAGAGGGGAGCCATCTGCATTCGAGCAACCCTCAAGGCAAGAAGGGCTTCATCTCTCTCCTTCTCGGCGTTGAAGTGGGTCGTCCGCACTGTCGTGCATCAACCATCCAAGTCATGGAGCTTCTTCTTTAGCTCCACTGCCTCTCTCACTTTTCTCGCCAACTTAGCTTGAGTAGTCTTCTCCCTCTCTATGGCCTCCCTCTATTCATAATTGGCTTGCTCAACCAAGGCAAGAGGCTACGAGATAGATAAGATGTTATTAAAAAGTTGTATCTAGCAAGAGAAGAGAGTTTAAAATGGATAAATGGTACCTCGGAATCCCCCAAGCCAAAATGGTCGTTGAATTCCTCGGGAGTAAGGCCGGAATCAGTAAAGGTTACGAGAAAATCCCTGTCGGCTGCTCGACGGATGATGACCTGACCAAAGGCCATCTCTGGATATTGGCGGCATATAGAATTCACCCTACTCGAAGGGGTGACATCACTAAGGGCATCTACCAAGGGCTGCACCGCTCTTACTTCCATGGCTCCCGTAGCTTGAGTAAGAGAAGGGCTGGAGACCAACCGTGACGACCTAGATGGGCCGGCCGAAGGGCTAGCCCCCTTATCTTCGGTTTCCATCCTAGACATTTTCATGTTTCAGTTAATGGCCAGGGTGACGTCATTATCACCCTGATCTTCGAGCTTTAGTTCCAGGTCGAGGTCGATGAACTCAATGATACACCCTTGATCGGCTTCTAGCTCGACCTGCATGTCAGCATTTGACCTTTGTACAACCTCAATATCAGCTCCACCCTCTGTGATAGGAGCTTCAGCATTCATCTCCACCTGCGGGCCAGCATCAGTGCCCTCAATCGACTGGACTGGCTCAGTCCCATCGATAGGAACCATTCCTTGATACAGGCGGAAGGTTATATGAGAATTAAAGAAATGACTGAACGGAATTGAGAATACAAGACGGGATTGAAACCCTCTAATAATTGCTCACAGCAATATTATTTTCATAATTCAAAATCAAAAGTCTCCTTTAAAATAAAACCCTACCATTGTTTAAATACTACTCTAAAATTATTCTAGAACCCTACCAAAATAAACCTAATTAAAATAAATCAAAATATTAATAAAATAACAGTCCTAAAATACCATCAAATGAAATAAGGAAACAATCAAATTGGAATAAGGAAACAATCAGCGTCCCTTGAGGCGCCCGCCTCGGAGCTTGTGAGGCGTCCGCTTCAGTCCCAGCAGCATGCCCCGGTTTCCTTCCGACGAGGCGCTTGCGCCTGGGCATGGGTGGGGCGGCCGCCTGGGTCGCTGCCTTCTTGTTCAGCATCAGCAGCCTTGCCCCTTTGCTCTTCATCTGCAACTGCATCATCCTCCCCTCCTTAGAAAAGACTCGTCCTCGAGTCAATATCCTCGATATGAACACCACAATACCCCGAAAAATCTGAACACCATCCGCGAAAGGAATTTGATTCCCTTGACGAACTCGAAACCTCACTGCTCTTGTGATATTATCCATCCAATCAGCCCAATGCAATGATATGAAAAACTCAATAATCAATTTCTGGATAATGTATCGACCAGAAGAACAGGGCACATACGTGTCAAACGGATCTTCATACGGAGAAAAAAACATGGTTTCAAAATTACACACTAAATCAACATGTGGACCAAACATCAGCACTTTTGATGCAGAAACTCCCCCGTCAATGAGGCGCTCAGCTCATCTGGCTTCCAATGAGGCGCTCGCCTCGACTCCAGAAGCTCGGCCGTGATTTCCTTCAGGTGAGGCGCTCCCATGTTGATCACTGCTTTGGGTATTTCTCCCAGGCTGACTTCCGTCCTCTCAGGTCGCAGCCTCCTTGGGTGTTCCGCCTTGTCAATTACGTGAGTTGTCACAACATGACAAATCTCGCAATCACACTTATCAAACACCGATGGTATAGACCAATCAACAAACTTTTCAGGCTGTGACTTACCTTCTAAATCCGGAATCTCGTTCTTCATGTCGCCGATAACCCTAGAAGGATATGTCCGCTTCCTGTCACCAAGTTCGTGATCCCTAGCGGGGGGATTGGTCACCGCTATACCCTCTTCATCAGACGATATGTCTGATTCCGAGTCCTCCAACCGCGCTAGCTGTCGTTGGATTCGTCGACCCTCCACCCGATCAAAGTATCGTTGGAGTTCTCGAATCTCGGAACGCAACAAACGAAGTTTGAGATCTTGAATCTTTCTTCGCACTTCGTCCTTCTTGATTTCATATAGTTCACGTTCGTGATGGGGATCGTATTCCTGGGGATTCGCTGCACGAACTCTACTACGAACACCATGAACACCACGACCACGCCTTCGTTCAGCCATCAATTCGACCAGGAAACTGATACCAATTGATACAGGCGAAAGGTTATATGAGAATAAAAGAAATGACTGAACGGAATTGAGAATACAAGACGGGATTGAAACCCTCTAATAATTGCTCACAGCAATATTATTTTCATAATTCAAAATCAAAAGTCTCCTTTAAAATAAAACCCTACCATTGTTTAAATACTACTCTAAGATTATTCTAGAACCCTACCAAAATAAACCTAATTAAAATAAATCAAAATATTAATAAAATAACAGTCCTAAAATACCATCAAATGAAATAAGGAAACAATCAAATTGGAATAAGGAAACAATCAGCGTCCCTTGAGGCGCCCGCCTCGGAGCTTGTGAGGCGCCCGCTTCAGTCCCAGCAGCATGGCCCCGGTTTCCTTCCGACGAGGCGCTCGCGCCTGGGCATGGATGGGGCGGCCGCCTGGGTCGCTGCCTTCTTGTTCAGCATCAGCAGCCTTGCCCCTTTGCTCTTCATCTGCAACTGCATCATTCCTGCTCCTTCTTTAAGCAGCAAGTTATTCAGAGCGGCCATCTCTCTCATCGCTCACGCATTGGCGCGACCATGACTTTTCTTGCTCCAACGGCGGTCGCCGAGATCAATAATGCGCTCTATCTGGGAGTCTTGCTGGGGCATTAGAATGGGATAAAACATGGACATAAGGTTAAGATAAGATGACGAACGATTAAAGACAGAAAAAACAAACAATTATGAAAAGTTACTTAACCACCATAGTGATCCAACCTCCTACAATGCCTTGATACCCTCTAACACAGCGGACATTGGTTCTCAAACTTTTCTCGCTCGTGGATCACCCAGTCTGGATACCTAAGACCTCTAATTATGGGGACTAAATGGGAAACTCCACCCTCGTCGCCCATCATCATGTCGGCCTAGACATAGTAGTCCTTGCTCGACTCAAGAGCCTCCTAGTTAACTATTAAGGATGAAGAAGTTAAACAAACCAAAGCTGCTACCATTTCTGCTGAGGCGCCCGCCCACTCTCAAGTCATGCGCTCGCCTCGGATGTCGAATGCCACGGTTGATATCACTAGACCTCAGGCGCACGCCTCATCCCTAGTGGCGCGGCCGCCTCAAGGCTCTCATACCTCGGTCAACCCTCTGCCTGCCATGCGCCCGCCCTGGCCATGGCCAGGCGCCCGCCTCAAGCCGTGACTGCCTTGGTTCAGTTTAGGAAAGCTGTTGTATCTTCCTTATTTGATTTGGTATTTGGTTTCCTTATTACATTCAAAGTATAATAAGTAGTTTGTGAATATTAGGAATCTAAATAATTCAATTGTATAAGCTAGATAGATTTCCAAATCCTTGTACAAAAAAGGATTCCTCTTCTTGTATATATATTCATTGATAATCAATATACAAAGCTAAGGGCTTTCAATTTCTTACATGGTATCAGAGCAAGAAAGATCCATAGTCTAAACCCCCTCCCCTCCTTATTTCGGCAGTCCCAACCCCTTCTTCCCTATGGCCGGCAACCCCTCCTCCACCATCCCCAACTCCGCTCAACCCGATCAACCTCTCATCCTTGTCAATCTATCCTACTGCCGTTCCCTTACTCCTCTAACCTATCTTACATGGGCTTCCCAAATCACCTCTATTCTCTTTGGTCTCGACCTTCTAAAGTTTGTCGATGGCACCCATCCCAAACCCGATGACACCATTATCACCACCAATCCTGCCGTCGCAGAAACCGACGATGAACCGGCCAAACCCGCCACCACCACATCTATACCCAATCCGGCAGCCATTACATGGTCTCGCCAAGATCGCCTCATCCTTGGGGCTCTCATAGGTACCTTAGACCCTACCGTAGCTCCCCTTGTCCACCAAGCCACCACCTCCCGTGAAGCTTGGACCACCCTTAAAACTACATGTGCTAACCCCTCCCGTGGCCACATTCTTCAAATAAAAGACAACCTTGCCAATCTCACCAAAAACCAACTCTCCATCTCGGAATACATGAATGTCGTCAAATCCTACACCGACAAACTCGCCATCCTAGGCAAACCCATGGATTCCGAAGACATAACATATACCATCCTCAAAGGTCTTGACTATGAAACATTCAAACCCGTTATAGACTCTACCCGAGCCCGTGATAATCCCATCTCCTTTGATGCCCTCCATGAAAAGCTCATCCAACATGAACTCACCATTAAACAATCAACCCCCAAAAACCCCCTCCCCACCACTGCCTTTGCAGCCCAAGCCTACCCATCATCAAGCCGCACCAACACCTACCGCCCCTCCCACTCCTCGCCATCCCCTTCCCATACACCCTCTCGCCTTCCATTCAAAGGTAAGTGCCAATATTGTCACAACATTGGCCATGTCATCTCCCAATGTCGCAGATTCAAACGTGAACACCCCACCGTAAACATCCCCCCTCGCCCAAATCAAAACCAATTCCCTAATCAACAACATCCCCAAGCCCACACTGCTGCCCACCACAACCCCTCCCCCTCCCCCTTGGCTCATAGATAGCGGTGCCACCAATCACATTACCAATGACCTCTCCAACCTAGCCCTACACACACCCTACAATGGCAATGACGACGTTATCATCGGCGATGGTTCTACTCTTCCGATCTCTCACATAGGTTCATTCTCTCTCCCCACATCCTCCTCTCTTCTTAAATTCAATAGTGTATTACATGTCCCTCTCATTACTCGTAATATCCTTTCCGTGTCTCAATTTTGTCGTGACAATAATGCCATCATTGAATTCTCACATTCTTCTTTTCTTATCAAGGACAAAGCCACGAGTCAAACACTCATCCATGGAAACCTTGAGGATGGCGTCTACCTTTGGCACCCTCCGCCCATTCAAGTTCATTCAAGCTCTCTCTCATCGCAGCTGTGGCATCATAGACTAGGACATCCCTCTTCCCCCGTTCTTAGTTTATTACGTAGCAAATTTAGTTTATCTATTTCCTCTAGTTTACCTCCTTGTAATTCTTGCTTTATTAATAAAAGTCACAAGCTGCCATTTGCATCTTCAACTCTTGTGTCACATGATCCCCTTGATCTCATATTTTCGGATGTTTGGACCTCTCCAATTCACTCAATTGACAACTTCAAATACTATGTCATCTTTGTCGACCACTTCACCAAATACATTTGGTTTTATCCCCTCAAACACAAATCTGAAACCCACACCACCTTCCTCCGCTTCAAAGCTCTAGTCGAAAAATACTTCAAACGTCCCATCATTCAAGTCTACTCCGACAATGGGGGTGAATACCTAAAACTCACCCCAACTCTTGGTCAAAACGGTATCACCCATCTCACTACACCTCCTCACACTCCTGAACACAACGGGTACGCCGAACGTCGTCACCGCCACATTGTTGAAACCGGCCTCACTCTCCTCTCCCATGCCAACCTACCCCTCACCCTTTGGCCCTATGCTCTCACCACTGCCACATACCTCATAAACAGATTACCCACCCCCACCCTAAACAATGATTCCCCCTACTTCCGCCTTTTCCGCTCCCCTCCAAACTACACCAAGCTACGTAGTTTTGGTTGCCTTTGCTATCCATGGCTTCGCCCATACACCACCCACAAACTTGACCCAAAATCCACCCCTTGTATCTTCGTCGGTTACTCACCCACGCAAAGCGCGTATCTCTGCCTTGACCCTACCTCCCACCGTGTCTACACCTCCCGCCATGTCCGCTTTATTGAAAACACTTTCCCCTACAACTCCCTCACCACCTCATCCCCCACTCCTTCCTCTCCTCCTCCCTCTGAATGGCACACACTTTTTCTCCCCATCTTAAACACTACCCCCTCCATCCCAACCCTCCCCCCCAACCCCAACCCCCTCCGCCACCCCCCACTCCCCCTCCCCAACTCATCTCACTCCCAATCCCACCACTAATAAACCCCCTACCCCAACTCAACTTGACACTACACCATCGACTCCCAACCCACCATCCCCTCCACCTCCCACCCGTACCATCACCACTAGACTTTCCCATGGCATCACCAAACCAAATCTCAAGTATGCCAACCTATCCCTCCTCACATCTCCCACTAGCCTTCCCACCACCACCAAACAAGCCCTATCCATTCCTCATTGGCGCAATACCATGATTGAAGAGTTCCAAGCCCTAACCCGTAACAACACTTGGTCCTTGGTACCATCCACATCAGCCCATAACATTGTTGGTTCCAAGTGGGTCTTTTGCGTAAAATATAACCCCGACAACACCATTCAGAAATACAAGGCCCGACTTGTAGCCAAAGGTTTTCACCAATAACCCGGTGTCGACTACACCGAAACCTTCAGTCCCGTCGTCAAACCAGCCACTGTTCGGCTACTTCTTTCCCTTGCCACAACCAACCATTGGTCCCTTCGCCAACTTGATATCAACAACGCCTTCCTTCAAGGCACTCTCTCTGAAACTGTCTTTATGACACAACCCCCCGGATTTGAGGATTCCACCAACCCATCCTTTGTCTGTCACTTGTCTAAAGCAATCTATGGTCTCAAACAAGCTCCCCGTGCATGGTTTCAAGAACTCAAAACCTACCTTACCACATATGGCTTCCATCCCTCCTTAGCTGATTCCTCACTATTTATTTTCAACAAATCCCCATCTCCAATTTACCTACTTGTCTATGTTGATGATATCATTATCACTGGCCCTTCCCCCTCTCACATTCAGTCCTTCATATCCACTCTATCCAACCGGTTCTCCCTCAAGGACCTTGGCCCCTTGTCCTACTTCTTGGGTGTTGAAGTCGTTCCTAACCATAACGGGCTCCTCCTCTCTCAAACCAAATACATTCATGACCTTCTCACCCGTCACAAAATGATTGACTGCAAGCCACTCCCCACTCCCATGGTAACTTCACCTCCCCTCACACGGTCCACTGCTACACCAGCTGTTGACCCTACTTCCTATCGTGCTATTGTTGGTAGACTTCAGTACCTATCATTTACTCGTTCCGACATTGCCTTCTCGGTCAACAAGCTTGTGCAATTCATGCAAAACCCTCAATCTTCTCATTGGGTTGCCTTGAAGCGTCTTCTACGCTACCTTCATGGCACTATGCACCTTGGTCTTCAGATTTTTGCAACGTCTCCTCCCTCTCTTCATGCATTCTGTGATGCGGATTGGGCCGAAGACAAAGATGATTTTGTATCCACTACTGGCTTGATTGTCTATTTGGGCAAAAACCCGATCACTTGGTCCTCCCGAAAACAATGTGCTCTTGCTAGATCCACAACTGAAGCTAAATTCCGGGCCATCGCCGACACTGCAGCTGAACTTACTTGGGTTGGGAACTTACTATCTGAGCTTGGCTTCCCCTCACCAGCTACACCGGTGATTTACAGTGACAACCTTGGTGCCACCACCTACTCTGCACACCCGGTCTTCCACTCTCGCATGAAACATGTGGCCCTCTCATTTCACTTTGTTCGTGAGCAAATCCAGTCTGGCTCTCTCCGTGTGCAACACATTGCCGGTTCCGACCAACTAGTCGATGTTCTAATGAAGCCACTGCCTCGTATACGATTCCAAGAACTGATCTCCAAGATTGGCCTTCTCCACGGACCGTCCATCTTGCGGGGGCATATTAAGGATGAAGAAGTTAAACAAACCAAAGCTGCTACCATTTCTGCTGAGGCGCCCGCCCACTCTCAAGTCATGCGCTCGCCTCGGATGTCGAATGCCACGGTTGATATCACTAGACCTCAGGCGCACGCCTCATCCCTAGTGGTGCAGCCGCCTCAAGGCTCTCATACCTCGGCCAACCCTCTGCCTGCCATGCGCCCGCCCTGGCCATGGCCAGGCGCCCCCCTCAAGCCGTGACTGCCTTGGTTCAGTTTAGGAAAGCTGTTGTATCTTCCTTATTTGATTTGGTATTTGGTTTCCTTATTACATTCAAAGTATATTAAGTAGTTTGTGAATATTAGTAATCTAAATAATTCAATTGTATAAGCTAGATAGATTTCCAAATCCTTGTACAAAAAGGATTCCTCTTCTTGTATATATATTCATTGATAATCAATATACAAAGCTAAGGGCTTTCAATTTCTTACATTAACCTTACTCTTACGAGCTACGGCCATTAACCTCCTGGTCAACACGTCGCTCCTCTACGGGACCCAATAATCTTCCTCCTTCATCGGCACAGAGTTAATAATAGGGAAATGAAACTCCTATCCTTTCATACTTTCCACCATAATTAAGTGACTATTCCACCCCGAGCTCTTTTCGGGTAGGTGGATGAAACGCTTGGGCACCTTAGATTTGGCGGGAGTGTTTATCCCCCAGGGCATCTTGTTAATAACCACCTTTAAAAACCTCCTAAACACGTGCATACAAGGCTCGTACCCTATGAATCGGCACACCATGTGAAAGGCTACTAGCACCCTGACGGCATTGGCGCCCAACAACATTGGACGGCGGCCATACACTCCAAAAACTAGCATATAAAATGGTCTAAGGGTAGACTCAATCCTACCTCAAACTACCCGTAACAGAAAGCTACCTTGCTCTGGTTAAGGGCCCAGTTTACCCAAGACTAAGCTTTTCGTTGCCTCTCAATATAATGAGACATCTGATAGTCCTCCCTCGATACCTGAAAGTGATCGTGGAGAATCTGAAGGCGGGACTCTCCTGATCTCCTCCCGACCTGGGGTCTGGGGAACATACCCCCTCTCACCTCGCCCAATGACCAGTGTTGAGCAAAACATGTCTACAATTCTTACAGAGGCAGAGGTTGACGTCTAAATTTGATCGGCTCCCTGATATTGATCATTAGTCGACATATCTACAAAAGACAAGGAAATAGGGGAATCAGATCTAGAAGAGGAAGGAGACGAGCTACATATGGGTAACCTAGATTCTCCTGGGAAAGGAAGCCTCTTAGTAGGTAGGAAAAGGAGGTTTACTAGACTTAATATAAAAATGATGAAATGGTCAATCAATTTTTTAAAGAGACAAAAGTTGACAAACCTTAGGTCACCTATGGCCATGTCACCCAAACTCTCACTGGTCGAAAAACCAATTTCCCTAAAGAAAAGTCCTTATTTTGTCAAAATCGTTACACACTCCTCTAATGACAACTCTCTCTAACGCCCATTTACCCTTTTATAAACCCTAAGGTTCAAACAGTTATAGCAATATTTTGCTCCCATCTCAAACCCTATAACCCTCCATGGCTGACGTGCTAAAAATTCAAAATTGAATCTACGGTGAGAAGATAGCAAATACTTGAGTAGCTTTGAGATGAGAGATGCTCTTAAACACAAAAGCAATGGTTTCAGCACCGAAGAAAACAAGAGCAAGAGATGGGAATCTGGGTTTTCTTGCTTTGTGAAGAACTCCAAAAATGAAAAGTTTGGAAAGAATGTAAGTTTGCCCTTTTATACACTCGTCCTTTAATTACCAAAAGTGGAAAGGGTGGAAAAAACGTTTCAAAAACATCAATAATGGGCCAAATTGAATGCAAGTGGTGGTTCCCATGAAGAATGTCCAATCGAAGGAATGTGGGTCAATAAATGTCGAAATTACGGCACATTGATGACAACTCATTAAGTCACGTCAACGTCAAACATGGAGCATCGACCTACGATGATAAATGAGTCGAGCTGAAATGCTCTGACCATCCTTTCTCCAAAATATACCATAAATTCCTACATGACGTGGCGAGCTAGAATGTTGGGGGCCACTGAACAGAATAAAAGTGACGAGTTGGACCCAACAAGGACAGCCCAACATCCACACTATTTTTTAAGCCCAATACGCCAGGAGGAAGCCCATCATCATGTCCTCTAAGACCGGACGTCGATCAAACAAGTCAAGTCGATCAAGAGCATGGTTCGACCTTTCCTAGATCATGACCTATCTTGGTCTGACATACGACATGTCACTCGTACATTTGCTCTGTATGTTCAAGCCACAAATTTAGGTCGACCTCGTTGCACCGAGCGACCTCGACCAAACTAAGCAAGCGCGTCCCACGGCACCAAATATAACAAACTCCTATATTCTTGTAGACGGTTAATCCTTATATTTCAGTTACGGGATCTACAACACCTGTCCTATTATTCCAATATAAATATCTACCAACCGCCTTCGGAAAAAGGTAACATCATTTACACCTTAAATATACTATGTTCAATACAGTTTTCATATCTAGGACACATATACTTATCCTCACGCCGGAGGGTCTTAGATAGAGACCATCCCGGCTAGTTGTTTATTCGGGATTTTAGGTCATAGGCGCCGGAATACAACCTACTTGTTGAACTAAAGATGATTCGGACCAATTCCTCTATCATCAACTCCCTATTCCGAAAGGTAATATAGATTTATGGTTTTGAAGAGATTAGAGTTCCGGATCCATATGAAGTTAAGTATGTTATGCTAGTTTCAGTCATTTGCGTACTTAGGTTCTGGTGTCATGGCTTCTTTATATTTTATGTTGTTACAGTTACATTTTTCCCATCTCGTGTTTTAAATACAAGAACTAGAATTGTTGTGAGTGATATTTGTGGTGATTATTTTCTGTAGCACCAAAATAAACATGATAAAGCTAGCAGCCTCTAGAGCGTAGCAATAGTTTTATAGCCATGATAAAGCTAACAGCCTCTTCTAGCAGAACATAAACAAAATAAGGTGCATATTTACATTGCATTGTGTCGAGAAATTTATTATAAGCACAAAATCGTGAACAAATCCCAGCTAGATAGGTACATTAATCAAGAAAATAAAGTACTTGATGCTACCAGAAAACCGAGTCCTGATGAATGCACCACGTAGCATCCACGTAGGATAAGATGGCAAGATTGTCTAATAAATGCCTGCAAAACGAGCACCGTAAGCTAAGCCGGGGGCTTCTCCGGCTAAAGCCCCTCCGGTGTAAGAGTAAGAAAACTAATATGGGATGAGCTCAAAACTGGAGAAAGAAAGAGCTTGAGAGTAGATAATAGTGCTTACTTGACTTGTGAAACATTCCTTCTATTTATAGCACTTCCCATGATAAGGTGATACATTGAATGATAGGTTGATAGGCTGATATTGATAAGTTGATTGGACCATAGGGTTATCATGAGAAATAGGGGGTAGGGTAGCTTGATGTGCCTAACCATTTCCTACCAACTTTAGCCGGATTTACTTTATTTAACCGGATTTTGGGGCTCAACAGTGTAAGCTGTTCCTTGCCACATTTAATGTTCCATTTAATGTTGTCCTTGATGTCAGAGAAAGTGTCCCCCCTGTCAAAGAGCATTTAATGGAGGCACAATTCTCTTAGGCGAGATACCCATCTCGCATGGGTTAACTACTTGGTCAGACTTGGCTTCCAATGATGAGATACTTGGAAGCGGGGTGAGATAGTTGATCTCGCCTAACATGAACATCTCGCTCATCTTTCTTCCTTAACCTTTGACCAGCTTGCTATTTTGACTAAGGCGAGATTATCATCTCGCTCTATTTCCTTCAACTCGTCCATTTGATCCTTTCAAATCGCTTGACTTCAATATGGTGGTTTGACTATCAGAGTTGACTTATCCGTGTGTGTTGTTAGTACTTTGTTGATGAGTCATCCATTTTAGTTGTAGGCGATTTGACACTTGGATAATATTTTATTTGTGCACATCAGTAGCCCCTCAGTTCATAACTAGGACTATTTATGGTCCTGTTGTGAACTTCATCTCGCTGATAAGTGACCTCGCCTGCTTCAGATTGAATTTGATCTCACCAAATAATGGATTTGGGCAAGATGGGACCGCCTCATTGTTTGATGATGTAGCTGACTCTTGACACGTGTTAATTTGATGACCTGTCACCCTATTAAATGGGCCGTCATTTTCGTAATAACTGCCCACGTCCTCGATAACTGCTCCGACCACTTTAATTTGAATTCAATGACGGTTATGATAATGCAATTAAAGGCGACTTTTCACCTTATGCCTTTTCGAATTCATGATATAAATATAGATTGGCCCACCATTCACTTATTACTTTTCACTTTTCATTCTCTCTCTATCTTTTTCATTTCTCCGGCGTAACAACCACCATCTCAGGCCGATCTTCGTTCCCTCCTCTTGACCATATTTCGACCATTTCTCTCCAATCAAAGCCTTGTTTAGAGAAATCCGATCATTAAGGGGAGGTTTTAAGGCTATTTGGGTTACTGATCTAATTTTTTTTTAAGAAGATTCATCTCTTTGTTCAACCGCCATTTTCCCCGGCGACCTCGTCCGGCCTTCTATTTGGAAACCCTCTTTCTTGTTTCAGGTGATTTTCTCCTTCCCTTCCTTCTTGCAGTAGCAGATTTGCATAAACATGGCTAGGATAAAACATTTTGCTAGAGATACCAAATTTGGGCAGTGTAAAAAATCAAAAGGTTTTTATAGGCAGGAGATTGGTCATTGGGTTAGAATGACTAGGGTTGAATTAAATACTATTTTGATTGCTGAGGGTGAAGGAACGATTGTTATGGATTCCTTAAAAATTTAGGGGCCCACACACCTCCCTTCTTCCCATTCCGCCATGCTTGGGTTCTTGGACAGACTATCTTTTTGTGAACATATATGTAAACAGGCGGGATGCCCCTTAGGACCTGAAAGCTCTAGTTTGAATATAAGTTCTGAGCGAACTGATAGTGAGGAGAGTGAGAGTGATGGTGGCTCAGATGAGAATATTAGATTTAAGAGTGATGTTAGCACTGTTTTTTCTGCGTAGATTCAAGCGGGAGGAGGAACTATGCGAGGCCAAGGATCGAGCAGAGCCAGTAGATCTCATTCCGTTGCCCTTGATCCCGCGGTGAAGGGCATCCCGCAGCCCCCAAACTGGACAAAATTTTACACCAAATACTATATAGACCCAACTATATATCATCTCGCTTCCTATACTGGACTCCTTGATCCTGCAGAGATGAGGAAGCATCAAAATGTAGTGATTGCTTACCCCTCCCAATTTAGGTTTGGGTTAAGACTTCCTCTAGATCCCTTCTTGAGTCTCTTTCTCAGCGAGTTGTCTACTGCTGTTATTGATCTTCACCCCAACACTATTAGAGTCCTCGTTTCTTTCATTGCTATTTGTCGAGATCACATATTCAAACCCACTATCCCGCTATTCAGGGTATTTTGACGTGATGAAGGTTCAATCCAAAGATGACCATAGAATCACCCTTCGAGCCAACAAAAAAACCAAATTAATAACCCTTGGGCCAAACAAAATCTATCACTTCTATGATAACCCAATCTCTATCACCTCAAGTCGTGATTGGCAACACCCAATTGGGTTATCCCCTTTAATTACACATTTTGGAATCAAATCTCGCCTGACTCCCGATGAGCAACTCGCCAAGGCCGAATTTTCTAGAACTTTGAGTAGGATAGGAAATGCTGCTTTGTTTTCATGGAGGTTGATCTTGCGGGATGAATACCTCTTGAGGCGAGTTGGTATCTCGCCTTCTTTAACTGGCGGGGTGGAACCCCTCGTTCCTATGGTGTATTCTGCTTGTTTTGATGGTTAGATGGTTCACGAACTCGGAATTTTTGCCTCCAATTGTGACATTTGTCAGGGGAACGTATATGTGTGTGCTTCTATTCATAACATGATGGGTGAATTTCTTTCCCTTTACTCTTTATTTTCATCATTAATAATAGTTGCTGCTTTGTTTCTAATTTTTCTTACTTTTATCTCGCAGATTTTGACCATATGGACCTCGCATCTAGGAGGGCTGCTCACGCCGCCAAGCTGAGAGAAGAAAAAAGGTTGGCCAAGGAATGCCAAGACGCTTTGAGGCAGCTGCCTGAAGTCGCCAATATCCCAATTCCCACTTCAGCTGATGGCCAGGACTCTAAGGCTATTGCCTTAGAAAAAGCTGATGCCGCTGCTACTGGGTGACCTCAAAGGAAGTCAAGGACCAAGAAGAAGAACTCAATTTTTGAATCGGTTGATGGTGCAGAATCTGAAGAAGGAGATAGCAGAGAGAAAGATGGTGCTGGTGAGGAGCCCGAAATTGAAACCGCGGGAGTTGAAACCACTAGAACTGAATCCGCCAAGAAGAGCAAGTCGCTCAGTGAGTTTGCACGCTCGATTGGGGTTGACTCAGCAAAACATTGCTCCAGCACCCCTGACATGGCTATGTCTGAGGCAACCAAGGGGTCTTCTGCTACTCCCTCTCATGAAAGTGGCAGCTTGGAGCCACGCGGAGTTAAAAGAAGTCTCTTTGAAGCTGACCTGTGCCCATCCTGCCCAACTGAGCGGAGTGCTAATAAAGGAAAAGGGAAATTTGTAGAGATTGATTTCGCCCAGAAGACTGCGAGCTGGTTGGAACCTGGGTTTGAATTCCCAAGTGAAGCTGAGGAAATTGAGAAACTAACTGCTGAAATAGCAGATGTGCCCAATTTGAAGGGATTTGACTTGTTAACACGTGATCCCGTGAAGAGTAAGTTTGGTGCAGGAGCTATGCGGAGAATGTGTGACATGGATCATGTTGCTTCTTTGGGTAGTGAGGATCTTGCCTCCTTGAGGGTTATTTGGGCCAGATGGCCATTGAGGTATCATTTCTCTCCATCTATTCATCTCGCTTTTGATTTTGAAAAATCATTAACAATCATTCATCTCGCTTTTAATTCTTCATCTCGCTTTTAGCTTTCATCTCACTTTTAATTCTTCATCTCGCTTTTAGCTTTCATCTCGCTTTTAATTCTTCATCTCGCTTTGGATTTTGAAAAATCATTAACTTCATTCATCTCGCTTTTCAGATGAATGGCACCATATTGAAGGTCATTGTGTAAGTACCCAAATCCGGATCGTTACTGAATGTGCGCTCGCCCGAAATAAAAATTTCGGTTTTCAAATGAAAAAATTTAGGAGTCGCCACACCATGTTTAAAGGTACACTTTGAAAAAACTTTTTAAAGAGAAATGGGTCTGGGGGTCTGGTGGTCAGGTTATGTGTTGGGAAGAACCAAGAGTTCACCCAACACGCCTCGTCCGTAGACGAGTCTTTCTAAATTAGAAATCCAAATAAGTCAAAACATGTGCAAACAATGATAATAGACAAGTGCGGTAAAGCATGAATTTTATTAAACGAATGAGATTATTACAACTTGTAGACCAATTGATCAGGGAGGCCACATCCCTTTACAACAAGGATAACAGATTACAATTGAAACTAAATCTTCAGCAAATGACCACTTATGTCGCGTGACACAGGACCTAGGGGTAGGTTGTGTCGCGTGACACCAATGGTCACCTGGCAGAGACCTTACAACACCCAGATTACAGCAACCTCAGAACACAAAGCCTAATTACAGAATAGATTGAACATTAAAACAACATAGTCACCTCAACTGAATGACAATTAAACTAGGCAACACAACTTACAACTGAAGGATGACCCCTGCAGATGGGGACGATGTGTTGCATGACACAGGACTCCTCATGTCCAAGTGTGTCGCGTGACACATGTTTACCATCTGCAGGAACCTTACAACTGAGAGATAGATTCAACAGACGCTAAACCAGATCAAGCAATTATACCAAGGCCAATCAGAACAACACGAATCACAGACAGATCAACCAAAGGAGTGTGGATATGGGAGATCCACACTCCCTTGACATCCAAATTGCAATTACAAGTAAATCACATCATGAACATGCAATTGGATCAAGTAACAGCAATTTAAATAGAGAGATTGCAGTTGCCACTTGATAATCTGAGGCAGATGGAGCCTGATTATCAAGTGGAGGGGAAGGAATTACAATGAAACAAATAAATGAGAGAGAGAGATGGAAGGAGATGTTACCCTTGTAGTCCTCAACTTCCACACCAAGTTAGGTGCAAAAGTCTTCGATTCAGCTGCTGGAGTGGAGATTTAGACACGGATGGAGAGCTGGATTGAGGTCTTCAAGGTGTTTATGAAGTATGAAGGTAATTGGGTAGGATGTGCATGAGAGATGAAGGAATTGGAGGGGAATTGGTTGGTTTTTTTGTGTGGGGGGAGGAGAGAGAGAGAGAGAGGTTCTGGTGTGATTTCTGCAGAGTAACGTTTTGGAGTGAAATTGGGATCCATTTCTGAGAGGGGGAGGGTCTTATTTATAGCTGCTGATCATGGTCACATTGTATCGCACGACACTCTGTAACCACTTTCCAAGGCTTCGAGTTGTGGCGTGACAGGAAATGTCACCAACTATTTTTGGCGCCAAATCTGGTTCTGGAACATTCTGGGATAATACCCAAAAGGTCCAAAATAGATTTAATCTGGTTCTGGAACATTCTGGGAAATCGGATGGCTGGACAAATGATCTGGGAGATCTGATGGCTGGACCTTTGGAGAAAGGATTCCTACGTATCCCTAGGAGGGAATCAAGACGGTCGTAGTTCAGACTATTCGGAGGTGTCTAACCCAAAGAGACTATTAGGAGGTGTCTAACCCAAAGAGACTATTAGGAGGTGTCTGACCCAAAGAGACCATTAGGGGGTGTCTGACCCAAAGAGACTATTAGGAGGTGTCTGACCCGAAGAGACTATTAGGAGGTGTCTGACCCAAAGAGACCATTAGGGGGTATCTGACCCAAAGAGACCATTAGGAGGTGTCTAACCGAAAGAGACCATTAGGGGGTGTCTGACCCAAAGAGACTATTAGGGGGTGTCTGACCTGAAGAGACTATTAGGAGGTGTCTGACCAAAAGAGACTATTAGGAGGTGTCTGACCCAAAGAGACCATTAGGAGGTGTCTGACCCACTGAGACCATTAGGGGGTGTCTGACTGACGAACGTCGAAACGTCAAAAATAAAGTTCCAACTCAACTATCTACAAGTGATTTGTAAATAGGGTAAGTCGGGTCGAACCACAGAGACACGAATTTAAAGTGTAAGAATTATTGCTATAACAAAAAGTTTGTAAAGTGAAGGATTGGTTGATTTGTTTAAGACTAAGATGGTTGCAAAAATTACGTAAAAATGATTATAAAAGATTTTTATAATAAGGAGACAATTCCCGGAATTGGTTTCACAAATTATGCTCAAGTTTCACAATTCATCAATCAAAGTGCACTTGGGGTTTTGTTCTTACAAAAGTATGATTGGGACACTTTGGCGGGTGATTTGCAATCAAGTGTTTCTAACTAATCTATTCCCTTGGCCCGTTCATAAATTAGTTAGAAACCCATTTTAGAACTTAAGAACAATGCAAGAAAACCACAATTCTTATGAATCTTTTGGCGGAGATTCAATGAATTGTTACTACCAAGCCAAGACTAATTTCAATTGTAAATTTGGCGGTTCACAATTGAAATTCTAAATAATTCAAGAACAATTATTTGATCAAGACAAGAGTTCTAAAATTCCATTGAAAATAACTTGATAATCCCAAGTACCACAAAGATAAAAATGAAGAGTAAAACTTAAAACATGAAATGTTACCTCCAATTCCAAGAACTAAGAAATTAGCTATCCATGAAAAGTGAAGAACACCAAGAAAATTCTAAGAAAATTCTGCTGAAGACCTAAAGAAAAGATAATGACTCTCTACTTATAGTTCTCTCAAAAAAACTGAAAAAACAATAATAAAAAAATAAATAACCCATGTTCTCCAAACACCACTGCTGCAATTAACCCTTATTAAAAATCATAAACAGTCACCATTAATAGAAATCATCATTTCCCATTAATGCCAATCCGCCTGGAAGCCTTCTGCCAAACGCCTCGTGGGCGGTCGCCCACTTCACCCCTGGGCGGTCGCCCAGTGCTCCAGAAACATTTGGTCTTCACAACTCATACTTGTGAGCGGCCGCCCACACTGCACTGCACGGTCGCCCACACTGACAGAAGGTTCAAAGCTTCAACATTTTTCCTCCTGAGCGGTCGCCCATAATGGCAGACTGTTAGGCCCATTTTCTTTCTTCCCTTGCACCGGCTTGGCCCAACAACCATATACTTGGCCCAACTTTTCCTGCCCTTGGCCCTTGCAGTCCTCAGCCCCAACTGATGGCCAGCCATTTCAATTGCCTTGGCTTTATTTTAATTCGTTCCGTCCCATAATTGTACTGTCGCCTTTTTTTCGCCTTGATTTATTCACCAATTGTTCCCAATTTCCAAACTTGAACCACTGAAACTAAAAACACTAAAAACATCCATTAAACACACAAAACTCAAGGATTAAGCAAATAGTAAGTTCAAGAAGTAGTCAATGGATGAGTGTAAAACTCACTCATCAAATACCCCCAAACTTAGACATTTGCTAGTCCTCGAGCAAACACTAAAACAAACTAAACACAAAACAACTAAACAACAAAAATTAAAAGCAAACTACTCTAACAAATAATCAACTATGTCCTTCCATTCTTGCATGTTCCACAATTGCATAAATCACAAAATACCATCAACCGCAGGATAAGATTTTCCACAATGCAAGTATCAATATATTTTCCATTAATTGTAAAATATTACTTAACCATTATAATTACACCATAAATCTCTTTATGCAAGAACATCTTTCTCTTTTCTCACAACCACGATTCATTTTTACAAAGCTAAGTACACCAATCATCTTTTATTTTATTGACTCTATTTACCAAGCAACAACACTTTTTAGACACAAAACATGAATATTCCCATGAAATAATTACACCCCCCCCAAACTTGATCATTTAAGCACACTTTAAAATCTACTACCGTTCAAATAGGGAGCACTGTAGCAGCGAACTCCATGCCCCTAATACTAAGTAGAGATTTAATTAAAGGCTTTGAGAGTTAGCCATTTCGGTATCGAGCTTGATACGGACCATCACGGCGGTAAAGCTCTTCCTCCATAACGCTACTGCATACCCAGAAATCTGGTTAAGCTAGAATAATCCCTAACCAATTAATCTACGCGTCTGGAGGTTTCACCGAGTATACATTGCATTGCCATTGCTCTCAATTTTTTTTTTCTCTTTTTTTTTTTTTTTTTTTTCAAGATCACAAGGGGGGGTTCCAATCACAACCAAGGAATACTCCTCACAAGACTTGCCTAATGTTGCTACATTGATAAACAAATTCATTAACTCAAAAGATGATGGTGTACTCTAAACTTTATAAAAATGAATCAAAAATTATCATCAAAGAGCATATTTCCACAAGTGCACGAAACTACAACTAAGAGATTTATGACTCAATTATAACTCTTAAGTAATATACCACAATTAACCAGAAATATACCAACTTGCATATACATATTCACACCCAAATTATCCTTCCTAGCGGTCACAATCAATCACATGCAATTAGGGGAACACCAAGAATGTTAATGATTATATACAAAAAAGGACATAGCTAATTATTATTTTTTCTCATTTTTCAAATTTTTTTTTTTTTTTTCAAAACAGTAAATTCTAACTAACATGTGACTTAAGCATATACAAACAACCAAGTACCCCACACCCCCAAACTTAAAACATGCATTGTCCCTAATGCACAAAATAAAAGAAAGGGTAGGGGTACCTTCAACCACCAAATTATCTCCAGAATTGGTCCCACGGACCCACCGAGCCACTTCCGCTCGAACCAGTGCCATAGTGCTGCTTCGCTTCTTGCTCTTCTTGTTCTTTGCGCTTCCCAAGAACCCCATCCTCTCATCTGCTCCGGAGTACGATATTGCGACGGCTGGTATGGAATGTGCTGAGGTGGTGGAGGAGGAGGAAGCCTGTGCCTCATCTCCTGGAACATCTCTGACTGCGCATCCTCCATACGCTGCCTCCACATACTAGCAGCATAAAACTCCTCAGTAGCCATAGACTGCGTTTGTCTCGGCTCTCCTCCATACCCAACAACCGCTGATCCATCACATCATAATGTCCCCATTTGCCCCGATCTCCTCGGATAACGCATCTACATGGCCTCCCACATAATAGGCCGCCTCCGTTGGAGTGAACTGTTGTTCCTCCATCTCATCATCCTCCTCATTCCCTCTCACTCCTCTCGAAGAACCTTCACCCGGCTGCAACTGAGCATGCCCCTTAATAGTCAGGGACCTCTTACTAACCGCTGTCCCACTTGACACAATATCTCTAACAATCCGCAACCGAGGAAAACTCACTCCCCTATTCTCTATCAAACCAGATATCAACAACGGGAAACTGAAATTGCAACGCCCAATTGTTTTAATGGTGTTTACAATTTCCTTGGATATCGCCAACCCAGTGTTGAACCTTTGACCGGACAACACCACGGTCATCAACAGTGCCCTTCTCCAATGCACATCGTTATAATGTGAAGTAGGCATAATACGCTCGCAAATGAATCTATGCAAAGCGCGCATCCTCAAGTCCATGTCCCTAGCCTTCTTCACATTCCCGTTCCTCAATAGTGTCACATCAACATTTACGAAATAAGGCTCCAACATGTGAAGGTTCCCTGCCACGTTCAACTCCATGATCTTCGCACTATTGTAATAATCACATGCACTGTTTTCATGCCCAGGCGCTTCCATCCCATAGTATCTATTGATATCCTCACCATTGTAATACACATTTGTTCCCCTCACCCAACCACACTTCCTTGTTTGCCCTGCCTCAAACGCATTTGCGTAAAATTCTCGAACCAACACTTTTGAACCTCTATTGGTTGGGCGGCTTGCTAAGTTACCCCAACCATACCTAGCAAAGATGTCATCCAACCCAAGTTCATTGGGGTTAAATTCATTTTCTACAGAAAATCCCTTGTTTGCATATTTGTCAAAAAACGTCTTCGCTTTACCCCCAATAAACTTTGTTGCATCAAACTCAACAACCGGCTCCGGAGCGGAAGCATTTCTTTGTCTAGACATTTTTTTTTTATCAATATGCTCACGAATTCCGCAGAGAAAGTATTAAATAAGATTGAATTGAAAATCTTACTTAGCCGGAACAGTCACCGGAGTTCGCCGGAATTTGACCGGAATCTCGCCGGAGTTGAAGAAGATGAACTGAAAAGAAAACCCCTTCCTTGCACAATGATTTCCACAAGAACCCTTTTCTTTTAAACTCCAAAATCAAGCCTTTTGCAACTTTCTTCACCACTTGCAATATTTCAAAATCTTTTCAAGATTCTTGGCAACAATGGTGGAAATTGGGTTCAAATCCTTGGTTTAAGAGGTTGAGTATGGTAGGGGAAGACAAATTATGGAAGAAAATTGGGAGATTTGAGTGTTTGGGGAGAGAAATCTTAGAGAGATGAAGAGATTGGGGCGGATTTTCCTAGAGAGAGAAAGAGGGAGTATTTAAAATTTGAAATGAAAGAGGGGAGTGAAACGGCTGATGTGTTTTAGGGCAAAAGTGTAACGCCTGATTCGCCTTGTGGGCGGTCGCTCACCCCAGTCTGGGCGGTCGCCCACCTGTCCAGAAACATCAACCTTTTAACAACTTCAATGTGGGCGGTCGCTCACTCCAACCTGGGCGGTCGCCCACCTGTCCAGCGGTGTATCCATATTTCAAAATTTATACGTGGGCGATCGCTTATTGACCTGTGGGCGAACGCCCACCAGCACAGCAAGCTCTTCCCTTTTCATTCAACCAGCATGGGCGGTCGCACACACAACCCTGGGCGGTCGCCCACATGTCCAGAAACTCCACATGCTTTCTCAAACCAACCATGGGCGGTCGCCCTCAACACCATGGGCGGTCGCCCACATGTCCAGTGGGATTTTTCCTGGCCAGCTATCTGCACAACACCAAGCAAGCAAACACCAAGCATAATATCTATTGATACATTACAATTCAACCCATATTTTGACCGTACTTTCGCTGCCTACGTCCCCATTGATGTGGGCGGACTACCCAACAACAATAGGCTCAGGTCACCGTAGTTCGACACGTTCCCGAAATGCAAAAAAAAAACAAAGCTTTTTTTTTTTTTTCTTAAAACAAACAATAAAATGAAAACTAAAATGAAAACTAAAACTCTCCACCCCCAAACTTAATGATTACTTTGTCCTCAAAGTGATGAAAACAAAGAAAAAATTAAATTTAAGGGTACTACAATACACTACTTACCTTGGGTTGCCTCCCAAGCAGCGCTTTTGTTTAACGTCGTTAGCTCGACGGACTGACTTCCTCAACGCTTACGGATCCTTCAACTCGATCCACTCAACATCCTTCGACCCCGAAACTCCATCCAAATAAGGCTTCACTCTTTGTCCATTGACCTTGAACCTATTGTTAGTAACCGGATTCACCA
This sequence comes from Adenophora triphylla var. japonica, assembly GCA_022495995.1. Lineage (NCBI taxonomy): Eukaryota > Viridiplantae > Streptophyta > Magnoliopsida > Asterales > Campanulaceae > Adenophora > Adenophora triphylla. Next base: position 251,719 of record JAFEMH010002331.1, on the reverse strand, counting down.
ATTCCACGGCTCCATGAGAATATACGTTCACTACTTCAAACGGACCACTCCAACGAGAACGTAACTTTCCCGGGAAAAGCTTCAATCTTGAATTAAACAATAACACCTTGCTTCCCGGAATAAGTTCCTTGTGCAAAATCTTTCTGTCATGGTACCTTTTTGTTCTCTCCTTGTACAACCGGGAGTTCTCATATGCCTCCAACCGATGCTCTTCAAGCTCATTCAAATGAAGTAACCTTTGCTCACCGGCTAGTTGCAAATCAATATTCAACTCCTTGATTGCCCAAAATGCTTTATGCTCTATCTCCACCGGCAAATGACAAGCTTTCCCAAAGACTAGCTGGTAAGGACTCATTCCAATTGGCGTTTTGTAGGCGGTACGGTACGCCCACAATGCATCATTTAACCTCAAGGCCCAATCCTTCCTGTTTGGCTTCACCGTCTTTTCAAGAATGGCCTTTATTTGCTTGTTACTCACTTCTACTTGCCCGGAAGTTTGGGGATGATACGCGGTTGCAACCTTGTGATTCACCCCATACTTCTTCATGAGTGCTCCAAAAATTTTGTTGCAAAAGTGAGAACCACCATCACTTATAATCGCCCTTGGAACGCCAAACCTACTAAAAATCACATCTTTGACAAACTTGACAACAATATTAGCATCGTTAGTCCGGGTAGGAATTGCTTCCACCCACTTTGACTTATAATCCACCGATACTAAAATGTATTCAAAACCACATGAAACAACAAAAGGACCCATAAAATCTATGCCCCATACGTCAAACAAATCCACAACCAAGTTATTCGTGAGAGGCATTTCATCCCGCTTACCAATGTTACCGGTTCTTTGGCACCTGTCACAACTTTTACAAAAAATGTATGCATCTTTAAAAAGACTTGGCCAAAAGAAACCCGATTGTAACACTTTTTGAGCGGTTTTCTTTCCACTAAAATGACCTCCACAATGCAATTCATGACAAAAAGAAAGAACATTTTGTTGCTCATTTTCATGAATGCATCTACGAATAACCATATCGGGACCATGTTTAAACAAATATGGGTCATCCCAATAATATTGCTTAACCATTGACAAAAATCTTTTCCTTTCTTGACTTGAAAAATCTGGATTTAGAACCCCCGTAGCCAAAAAATTTACAATGTCGGCATACCAAGGTTCACAATCCTTAACAACAAACAACTGCTCATCGGGAAAATTTTCATTCAAGGGAATTTCACTCACACACCCCTTTTCAAGTCTAGACAAGTGATCCGCCACAACATTTTCACAACCCTTTTTGTCTTTGATGGAAATATCAAATTCTTGTAAAAGCAACATCCATCTTAACAATCGGGGTTTAGCATCTTGTTTGGACAACAAATAACGTAATGCAGCATGGTCCGAATAAATAATCACTTTAGATCCTAGCAAGTAAGAACGGAATTTTTCCAAAGCAAATACCACCGCCAAGAATTCCTTCTCGGTTGTAGTATAATTCAATTGAGCATCATTTAACATTCTACTTGCATATTGGATCACATGTGACTTTTTATCAACTTTCTGACCCAAAACTGCACCCACCGCAAAATCGGATGCATCACACATTATCTCAAACGGTTGAGTCCAATCCGGACCCACAAGAATAGGGGCTGAAGTCAATTTCTCCTTCAACAAATTAAAAGAATTGAGACATTCTTGGTCAAACACAAATTCCGTCTCTTTAGCAAGCAAGTTTGTTAACGGCTTACAAATTTTAGAAAAATCTTTTATAAAACGCCGATAAAAACCCGCATGACCAAGAAAGCTACGAATTCCTTTAACATTTGTTGACGGAGGCAATTTAGATATTATCTCAATTTTTGCCTTGTCAACTTCAATCCCTTTTCTTGAGACCAAATGACCCAACACAATTCCATGCTTAACCATAAAATGACTCTTTTCCCAACTTAAAGTTAAATTGGTATCACAACATTTTTTAAGAACCAAAGTCAAATTATCTAAGCATGCATCAAACGAATTACCATACAACGAAAAATCATCCATAAATACCTCAACAAACCTACCAATCATCTCAGAAAAGATCAACATCATGCACCTTTGGAATGTAGCAGGAGCATTGCATAAACCGAAGGGCATCCTCCGATATGCAAATGTTCCAAAAGGGCATGTAAATGTGGTCTTTTCCTGATCTTCCGGAGCAATGGGAATCTGATTATAGCCTGAAAAACCATCTAAGAAACAATAATATTCTTGACCGCCGACCTCTCTAGAATTTGGTCAATAAATGGCAAAGGAAAGTGATCCTTTCTAGTCGCCGCATTAAGTTTTCGGTAATCGATAACCATGCGTTGACCAGTGACCATTCTAGTAGGCAAAAGCTCATTATCCTCATTCTTAACAACAGTAATCCCAGACTTTTTAGCAACCACATGAACAGGACTTACCCACTTACTATCGAAAATAGGATAGATAATACCCGCATCCAACAGTTTCAAGACTTCTTTTCTTACCGCTTCAAGCATGTGCGGATTCATCCTCCTTTGATTCTCGCGGACCGGCTTGGCATCATCCTCCATATGGATTTTATGCATACACATGGTTGGGCTAATTCCTTTTATGTCAGCAATGCTCCAACCAAGTGCGGACTTATGTCGCTTCAACACATCCAACAACCTTCTTTCCCGTAATTCGTTAAGTCCGAAGCAATAATAACGTGCAAAGAATCATTTGCACCAAGAAAAGCATACTTTAAGCTAGATGGAAGTTGTTTAAGATCTAAATCGGGAGGAGAGACAATAGATGCCAAATGCTTAGGATTAAAATTACCTGAAGATTCTAAAGGAACCTTTTCAGTAATTTCCTCCATAACATCCATCTCAGCAAGAATGGCCCTCGCCTCATTTTGATCAAAAACACCTTCCATAACTAACTCATCCACAAACTCGAAACAAGAGAGCCCTCAACATCATGCTCAAATAACACAGAATTTTCAAAGCAACATCACAAAATAAACACTCATTAACCTCATATGGCTTTTTCATGGAATCAAAGATAGAGAAATTAACAATTTCATCCATGACAGTTAAAGACAAACTTCCATCTTTCACATTAATTACCGCATCTGCGGTAGCCATAAAAGGTCTCCCCAACAAAATAGGGAAATCATTCACATCTTTAGCATCTCTCTCCATATCAAGAACCACAAAATCAACCGGGATAATTAGTTTATCAACATGAACTAAAACATCTTCTACTATTCCCTTTGGATATTTGACCGAACGGTCCGCAAGTTGCAAGGTCATAGTAGTAGGTTTTAGTTCACCCAACCCAAGCTCCACAAACAAAGAATAAGGCAACAAGTTAATGCTAGCTCCTAAATCTAACATTGCCCTCACTTTCTTAGAGTCCCCCAAAGAAATCATCACATTAAAACTACCGGGGTCTTTAAGCTTAGGAGGCAAATTCTTTTCAAAAAAAGACTAACTTGGTCCGAAACCACAATTTTTTCGTTCGGGGCATACTTTCTTTTATTTGTGCTCAATTCCTTGAAAAATTTAGCATAGGAAGGAATATTTTTAATTACATTGAGCAAAGGCAAATTTACATTCACCTTAGAAAGCATGTCATACAACTCTTTAAATTGTGTTTCGACCTTATTCTTGACCAATCTACCGGGAAAAGGGACAGGAGGCACATAAGGCTTAAGAGGTGGAGTTGGAAGTTTCTCCTCGGGAGTCACTTCAACTCGTTCCTCAACCACCACTTCATTCTCATGCATATTGTTGCGATCTATAGGAGAAGGAGAAGAGTGTACCTCCTGAAGAGTCTTACCACTCCTCAGGGTGACGGCCTTTGCTTGTTCCGGTTGACTCGGTAGTGTACCCGGATTGTGCTTTTGGAGTGCCTCGGCAATTTGACCCATCTGATTTTCGAGCTTTTTCAGGGAAGCTTCTTGGTTCCCCATTCGTTGGTCCATGATCACCTGATTCTGTTGAGCGGCTTGAATGAATTTCTGCAACGTTTCCTCCACACTTGGCCTTGCAGGCCCTTGTTGCTGCGACTGTTGCATTTGTGGTTGGTATTGTTGCTGAAATTGACCCTGCCCTTGATTTCCTCCCCAAGAGAAATTGGGATGATTCCGCCAACCCGGATTGTAAGAGTTGGAAAACGGATCATTCCTCACTCTTGGTTGAAAAGCGTTCATTGCATTTGCTTGCTCAAGAAATTCCGGGAATTGGTCTCTCAATGGGCATCCCATAATATCATGGGAGTTCACATTACAAATTACACAACTCGTGCCCGAACTTCCCTCTCCTTGATTTCGCCCTTGGTTTTGACCTTGACTCTGAGCCGTCATCATTCCCATGAAATTCTTCATTTGCGTAGTCAATGCCGAAACTTGTTGCGCTAGAACATCATTAGACTCAACTTCATAAACGCCTTTTCTTCCTCCTCTCACACTTTTCTGCTGCGAATTCATGCCAAGTCTCTCATATAAAGCTCTTGTTTCATCAACAGTTTTCTCACCCATAGCACCCCCGGCTGCATTATCCACTTGTGCTTGACCTTGTTGTGTCAACCCATCATAGAAGGCCTGATTTAAGAGGGCTAAAGGAAACCCGTGATGAGGACATTGGACTAGCAACATATTGAATCGATCCCAAGCTTCATGAAAAGCTTCACCCGGCTCTTGATTGAAAGACATTATCTTGGACCTCAAGTCGGATGTCTTTTGATGAGAGTAAAACTTTGCCATGAACTTGTTGTAAACTTCCGTCCAAGTGTTAAGAGAGGCCGGAGCAAGTGCCATAAACCATGTCTTGGCAGCATCCTTTAACGTATAAGCAAAACACCTCATTCTCAACTGCTCTTCGGTTAGTTGCCCCAATGGAAAACCTTGAACGGTGCTATAGAACTCTCTCATGAAGGTAATTGGGTCTTCCGATGCCATCCCATGAAATGAAGGGAGCATGTTGAAATGGAGGTTCTTCAACTCATAACTCCTTGCTGCTTGTGGGAGTACAATGCATGATGGCGATGGTTCAATTACCGGACGTGCAAAATCACCCATCATTTGTGGTTCCGCCATTTTCACTTCTTCTTCAGAATCGGAAATCTCGGACTGTTGAGAGTAAACTGAATCACTTTCTGTATCACTTGGTTCCGAGTGCTTCCTCTTGTTGATGCGATGAATGTTGTGGTCAATTGGTAACAAATCGGGTTGTAGTGACCTACGACCAAACATTCAAATCTGCAACACCAAGTTAAAACAAGACAAAAAATATATACGCCAAATACTATTCACAATAGCAAATAATTAAAACAACTTTAAATTTCACGTCCCCGGCAACGGCGCCAAATTTTGACGAACGTCGAAACGTCAAAAATAAAGTTCCAACTCAACTATCTACAAGTGATTTGTAAGTAGGGTAAGTCGGGTCGAACCACAGAGACACGAATTTAAAGTGTAAGAATTATTGCTATAACAAAAAGTTTGTAAAGTGAAGGATTGGTTGATTTGTTTAAGACTAAGATGGTTGCAAAAATTACGTAAAAATGATTATAAAAGATTTTTATAATAAGGAGACAATTCCCGGAATTGGTTTCACAAATTATGCTCAAGTTTCACAATTCATCAATCAAAGTGCACTTGGGGTTTTGTTCTTACAAAAGTATGATTGGGACACTTTGGCGGGTGATTTGCAATCAAGTGTTTCTAACTAATCTATTCCCTTGGCCCGTTCATAAATTAGTTAGAAACCCATTTTAGAACTTAAGAACAATGCAAGAAAACCACAATTCTTATGAATCTTTTGGCGGAGATTCAATGAATTGTTACTACCAAGCCAAGACTAATTTCAATTGTAAATTTGGCGGTTCACAATTGAAATTCTAAATAATTCAAGAACAATTATTTGATCAAGACAAGAGTTCTAAAATTCCATTGAAAATAACTTGATAATCCCAAGTACCACAAAGATAAAAATGAAGAGTAAAACTTAAAACATGAAATGTTACCTCCAATTCCAAGAACTAAGAAATTAGCTATCCATGAAAAGTGAAGAACACCAAGAAAATTCTAAGAAAATTCTGCTGAAGACCTAAAGAAAAGATAATGACTCTCTACTTATAGTTCTCTCAAAAACCGAAAAACAATAATAAAAAAATAAATAACCCATGTTCTCCAAACACCACTGCTGCAATTAACCCTTATTAAAAATCATAAACAGTCACCATTAATAGAAATCATCATTTCCCATTAATGCCAATCCGCCTGGAAGCCTTCTGCCAAACGCCTCGTGGGCGGTCGCCCACTTCACCCCTGGGCGGTCGTCCAGTGCTCCAGAAACATTTGGTCTTCACAACTCATACTTGTGAGCGGCCGCCCACACTGCACTGCACGGTCGCCCACACTGACAGAAGGTTCAAAGCTTCAACATTTTTCCTCCTGAGCGGCCGCCCATAAGAACCTGAGCGACCGCCCACAATGGCAGACTGTTAGGCCCATTTTCTTTCTTCCCTTGCACTGGCTTGGCCCAACAACCATATACTTGGCCCAACTTTTCCTGCCCTTGGCCCTTGCAGTCCTCAGCCCCAACTGATCTTCATGGCCAGCCATTTCAATTGCCTTGGCTTTATTTTAATTCGTTCCGTCCCATAATTGTACTGTCGCCTTTTTTTCGCCTTGATTTATTCACCAATTATTCCCAATTTCCAAACTTGAACCACTGAAACTAAAAACACTAAAAACATCCATTAAACACACAAAACTCAAGGATTAAGCAAATAGTAAGTTCAAAAAGTAGTCAATGGATGAGTGTAAAACTCACTCATCACTGACCCAAAGAGACTATTAGGGGGTGTCTGACCCAAATGGAATATTAGGGGGTGTCTGACCACCCGAAGAGACTATTAGGAGGTGTCTGACCCAAATAGACTATTAGGAGGTGTCTGACCCAAAGAGACCATTAGGAGGTGTCTGACCTAAAGAGACTATTAGGAGGTGTCTGACCCAAAGAGACTATTAGGAGGTGTCTGACCCAAAGAGACCATTAAGAGGTGTCTAAACCCGATGGAAGACTGTTAGGAGGTGTCTGAACCCGGTGGAAGACTGTTAGGAGGCATCTGAACCCGATAGAAGACTGTTAGGAGGCGTCTGAACTCGGTTGTGTGAAATGACCTGGAGAAATGATTTTTCGAGAATACTAGACATGATGATTTGACAGTTTGGATGGAATATGATTTCATACCTGTGCTGTGCTTACTTGTAGCTACCGATGGGACTGATGTTACTGTTACGGACGATTGTGGAAGTTGGAGCTGCCGGAGGGACTGATGCTACTATTTTTGACCTTGGAAGGTTGCAGCTGTCGGAGGGACTGATGCTACTGTTGTTGCCGATTGCCGGGTGCGGGGCGGTCTTTGTTGACTGTTGGTTGACTTAGGAATCATGAACCTTGCTTGATGTGACGCGGGTTCTGTTTGTTAGGAAACAGATTTTTGTTGATTTTGGTGGCGGGGCCAATGATCTTGGTGCACATTGCTGGGGAGACTGATAGATTTGGATTCTTTGTCTTGGCTTAGCTTTGAGGGGTAATCTTTGAGATTTAGGTAATGCTCAGTTGATCGTTGTACCTGCGGGGGAAAACAACACTCCAAGTACTACATCTAACTATGCTATTCTGTTAGCAAAGGTTAAACTATGTTTGCTTGTTTGCACAAATCTGTCCATTCTGAGAAGGAGAGGAAAGAAATGCGATTATTGTAATTACAGGTTGGTGTACATAAGATTATGGAATTGTATCGGGTGAGTGTGTATAGTGATACATATTTTGGGGGGACCCTCTCCCGTGCATTTACATGTGAATGTGTGAGGTGTATTGCAGCGACGGCACATCAGAGAGTGCCACGGGGAAAAGACATGCAAGACCCTGCTGTTGTCTGATGCTGACCAGATGTGTCGCCCGACATGACGTGTCTGCTTGGCAAGATGTGTCGCACGACTGGAAGAAACTCGTGATAGGGCCCTTTTAAAATCAACTCAGGACTCATTTGCAGACATTGCCCTTTCAGCAGGAGAAACCCAGCAGCCCCAGCTTGACAGAGAAGCGATTTCTGTGACCAAGGTTGGAACTTTCAATTACCATGGAGCACTATAACAGGGAAATAGCTTCTCGGGAACATCAATTTTGCCAAGACATTGTCGAAGTTTCACGATTTCACCAAAAGCATCATGGGAAAATCATTGACAAGCGGTATGGCATGCCGTGTCTCTGGCCTTTGAAGAATTGGAGGGTTGATTGGGACTTGCTCCGGGCAGCTTCATGTTTCTGGGACTCGGAGAGGCACGTGTTTACTTTATCATACAATGATCTGACGCCAACCATGGAGGATTTCAGGGCATTGACAGGCCTGGGTGAGGCGGAGACTATAGCATTTCCCCGGGACATGCGATCAATTACGGAGCAATTATCAGCTTTCTTGTTCTTGACGGTAGGTCAGGTGGCACCTATGATTCTGGATGATGAACTGGTAGACTTGACCCGGATGGCCCGGTTGCGTTCTTCCAGTCCAGAGCTGTTTGATCTTTCTACCTCTCTGGACATATATGTATTGCTTACCCTGTCAGCTAACTACTTCTGTGGATATGTCGGAGTCTGCTCAGGTGCGTTGCTGGAGATTGTCAGACAGCTCAGGGGTGACCGAGGTGTGGACCTTCGTCAAATCCGGTCTGGACAAGGGGAGATGGAAATTGTACCGCTGCTATTAGCTGAGACCTACCACGGCCTTGACAGACTAGCAGGAGGATCTGCTTTCATGGGTGCAGGCAGTCCCAGTTTGTTATCCTTGTGGCTTTCTGAGAGGTTATGCTTGATCGGGCCATTACCAGCGGGTCAGACAGCGAAGCCATGGGTGACCAGACAACGCAGGTTATTGAGGGATGTGGTCGATGACAGCTGGCAGATGAGATTGACGCGGTACGGGACTACTGATCTGGACTTCTGGATACCGGCGTGGAGGTTACAAACCATGAGAGATCTTCAGGATGGATCAGTGGTAGTCAGGCTACCAGGGTTGCATGTGTCTTCATTCTGCATCCCGTCATTGGTGAGCAGGCAGTATGGGTACCCTCAGCAGATTGTACGGGCTTTGAGAGAGAGGCTGACGACTGATGTTGTTCCGATGGTCATGACTGAGCCTCGGACTGTGCAGTTCTTCAAAAGATCATTCTTGGAGGGTTTTCTTCCTACACGGATGCTCCTTCATCAGGCCAGAGGGATTACATTCTTGACCACAGAGTATTTGATTTGGTATGAGGAGCAACAGGGTCCCGTGCAGTTGGCAATAGAGGCTCGCCGTCGGGAATACTTGGGGGCAAACTACCCAACCAACTGGTCTTTCAGAGATACAGAGGCCCAGGGGAACCTAAATAATGTTACCGACGATGTTGCTGTGGACTATCGGAGGCAAGAGATCCGGAGAGCTGCCATGAGAGATGATCTAGAGGTGATGGCTCGCAGAGAGGCCTTGAGACAAGAGAGGATCGCTAGGGCCGCTTTGTGGGAGACTGGTCTGATCGGGCCATCGGCACGCATTATACCCGAGCTGGGACGGGCTCAAACCGACTTATTTGACATTCCTAGGCCAAGGACCTCCCGGGGACTGAGGAAAATGAAAGATAGAGGAGCGAGTTCGGGAGCGAGAACGAGTTTCTAGACACTTTTCTGAGAGTTGGGAGACACTTTTGCTTGTATTTTTGAGGGAGAGATTTATTTGTATGGAACTTGAGTATCCCTTGATTACTTTGATGCAGACGAAATAGATGTTGAATTTATTGCCTTTTATTCGCAACAAGTTATTTGAATCAAAAGCAGGCCGTGCTTGAACTCATCAAAAAGAATATTAACTTTAAATGAACCTTTGAAAAGCCTTGGAACTGTAATCAAAACACATTTTGGCAAAGATATGAGATCTTGCAGCATTTTAGACCAAACCACAAGGGGTTGCCTACGTTCCCCTTTTACAAAGAGAACTAAGAGGCTCAGGTCTCCGTAGTTCGACTCAATCAACTTTTGTGTTTAAAGAAAGGGGAAGACAGAAGGGGGACATGGTGCAACCCTGTTTTTTAACTAGGCCACCCATTTTTAGGGTTTTTAGCCTAGCTGGGTATATTCTTTTGGCACCGGGCGCGTCCTTTATTTTTGCATGGACTGCCTTTTGAGAGGTTTTCAGTCTCATTTGGGACAATTTTATTGTGCCTTTATTTCCATTTCTTTTTTTTTTTTCTTTCTCTTTTTTTTATTTTATGTACAGAGGGGGAAAAGACTCGATCACACATAATACCGCCGCAACTTGTCGCCATTGACGGGGTGCAGAAACGGATTGCCGTCCAGATCTGTCAGCTGCATTGCTCCTTCGGAGAATATCTTCTTCACTAGAAACGGTCCGACCCAGACAGGTGCCCATTTGCCCAATGTACTGCTCTGATTCGAGGGCTTCATCTTGAGGACCAGATCACCAACCTTAATGTCCCTGGGTTTCACTTTTTTGTCAAAAGCACGAGCCATTCTCTTCTTATATGCCCGGTTATGCTCCATGGCTTTTAATCTGCGTTCATCTAACAGTACCAATTCATTGTATCGACTTTGGAGCCATTCGATCTCATTCACTTCATTCTCGAGCAATACCCTGAGGGATGGAATCTCTAGCTCAATGGGAATAACATCCACCGTTTCGTAAGTTAGGGCATATGGAGTTGCACTGGTAGCAGTTCGAATTGAAGTGCGGTAGCCCCATAATGCTAAATGCAGTTTCTCCGGCCAGTCCCTTCCTCGATCGGCCATCTTCTTTATGATTCTCTCCAAGTTCTTATTGGCAGCCTCAACAGCACCGTTCATCTGGGGTCTGTATGGCGAGGACTTGTGGCGCTTGACCCTGTATTCAGTGAGCAGACGATCGGTCTCTCCTTCAAAGTGAGTTCCATTGTCAGAAATGATCTCATTCGGGACTCTGTAGCGGCAAAAGATTTGTTCTTTTATGAAGTGGGCAACTTTCTTAGCTATAAGCACTTTGTAGGACGCGGCTTCCACCCACTTTGTGAAGTAATCGACCGCGACCAAAGAAAATGAATGTCTATTGCTCCCTGATGGAGTTATCTTCCCGATGACATCGATTCCCCATGTTGCAAAGGGCCAAGGAGTTGTCATACAATATAGATCATGAGGAGGGATGTGGTTTAGGTTGGAGAACCGCTGGAACTTATCACAAGTCCGCACAAACTGGATACAATCAGTCTCCATGGTGTTCCAGAAGTAACCCAGCCTGATAATGCTATGCATAAGGGATCGGGCGTTCATGTGAGGCCCGCAGGCGCCGTTGTGAACATCTTACATTACTCTGAGCTTTTTCTTTGCTGATACAGAGCAGGAGAGGGCAACCTTCCCTTTTCTTCCATAATTCATTGCCAAGTATGACGTACTGTGCTGATAGCCTTTTTAGAGCTTGCAAACTCTTGGCCCGAACACCTTTTAAGTCTTCTTCTTTATCAACGGGGAAGGATGCTTCACCATACTTAATATACTGGAAGATCTGGTTGTACCATGGCTCGTCGACGGTTTTGATCTCTATTTCATAACAATATGCAGGATTTTCTCGCCTTCCGACCCTGAACGGCTTGATTGACTTTCCCTCTGGTATTTCTACCAAAGAGGCCAGAGTAGCTAGTGCATCGGCAAATCTGTTCTTATCTCACGGCAGGAATTGGAATGACACTTCCTTAAACTGGCCGACGAGTTCTACAATGTAAGCATGATACCTCTGGAGACATGGGTCTGTAGTTTTCCATCTGTTGGCGGCTTGGTTAATTATCAGTTGGGAATCACCAAACACTTCCAATTCGTCCACATTTCGTTCAAGGGCAGCTTCAAGATTGGTTATGCAAGCTTCATATTCGACTGCATTGTTCGTGACTGAGAAGTTTAGCTTGATAGCTATGGGGGTGTGCATCTCATTCGGGTCTCCTAGTACCATCCCGATGCCGTTACCTCTTTTGTTCGCTGCACCGTCAAAGAATAGCTGCCACCAGCTGCCATTTTCTACTACAAAAATCCCTTCATCTGGAAAGTGGAGGTCTGGTCCTCGGACTTCTGTGCTGGGGGAGTCAGCCAGCTGATCTGGCAAAGCCTATCCTTTGATTGCTTTCCGGATCACATATTTGATATCAAATTCAGCTAGGAAGAAGGTCCATTTTGCCAATCTGGTGGAAATGTTGCCTCTGTCACCCTGAAACAGGTACCTGATTGGGTCCATTTTTGAGACCAGATGTACTGTGTGGGATAGCATGTAGTGCTTTAGCTTTCTGACCACCCAAACCAGAGCTGCGCATGTCTTCTCTAGGGCAGAGTAATTCAACTCACTACCTTGGAATTTGCGACTGACAAAATATATGGCATTCTCGACCTTGGAGTCCTTCTTCTCTTGCTCTAGCATGGTCCAGATAGTTGTATCTGTGACCGTCAAGTATAGAAGTAGAGGTTTGCTTTTATGAGGTGGGCAAAGAATGGGAGGATTAACAAGGTAAGCTTTGATTCTCTCGAAAGCTAGCTGGCATTCCTCATTCCAAATCACCTCCTGATTCTTCTTTAGCAGCTTAAAGATTGGCTCACACATGGAGGTCAGCTGGTTAACAAATTGGCTGATGTACTGTAGACGGCCCATGAAACCCTTTACCTCGAAGACAATTCTGGGCGGCTTCATCTCAACAATTGCCTTGACCTTTTTGGGATCTACTTCAATGTCGCGCTCTGTAACCATATACCCCAAGACCTTACCATGGATAACCCCAAAGGTGCACTTGGCTGGATTTAATTTCATGGAGTGCTCCCGAAGTCTGTTGAAGAACTTCCTTAAATCAGTGAAGTGCTGTCCATCTGACCCTTTCGAATGAATAATCATATCATCAATGTACACTTCAATCTCCTTATGGATCATGTCATGGAACAGGGTAGTGACGGCCCTCTGATAGGTAGCCCCAGCATTCTTCAGCCCAAACGGCATTACTGTGTAGCAATAAGTGCCCCAAGGAGTGGTAAATGCTGTCTTGTCTTGATCTTCCTCGGCCATTTTAATCTGATTATAACCTGCAAAGCCATCTACAAAGGATTTGACTTCATAGTTTGCTGTCGCATCCACAAGCATGTCAATGTTCGGCAGGGGGAAGTCATCTTTGGGACTAGCCTTGTTGAGGTCCCGAAAGTCTACGCAAACACGTACTTTTCCGTTTGCTTTTGTGACCGTTACGATGTTTGCCAGCCAAGTCGGATATTCGATCACTTTGATAAAGCCCACCCATAGGAATTTCTCAATCTCTTCCTTGACCTGTAAGGACCACTCGGGCTTGATCCGCCTCAGTTTCTGCTTGATCGGCTTGATCTCTGGATCTAGAGGTTTACGGTGCTCTACGATAGATGTATCCAACCCAGGCATGTCTTTGTAGGACCAGGCAAAGACGTCTATAAACTCTTTGAGTAGCTCGATCAGGGTATCCCATTCAACTCCGGAGAAGAAGCTGCCAATTTGCATTTCTTTGGGTTCCTCAACTGTTCCCAGGTTCACCATTGTCAATATCTCGTCGGCAGCTTGGGCCCGGCTTTCCTTTCGCTCGCAAACCTGCCTGCTTTGAATTATTTTCTAAAATTTGTTCATCTATTAAGTCTGCATTATCTTCAATTGAATCTGGCTTAATTATTTTTAAATCTTGATGATTATTTTTTGTTAAGCGTTCAATCGTTAGATTTGCAATCACGGGATACTCAGAAAGATTGACCATTTTATTCAAAGCGAAGGGAAAGACAGTGTCTACAATGCGACGACGGTCTTCCGTCGTGAGGATGTCAGACCGATCGAAGGACTCAAAGTCAATTACCAGGGATTCTGGGGAATGACTCAAGACACGGGGAATAAACTTAGACGCGGAGGGACAGGGACGAGGCTTGAGCCCAAGCTTTTTGATCATAGTCTCCCTGTCAGCGACTGGTCCTTGAAATGAAGTCCAGTTCTGCAACGGCCTCTCTGCGACGGTCTCCAAACTGTTCAGATTCACAACTGGCCCCTTCTCAAATTCCAACATGGCCACTACCTCACTGTCAGAGGAAAAGTCAATCAAATCTCTGGGCTCTTCAGAAACAACAAACCCTTCTGCGGGTATCTCCTCTATAAACATATCCTTCTCAGGCTCTAATAGCCCCTGATTTTCAAACAGATTTACCAAGTCACCATCCATGTCTATAGGGTCTGTACCGCGGATCTTGTGTATGATGGGCTCATCCAGAGCAAGCTTCTCAAACTGGTCGACATAATCGGGCCCCCAGAAATGGTAGATGTTCTCATATGTGGCAGTGACACAGGGTCTTCTGGGCATACTGACGAGCATTTCCTTTACTGGGTTCTGACTGGTGGCAAACCTTCGAATTGTTCTCATCCTCTCTTCTGCTTGACTCAGCTTCGGCTCCGGGCAAACAAACATTTCCCCATCCTCCTTGACGAAGTGCCTATTTAGAGACCAGCTATAAGGACGCATGTCAGGCCTTCTGTATCTTTTGTCGGAAGCTAAAGTCATCCTTTCTTTGAGCGCTTCGGCCTTATCATACGCTTTGTCCACTCCAGTCACGACATATCCCAGGCCTCGCCTATTTCTCTTGGGTTCTGGCATCACAAGCTTACACGGTCCCTGTTGGCGCTTCCCTAGCCCCAGGCCCGGGATGTAGCTCATTCCTCTCATCATTTTCAACACGGGAGGAATCTTGTAGGAGGAAGTTGTCAAATCTATAGTGCAGACCTGCCCTTTAGGCTTTTCGATCGTGAATCCACTGAGCATCAGGTTCTTCTGGTCAAGTTTGATTTCCATCACTGACATGGTATTGGCGCTGGTCTCCCCAATAGTGACGCTATCCCCATAAATGGTTGTCAAAACTCCGTCCTGCACAAACTTCAAACACTGGTGGAGGGTAGAGGCTACAGCTCCGATTTCATGTATCCACGGTCTACCCAATAACACCGAGAATGTGACGGGAATGTCGATAACTTGGAATTCTACTGCCATCTCCTTACTCCCAAATAACAGATTCAACGAGACTATCCCCAAAACTGCTCTGGATGTTGAATCATAGGCTTTTATGGTCTGGTTGGATGGCTTAAGGCTCTGTGCGTCAATGTCTAGCATGCTCATCATCTTGGCAGGAAGCACATTCATGGCTGTCCACCAACACATGGGGGATTCGACGTCCCTCCAAAGGCACAGTGATGTGTAGAGACTCATTATGCTTTGAACCGTAAGTGGGTAAGTCTAGGTCAGTAAAAGTGATGATGTTCCCATACTATGCAGTTCCAATTAGCTGACAGGCCTCATCTGGAGTGGCGTTAACAGACACTTTGGTTTTGGATAGAGCCTCTTCCAACTTTAGTTTGTGGGGGTAGGAGGATGTATGTAGAGACCATAAGAGATATCAGCCTGGGTTCTCTTTAACTGTGTCAAAATCGGGTCCTCGCGGATTTCCTCACTTTCTGCTGATCTGTAGGGATCCTGAGAGGCCTGGGGATTCAAAACCGCAACTCCTTTGCCTTTCTCGGATGGATCAGCACTATCCATTCCCAACATTCTTCCCGACCGAGTCAACAAATTGACCTCTTGATCATTCTCAACCACAAAGATTTTAATGGCCTCTTTGAGTTCGGCTAGTGTAGGCGGAACAGGACGAGTGCTGTATGGCCACGCTGCCTGTCTTATCTCATTCACGGACAATGGTGCATCCAGGTTAGCTGCTATCCTAAGCTCCTCCAAAGAGATTGGGGATTCTCTAGGAGCCATGGAGGATATAGCGTTAATGACCAAACACTCTTCGTAATCATCGTACTCAACAACATTATTCAAATCATACAAATCATCAAGATACAAGACGTAGCAAAAGTTGTCTTTCATTTCATTGGAACAAGGAATTACATCAGTCATAACCTCATTACAATCACCACTAACATTTACATTTACAGACTCTCCAAACTCTATTACATTGACGAAGTAATCTTGACCATAGTCGATGAGATTCACGTTGTTGCTGGGCAGAGGGTTGTTGACGACGTTAGGACGAGGGGACTTTTCAATCTTCTTTTCATCCACAAGGCCTTGGATAATCCTCTTGAGGGTGAAGCAAGTATTGGTGGTGTGCCACGGGTACTGATGGAACCGACAATATTTGCTTGTGTCAAGATTGGGATTGGGATTAGCAGGGCTGTAGTTCTCCAATGGCCTTATCATGCCGGTTCTGAGCAATCCATTGTAAACTTCTTCCGTAGTCATACCCAAGTCGTCAAACTTTCGTTGCTGCTTCAGCTGGAATCTCCCATTATTAGGCCCATTATTACCTCCTCCTTGCAGATTATTGACGATGTTGTCCTTAACCACTTCTCTTCCTTTCGGTGCCATGGCAGAGACTGGGTTAGTTGTCCGATACCTGAATCCTCCTCTTCCGCTATTACCGCTAGCATTCACACCCGGAGTTTGATTAAAAAGCCTGTTCTCACTGCGGGCGCCCATTCCGACCATTTCCCTGAGATCTGGGTACCAACCTTTTCCGATGGCCTCCCTTAGCACCGATTTCACGCATGACAAGAAAATGTCTTTCTGATCTTGAAGGGGGATTGGCTCTGATAGCTCGTTAAGTTTGGCATTCCACCGCTTATAGAATTCTGTGATCGACTCGTCATTTTTCTGAATGGTCCCCACTAAGTCATCTCGGGTGGTACGCCACTCTAGATTGCCTCTATACTTCTCCAAGAAAGTCTCTGTGATCTGGCTCCAGGTGGAGCGGCATTCTTGCTTGAGAGCCAAAAACCAAGTGAGCGCCGGTCCTTTCAAAGTTAGATGAAAATGAGAAGCCATAAACTCGAGCGTGCAGCCCATCGCCCCCATTGTCATGACGTAAGTATCCACATGAGTCTTTGGGCAGGCCGTACCATCAAAATCCATCTTTGGCATCTTAAACTTATGGGGCATAGGCGTTACTTGAGCCGGGTCTACCACCTTGAGACCACTAGAACCCACAGTCAATCTATCGATTTGCTGTTGCATCTGCTTCAATAAAGCTGTTACTTCTGGAGTCAAACCCGGAATCTGGGGAATAGCAGGAGATACAGTTGAAGACGGTACTGGGAACTCAGGAGCAGATCTAATGGGCAAGGCAGCCGAGGGAAGACCGAAAGTACTGGGGATACTGATATTGATATCCAACAAACTGACTGAGCTGGGAATCCTGTTCCCGTACATGTCATAACCATTGAACTGAACACTGGGATTCTGGGGTCTGAACTGCACTAACTGGCCTCCAAAATGACCAAGGGTAGAAAATCCGATACTAATGCAAGGAGCTGAATACGGGGTGGAACCATACAGGTGATGGGTGAGAGGAGAACAAACTGCGGGCTGATGGAAGTTGCCTTGGAACTGAGACTGCGGATACTGTGGAATACTGTCTTGACAAATCTGATTTCCTGAAAGATGATACTGACCATTCTGCTGAAGGTTGGACTGACCATACTGATAATTGTCGGGGTACATGATGAATTGGGGTTGGGAATAGCTTGCTTGGAACTGAGATACGTACTGAGCTTGCGGCATCGAGGCATTGGGAGCTGGAGAGGAAGTGAGATCGAAGAAGTTCGATGGTTGGCCTCCACTTTTGCTAAGACCCTGCTGAGTATCATGGTTATGCACTTGAGAGGTTGGGGGAGGAAACCTTCCTTGGGCATTCACAATCATTCCTGGAGACAGCATTTGATCTGGGCGCGGAGCGTAACTCATGGGAGGAGGCATAGCATGGTAGCTAGGTTGAGCAGGCTGAACAGGAGAAGCAGATCCGATCCCGTTGTTGCTGTCTTCAGTAATTTCCTCATAAGAACCATCTTCTCGACGGAGTATTGCGATTCCCTTGGCCCTCATAGCCTCGACAAAGCGGGTATGGGCCTCCTCCTCTCGGGCCTTGGCATTCTGAGCCAACAAGCGGGCCTCACGTTCCCTGGCCAAAGCAGCTTCCAAAGTTATTCTCAACTCTTCTGCAGACATGTTGTTCAAACCCGGTTGTCCCATCGAAATCGAACCTCCAGCGGACTGAGCAGTAAACACATCACCATTCCCGGCCATATCTGATTCTGCACTGACTAAAGCCTCGGAAACTGTTTGAACTTCTTTGACAACCCGGATGAAATGAGCTCCCGAAACAGATGAGCAGATCCAACTCGCCGTAGCTGCAGGGGTAGATACGGGTTTATAAGGTAGTGGAGGAAGAAGACTTTTGAGGAAAAATGGGAGAGGGAAAGGAAAAGAGGGACAGACTCGCGCAAACAATTTATTTATCTTCAAGTATAAATCAGTGTTTTAATCCTAAGTATGGTTGGGAAAGGAGAAGCCTTTATTTGCGCAAACTACACCTTGGGGAAAGCCTAGGGACGCAACGTTCAAATTACACTAAATGCTTTGTATTTGAAATTAATAATAGGTAATGATACCTAAAGAAGACCTAACACGATGTGAGACGGACGAGTGGTCCAAATTTCTGGGGAAATTTGGGCAGCATAACGGGTATTCTCGAAGAATTTCCAAGAAAAATTCGGCATGACCTCTCGTCGGTGCATGGTGACAATGCGGCATGATCTCTCGTTTAGGACACGCCACGGGAGTGACATGTCCCCACGTGAAATCATGTTGCGTTGGAAACATGCCCACAAGGTGCAATGTTTTGGGGAAGGTATAAGGACCTATCGTAAATTTCTAAAAACAATTCATTTTGGTGTGATTAAAACGTTGTATCAAAAAACCAACCGTGGGTATGGTTTAAGTGTGGCGCCACCTATAACGCGCTAGGGGGATTGGTTTGACATTAGGCGCTCAAGCGTAGGCGAATATTATCACCGTCCGCGATGCCGTCAATCGCACCCGAGGGTTCTAAATCTATGTGGTGTAGTGTGCAGATGACTATATTATTTTATTTACGAAAAACAATTTTTTTTTTATTTTTTATTAAAAAAAAAAAGATAAAATAAAAAACACACACACTCCCACAGGGAACAAGGGGAAACATCAATCAACTGAGCAATCTTGATTCAAGGGTTTGCCCTCAAACCAGCACTTGGGACATGTTCAGTGACCATTCCTGTTGCATGACACAGGACAGCAAGGAACAATGCTGTCGCACGACCAGGATAGTCACTAAACCAGAATCCCTGCAAAACTGGAATCAGCCCCTGCCTCTCCTCGGCAAGGAACAGAGCAACACAACAAAGCATAATACAATAGCCACAAAAAGCACACAATGGACACACAAGTCATAAAATCTCATAAAAATGCATGTACCGCACAAGATCATCAAGGATGCACATAAGATGAATACATTGGATGTCTAAGTGAACGAAAGCATGACCCTCTTAGTTTTGAAAAACAGGTTTTCAAAAGTGTAGTTCCCCAGCGGAGTCGCCACTGAATGTGCGCTCGCCCGAAATAAAAATTTTGGTTTTCAAATGAAAAAAGTTAGGAGTCGCCACGCCATGTTTAAAGGTACACTTTGAATAACCTTTTGAAAGAGAAATGGGTCTGGGGGTCAGGTTACGTGTTGGGAAGAACCGAGAGTTCACCCAACACGCCTCGTCCGTAGACGAGTCTTTCTAAATTAGAAATCCAAATAAGTCAAAACATGTGCAAACAATGATAATAGACAAGTGCGGTAAAACATGAATTTTATTAAACGAATGAGATTATTACAACTTGTAGACCAATTGATCAGGGAGGCCACATCCCATTACAACAAGGATAACAAATTACAATTGAAACCAAATCTTCTGCAAAGGACCACTTATGTCGCGTGACACAGGACCTAGGGGTAGGTTGTGTCGCATGACACCAATGGTCACCTGGCAGAGACCTTACAACACCCAGATTACAGCAACCTCATAACACAAAGCCTAATTACAGAATAGATTGAACATTAAAACAGCATAGTCACCTTAATTGAATGACAATTAAACTAGGCAACACAACTTACAACTGAAGGATGATCCCTACAGATGGGCAC
The DNA here is from genome assembly GCA_022495995.1 of Adenophora triphylla var. japonica. Lineage (NCBI taxonomy): Eukaryota > Viridiplantae > Streptophyta > Magnoliopsida > Asterales > Campanulaceae > Adenophora > Adenophora triphylla. Next base: position 231,607 of record JAFEMH010002331.1, on the reverse strand, counting down.
GATGTGTCGCGTGACACAGGACTCCTCATGTCCAAGTGTGTCGCGTGACACATGTTTACCATCTGCAGGAACCTTACAACTGAGAGACAGATTCAACAGATGCCAAACCAGATCAAGCAATTATACCAAGGCCAATCAGAACAACACGAATCACAGACAGATCAACCAAAGGAGTATGGATATGAGAGATCCACACTCCCTTGACATCCAAATTGCAATTACAAGTAAATCACATCATGAACATGCAATTGGATCAAGTAACAACAATTCAAATAGAGAGATTGCAGTTGCCACTGGATAATCTGAGGCGAATGGAGCCTAATTATCAAGTGGAGGGGAAGGAATAACAATGAAACAAATAAATGAGAGAGAGAGAGAGAGATGGAAGGAGATGTTACCCTTGTAGTCCTCAACTTCCACACCAAGATAGGTGCAAAAGTCTTCGATTCAGCTGCTCGAGTGGAGATTTAGACACGGATGGAGAGCTGGATTGAGGTCTTCAAGGTGTTTATGAAGTATGAAGGTAATTGGGTAGGATGTGTATGAGAGATGAAGGAATTGGATGGGAATTGGTTGGTTTTTTTGTGTGGGGGGAGGAGAGAGAGAGAGGTTCTGGTGTGATTTCTGCAGAGTAACATTGTGGAGTGAAATTGGGATCCATTTCTGAGAGGGGGAGGGTCTTATTTATAGCTGCTGATCATGGTCACATTGTGTCGCACGGCACTCTGTAACTACTTTCCAAGGCTTCGAGTTTTCGTGTGACAGGAAGTGTCACCAACCGTTTTTGGTGCCAAATCTGGTTCTGGAACATTCTAGGATAATACCCAAAAGGTCCAAAATAGATTTATTCCATTTAGGTCACTTGGCATGAGCAAAGTACAAAAAAGTACTTCCTTTGCGAGAAACTTATGAAATGTTTCCGAAAGTCTCTGAATAGACCGGGAATTTACCAAAATGCCCCTTAAGGCAATTTTATCATATTAAAATGCACCTAAAAGGGTTACGAATTGGATTGGCGTACTTACAGTTACAATCCGTTAACTGACTCTTTCCAAGTTAACGAGCATCCGTTAAATTTCACCTTCTAAGTTAACGAGACTTTCCATGACTACCCCGTGCTACCTTTGACATGATCGGATTCATGATGGGAAGGATGATAAGTCAAGATGGAATTTGTCCCTCGAAAGAGAGATGTTTTGCTTGGGCCCCTCGATGAGTGACAATGATGAAAGTGTATGGCCATACCCCAATACGATTGGACTGTCATTATACTCAGTATCGAGAAAGCATTGAACAAATACAAGTTGACGTGGACCATGACTTGTTTTCAATATAACATCGTGAGACAAAGGGAGAAATGGAATGTACCATTGGAAACGTGAACTCTTACGTTATATTATTTGGGTAGACATAATGGCTTGCTAGAGTCCACTTATCTTTTATGTGGACTGATATGATCGGGCTCATTGCCAACATAATATAATCCTATTGGGTCACACATAACTAGAATGAATTGGGTAAACCAAAGAAAGAATGATTGAGAATTCCTGATATGACTTAAGCAGTCGCGCGACACAACTTGCCCATAGGCTTTGTGAGGTCGCGCGACAACTTAAAGCCACAGAGGCTGTCAACAGCTTGTTTCCTAATTTGATTAGGGCACAAACTCTAAATACTAATGTAGTATAAATATGAGTCTGTGATTAGGGCACAAACTCTAAAGGTTTCTCAATATTCTTCATAGGGTTTAAGGATCTAGCAATCCGTAAGAACCGTTCTTGGTTCATTCTTACTTGTGGATACTACTAGAGGGTCTTCGCTTGTACGATGATCAAGGCCTGGAGTTCAAATTGTCCAAAGCAATCTGAATATTTAAGTCTTGAAAATTCATGTTTGTGATCCAAAATCACATTGTTTATTTGTTCGATAGCTCAAGAACGGAAAGCGTTCAAGGTTGGTTATTTCTATCTCATAGGAATTCAAGTTAATTGTATAGAACGGATCCTAGGGCTCTTGGGTTTTGTGTTATTTGATGCTTAATTCCGCTGTGCATGGACCCATAAAACCCAACAGTGGTATCAGAGCCCCGTTCATATTGTTAAGTTTGAATTGGCATGCTAGAATTAAGATATAAATTATTTATATGCTTATTGCATGTTTTTGTATGTGATAGTTTTATTGTTTTTGTAACAATGTTCCAAAATCGTTTTCTGTTCATATTGAATTAAATCTGTTAAAAGTTGTTTATGTGATTTAATTGCTTTATGATTGGAATTGATTGAAATTCAGAAAAACTACCAGACTGGCTTCTTACGTCGTGCGACATAGTTGGCCACGAGGAGTAAATCTGGTAGTTGGGCTTGGTATGCCACGCGACAGATCTAGCCAACTGGCTGATGTTGCCGCGCGACATAACTTGCCAGTATGGGCCGAATTAGTTTATTAATTTTTCTGCTAATTTGTGATTATGTTTATAATCTGAATATGTTTTTCTCTTAATTTGGATCTATAAATTTTTGGAAATTAAATTTATAGGGCTATGCTAGATTAATTCATTATTTATGCATGCTTAATTAATTTAAATGTGATATTAATTAATTGTTGCGATGCATGAATTGTATGTTCTTAAGTGTTAAGAATTTTGTTAGATGTTTAGTTGAAACATTGAATTTTAATTTCCTGAATGTTTAGTTGAAGCATCAAAATTTTGGTTTTCTGATTGTTTATGAGAATTAAGTCAGTTTACGCAACATCCAAAAGGAATCTGATTGTTTGTGAGAAACAAGTCAGTATACAAAGTAGTGATTACGTTGCAAATCAGAGCTGGTGTTCTAATTGTGCATGTCTAGGAGAGTTCTGTCGAAAGGAGAGATTTGGTACTTAAGTAGTCCTTGTGACTCACCTATCTTTCTAGGAACTACCCTGGTGCACGATTATGATTATCTTTGCTGATATGCTTATAATCTGCTTTAAAGAACCTTCATTTAACTTTTAAGTTCTTTATGCCAATCCATGATTAAAACACTTGAGACCACTCGGATAGTTTTGGGTGGGCTTGCCATAGCAAGGTGCTTTGATTCTATTCGTTGTGCGAGCAAGATGAGGAAATGGTGGTTCCTATACGTTTAAAGTGGATGAACTTAATTGGGTTATCAAAATGGTTTTGGACCCAAGGCATAAGATGAGATTAAAATATCCTTAGACATATGATGTCTTAAATAAATCTCATAAAAGATCTAAGAGTCATATACGATATGATTGGTGTTTTCTACCTAATTAATTTTAATCTTGAGCGGTGGGCCATAGCATACTTGAGATTAAATTAAAGTTGGATCTTAGCCCATTAAATTATATTATGCTTATTTGCATTGAAAGGTGTATAATTTAGTGGGAGTATTTGTGAAATACATGAGTTTCTCTTAGATGATAAATGTGTTGATATTGATATATGTTCATATAATTTGCATATTTTGTTGTAGAAGTAGCATTACACAAGTAATTGCAATTCGTCCTTATAAAGGACAAAATTCAAAAGGAATGGTACAGATAAATCTGATTGGATCAGAAGCCTAAAGAATGGTTCTTAGGCAAATGTGTACGTTCTTGATGAATCCATTCCTACTAAACCCATTGCAAATGTTGCAAAGGGCAGATAAGGAGCAACATTAGAAACATATTGATGATTCTAATGATATTGCTTGTCTTATACTGGCCACCATGTTCCAAGATTCTTATGAAGAACCTTGAGCACATGGTAACTGCTTTTGTTCTAAGCACAACGCATAAAGGAAATGTTCCAAGTGCAAGCTAGGCAAGAGAGGTTTAATTGTGTTAATGGTTAACACAAGATAGGGGTTTAAAAGGAAACATAAAGTAGGTAAAGCAAAGGTTGCTAAACCTAGGGCAAAAGTTGCCAAAGCCGAAGAGGCTAAACCCAAAATGTCTCAAAAGGATGCATTTTGCTACCATGGTAATGAGATTGTCATTGGATGCAAAGTTGCAAGGCTTATTAGGAAGGCCTAAAAGGTGAAGAAGGGCAATATGATTGCTACTGCTTTAAGTATCTATATGATAGATATTTTCATTTTGACTTCTTGTTCTTGGGTATATGATACCGGATTGGATCCCACATTTGTTTAAATGTGCAAGGAATAAAGAATAGAAAGCTACTCGAAGAATGTAAATTAAACCTATGCGTGGGAATGAAGCAAGAGTTGCTGCATTAGCCATAGGGACTTATGAAGTCAATTTACCTAGTGAACTAGTACATGTTTCGAACAAATGTTACTAAGTTCCGGATTTGGGTAGGAGTATTATTTAGTTTCTTATATGGATGATGAAGGATATAATTTTCTTATTGATAATAAGAAGTTTTATATTTATTTAATGATATGCCTTATTGTATTGCATATGTCATTGAATGGTCTTCATATCCTTAATGATGAGAAACAAAATAATATTGAAGATGTCTAAAATATAAATGGGAAATCTAAACCGAATAATATGAACAACGCGTTCATATGGCATTGCCGGTTTGGTCAGATAAATAAGAAACATACATCTAAACTCCATTAACATGGACTTTTTGACTCATATGACTCTGAATCATTTGAGGAATGTGGATCTTGTTTATTGGGATTATTGACCAAATCACCCTACACTAAGAGTAGTGGGAGGGCTAGTGACTTATTGGTCATGATACATGAGATGTATATGAAATTGTCACGGCTTGAATCACAAGTGATATCCAAGGTGATAACAGCACCAACGATAGCACTTGGGATGGCACACACACACACTTCGAAAATAAAACAATTTTGTAAAAGAGTTTGCAGCGGAATAAAAACACCAAAATTGTTTTTCTCAAGTTATATAAATATAACTTGAGAGTGCCTCTTAGGCAAGACTTTATAATCACTATGAATGAAGTTACAAAGCCGAAAGTTCCCTATAGCTATATCTATTTTATGCTCTATGGAACAAGAGATAAAGAACGGAATCCTATCCTAGCCTTCACACACCTTGATACCAAAGTAATCAAGTGCGAAATTACAAGGGAGAAAGGATTAAAAAGAACCAAACAAAGAACTCTATCTCTAAGCTTTTCGAAGGTGTGAATGTGAAATAATTGGCATGTCTTCAAATAAACCTTCCAAGCTTATTTATAGTCTTCAAATACTTGAAGGCTACTCCAATAACAGCCTTGGGGCTGGTCTTGCACGTGGAGGAAGTGTAGGGAGAGTGGGTTAATTTGTTTCCACAATTCTAGCTCCCACTTCCTATTTTGTAGCAACCAAGTTGTTGAATCCTCAAGCCATGCTTCCACGCCTTGTACTCCCTTGCTTTCTCATCCTTGTACCTCTTCTATAACTCAGCAACAACCTTTGACAAAGTCCACATACATATTGTTGTTGAATGCCAAAATTACGAATTAATACATAAAATGTATTAATTCATTTCTTCCAATTTCCACATGTGTCTAGCTCCTTCTTTGATGCTATTGCACCACTGAAATATAATCATAAACCATAGACTATACGAGACCATATTAGCACGTTAGTCCATTAAATAACAAACAAGAAATATACAACTATATAATTTTCGAGTCCAGGAAATCATACGTGATATCACTTGGGAAATCATCTACGATATCACTGCGATTACACTAACAATCTCCCCTTAGTTGGATATTTCTTTCCAAACTTAATGTGTTGCTGTCCTGTAGGATAAGTCTATATACAAATGTACAGAGCATAGACCATAGAATAATATCTCCACAAAAATTAACTCCCCCTTAATCAAGGAGCTAATCCTAAACAATGATTTATCATAATAAACTAATTTATTTCAAACTTTAAAAAGTTTTGAAATAAACTAAGTAACCATTAAAAACCATAACCATTGTAGCAAAATATCATCCAAAATTAGCAAAAAAAACATCCTAGCAGATTAAGTTATTTAACAAACCACTAAAGTGTTTTAGCAAATATAAACAAAATAAAAGTAAATTGTTTAAGGAACCACCACATCACCAAAATAAAAACATTGTTTGTAGGACCACCACAAAAATAGTCACCCATATGATAGCGGCAACATAAACCTTCGGGTTTATCAACCTTAAGGTTCGGCTTTCTTCTTCTTCAAACTCCTCTTCTTCCTCTCCTTCCTCTGATCTCCTTCCCTATCACTTCCACCATCACTTGGGCCCGGCCGGTGGTAGCACTGCCGATAGCACCGACTCCGGAAGTTCCGAGCGACGAGATCCTCCCCTGTTTGGGAAGAAATTTCATCAATAAAAGCATACATTTACTGCTTAAGCTTAGCCCATCCCTCGGCAAGTTCTCCTATTGCACTTGGTTTGTTTGTGCGGGAAGTTGAGAAGCTGTAGCCTTTGGGATTGATGGTCCGAGTTGCCCAAAAGATTCATCATGTTGTGCGAGAATACTTGCGGCATCGGTTCCTGCAAAAGTATGAGGGGCAACACTGAGGAAGCACTTGGGGTATCACGTGAGATAGCTTGGGAGGAGCGGGGGTTGTTTCATCAGATTTGTTCCAAGGAAGATCTTTAGTATACCTTTTACCCTTTTCGGTTGTTGATCAACGGTATAGTACTCGGGTTCGGTGGTAAAAACATCGGAGGCTTCAATGGGCAAGGATTGAAATACCAAAACTTTGAAGATTAGAGAAGGATAGGGGAAAAAGCTAATGTTCACTTCCTTTTTCTACCCCATGAAGCTAAGTGTTTAAACACTAATCTTCCAAAGTTAATCCTTAAATTTTTACCCAATCTATACAACACATTCGCATGCTCCAAAGTCACAATAGGTTCATTAGTTGTAGGAAGCCAATTGAAGATGCACGGTTTGTGTAGTACGAGAATAGAGAGAAGATAATCTAGAAGCATGAAGTTTCTCTTTCAAAGGCCAAGACTGCAGTTTGTTGTGAGTGAGCAATTTTACCATTTCATCTCTATTGACCCTAATGCTCTCATCATCTACATTAGGGAGGCCTAAAACTTTGTTAATCGGGGGCGGGAGTAAAAGAATAGACTCTTCCCCTAACAAACACTTTTCCATATTTAGCAGACCCTTCATCATCCAAATGAGCATGCAAATTGGCAAAGAAATTGCGAATAACACTCTCAACAAAAAGCGATGCATGATTATTAGCATTAATAAAATTCTGTCCTTTAAAAGCGAACCACTCCTTCCTTTTCCAAGCGACCCTCATCAAGTGTGTCAACCTGCTCTTTTAAAATCCTCTTACTTAGACTATTCAACCAAAGTTCCATATTTTCCTTTTTATAATACTCCAAAGTAAGAAAAGGTTTTGGAAAAGCTTTATCCTCTTCGGTTTGAGTAACCTCATCACCAATTATCACTAGAGGAATGTTTAGGAACGAGGAAGAGGGGGCAAGTGTTACCTCGATGATATCCTCTTCTTGCTAGCACTTCGGTAGCACTCACGGTTTGCCCTTGGCCTTCTTTTACGAAAATCGAGAGAGTCTCCTCTTCATCACCATCTACCCAAGCATCAAATGAGTCCACGAAGGCTCCTTTTCCTTGTTTGCTTCAAAGTTCTCGTCACTCACATGGGGTGAGGACACATCAATAGAGCTTTACGAGACTTCAACTGGATCAAGAGAGGTATTTGAAGTTGCCTTGGACCTGATTGATCTAATGCGGTTGGAAGACCTCCTTTTTGCGATTTGGGGAGACAGCTTGGCAGTTGGGGCTTTCCTCTTCCTTTTTGGCTCGGTAGGGATGAGAGTCACCTTAGGAATGCCTTGATCAAATGAGGTAATGGGGCCAGAGGTAGGAACAATTGCCATTGTTGGTGGAGAAGAGCTTGGAGTGATCATTGGGGAAGTTTCCATGGCCACGCGAGATGCCACGGAAGGAGCAATGCTAGGTGAGATGTCCATTTGGTCCGTGTGAGATGGTTCGGCATTGGTATTGGATGGAGATGCCATGGAGATTTGAGGGATTTTTGGAACGTATTTTGACCTAGGTTTAGAAGAGAAGAAGACGCTGGAAGGGGGTTTTAGAGAGAGGAGAGGGTAACGTATAGAGAGAGAGACGGAGGAGGTTGAGAGAAAATAGGAAGGAGGAGATTAAATGGGGAACAAACTCTTAATTTGATTTGGCATCTTAAGAACCTATCTAATCTACTCCTATTTAATCTCAAACTAATCCCTATCCACTCATTTTTAACACAAACCCTAACCACACCTTTTAAAACCTCAAAACTTTATTAAACAAACAACACGGTTGCAACATTAAAAAATAAAATAATTTTTTTTTTTTTTTAAGTAAAAACGTAAAAAACAAAAAATAAGTAAACTAAATAATTTGTAACTAAGCCCAAAACATTATATGCACAAATTAAATAAATAAGGGTTAGTTACTTAATTAAGTTTACCAAAAATAAAGGAAACTTGTTGAAGACGTTTTCAAAATCGTAAACTCTTTAATTAAAAAGACTTTCAGATTTTGAGAAATTAATCAACAATATTTCGAAAAAATAAAAAAACTAATATAGCACACACTAATGTGTTAAGGCAATGATGGTAACACGTAGGATAACACATATGATATAAAACCCCTTGATAAATATTTTCATTTTCAAGCATTTCAAGCATAACAAGCTGAGCATTTTTCATGCACTTTAGGCATTATATGCCTATATATAATTTTTTAAGTACATTGCTTGTTAAACACGTCTCAATACACTTCTTTAAACAAGAAAGCATCGTAGTAACGAGCTCCGTGCTTCAAGTTATATTTCAAGTGTAGAGACCAAGTGATCTATGCCTTTCAAGTAGGGTACACTGTAGTAGCGAACTCCATGTCCCTAATACTTAGCATAAATCACCTCATACCTTCTCATTGGCAAGAGTACATCGTTGCGGCGAACACGGGTGCCACAGAGCTCGAGAGAATAGTATGGATAAATGCCTTTGTCTTTTATTTATCAAAAAGAAAATATTAGTGACTTTGTCACTTTAAGCATATGAAGGGGAATGATATCAGTCGTGCTAACCTAAATAATAACCTACCATAACAAAAAGGTCAGCATGTGCCACAGCTAGAACTAAGCTAGCTAAATTTAAACAAATAATAAAGTATATTTTTTTTTTTTTTTAAATAAATAAGCAAAGAAAGAAGGAAAAAAATACACTAATATACAAGTGTTACCCTAAGTGATAACATCACCTGGGGTAGCACAGACGAACAGACTCAGAGATTACAAAGACCAAGAGATCTTTTCAAACTAGAAAATCTCTCGTGGTCTAAAGCCTTGGTAAGATGTCAGCCAGTTGATACTTAGTATCAATATGATCAATATTAATTAGGCCTTTATCTACCATATCTCTAAGAAAATGATGACGTATGTCAATGTGTTTGGTACGGGAATGTTGAACTGGGTTTTTTGAAATGTTGATAGCACTCGGGTTATCACGAGGTACATAGTCAAAGAATTACTCTCTAGGCCATAGTCATCTAGCATATGTTTTAGCCAAATAAGTTGTGAACAACAACTACCGCCACATACTCGGACTTCATTTGTGGAGAGAGAGACACAATTTTGTTTACGACTATACCATGAGACTAAATTGTTGCCCAAGTAAAAACACCCCCACTAGTACTCTTCCTATCATCCATATCCCTGCCCAATCCGAGTCACTAAAGCCAACCAAATTGGTATTAGTATCCTTACTAAACCAAATCCCTAATTCACTTGTTCTGAAACATATTTAATTATCTTTTTGACCAGGAATTAAGGTGAGAGACTTTAGGATTGGCTTGATAACGTGCACAAACACACACGCCGAACATGATATCGGGACGACTAGAAGTGAGATAGAGAAGGCTACCTATCATTGAACGATAAAGAGTAGGATCAACATCCTCACCTACTTGATCTCTACCAAGTTTGAGAGAAGAACACATGGGGATTTTTGAACTTTTTGCTCCTTCCAACCCAAACCTTTTTACTAGGCTCTTTGCATACTTGCTTTGTGAAATGAATATTCCTTCATTTGATTGTTTCACTGCAAGCCTAGAAAGAATGTTAACTCTCCAATCATGCTCATTTCAAATGTTGATGTCATAGCCTCTACAAAATCTTTTAAACACGTTTGAGAAGTAGAGCCATAGACTATGTCGTCAACATAGATTTGAACAATGACTATTTCTTTGCCATGCCTTAGGATAAATAAGGTCCTATCCGCTTCACCTCTTGTGAATCCATATTCAAGTAAGAAAGAGGTTAAGCGACCATACCATGCACGTGGAGCTTGTTTCCAAGCCATATAAGGCTTTATCAAGTCTATATACATGGTTTGGTAGATGAGGATCCTCAAATCCTTTTGGTTGTTCAACAAAAACTTCTTCTTTTAAATAACCATTTAAAAAGGCGGCTTTAACATCCATTTGAAACAAAGTAATTTTTAGAAAACAAGCTATAGCCAAGAGGAGTCTTATGGATTCTATTCTAGCAACGGGAGGCAAAGGTCTCATCAAAGTCAACACCTTCAATTTGGGTGTAACCTTGTGCTACGAGACGAGCTTTGTTCCTAACAATATTTCCTTGCTCATCGATTTGTTTTTGAAAATCCATTTAGTACCAATAACATTTGTATTACTAGGACGTGGTACTAAACACCAAACTTCATTACGAGCAAATTGGTCAAGTTCCTCTTGCATGGCTTGTATCCAAAAATTATCTTTTAAAGCTTGAAATATTTTTGGGTTCTAAAGAAGAAACAAAACAGGAATATTTTACCTTGTGGTATGTGGTGGACATACACACATACCTTGCCATTTCACGGTCACTAAAATGTCCTTTGTTCCTTGTTTGTACCCCTTCACTAGCTTCTCCAATAATTTGAGAGGAAGGATGGTCTCTTTTGATCCTAGGCGGTGGATCCCTTCTCAAGTCTTCATGCACATGATCATCATCCGATTGTTCATCCTTATCGATTGCTTTGGATTGGTCTTGGGTGATACCGGAGATGCTATCCCATCGGTGGCAACACTTTGGCCACACACTGGGGTATCACTTACTTGATTTTGATTCTCCAGTTCTTCCGGCAATATTAATGGAGATTCTGTACTCCATCACTGTAACACTTGCTAAATCATCAAAAACAACGTTAATTGATTCTGAATGGTTTTTAACCTAAGGTTATAAACCCTATATGCTCGACCGTCACGAGCATACCCAAGAAATATAGCCTTATCACTTTTAGAGTCAAATTTAGCTAAGTAATCCCGATCATTTAGAACATAACACACACACCCAAATGTATGAAAATAATGAACCTTTGGTATCCTACCATTCAAAATTTCATAAGGTGTCATTCTAGTACCAGGTCTTAGAAAAACCCTATTGGCCGTGTGACAAGCTGTGTTTATGGCCTCGGCCCAAAATCTTTTGAAATTCTTTTTGAAAACAACATCAAACGTGCCATCTCAAGTAAGGTCCTATTTTTCCTTTCAGCCACCCCATTTTGTTGAGGTGTTTTAGGATCAGAAAACTCATGTTTAATTCCTTTTAATTCACAAAAAGTAAATAACAATGAATTATCAAACTCCGTTCCATGATGAGACCTTATTCGCATGATAAGAGCGAAAACATGTTTTTGATTTTAGCATGTAAGACTTTAAACTTTTCAAAAGTTTCGATTTTTCTTTTAAAAATATACCCAAGTAAATCTAGAAAAATCATCAACTATTACAAAAGTATATTTCTTACCTCCTAAAGCTGTCTACCTCAAGCTGGACCCATTAAATCCATATGCATTAATTGAAAACAGTGCGTTGTCCCAGAATACTCCTCATTATGTTGGGTAGCACTATGGGTAGCACGTGTTTGTTTACCTTTTAAACAATCTTCACATATGATTTTTGTACTAATGTCCAGACTAGGTATACCTCTTATAGCTTCAGCATTAATGAGTTTCACAATGTTACGAAAATGGACATGACCCAACTTTTGATGCCATAAGGTAGCATCATCAACCCTCACAGAATGACACACTTGTTTATCCTCAACAAGATAACAGTTATTACTTGACCTAGTACCAGTCATAACACAGTTATTGGTACAATCAAAGACTTCACAAGTGTTTTTATTGAATTTTACTTCAAGGTTGTCATCACAAAGTTGGCTAATACTAATTAAATTAGTTACCAGTCCATCAACATGCAAAACATTTTTCAAGGCAGGAAATCCAGGTACATTTAATACGCCTTTTCCTACTATATTACTTTTGCCACCACCACCATATGTTACACTACCACCTTGAATAGGTTCATATTCTTTTAAAAATATTTTTGTTCCAGTCATATGACGAGAACAACCACTATCAAAATACCATGAACCTTCAACATTAGTTTTTAAAGCGATTGTATACGACATCACAAATCGGAGTTAGACTTAGGTTTCCATACTTTCCTACTTTGATAATTCTTCTTCGATCGTAGGTGATATCGACGTGCTAGGCAACACTTCGGGTATCACACAGGAAGCTGATTTGTTTCTTTAGAAGAGTTTTACAATCAATTTTCAAATGTCCAGTAGAGTAACGGTAGTTACATATTTTTACCTTGTCGGAAGACTTATCGGAAGATATTTGTTCAACATGATCTCTTTCTTTAACAAAAATTAACTTATCTTCTGTATTAGACAAAGTAGATGTAATAGCATTTAAAGACTCTTGAAAACCCATACCTGCCTTGAGTGGTTTGGACAACCCAAGAATTGTATCTAACTTGGTAGAACTCGTATTGAGTTTCTTGAATGTTGTCTCGGCAAGAGTAAGTTTGCTCTTGACTTTGTCCAGCTCCACATCCTTCTTTGTGAGTTGAACTTCCAATCTAGTCAAGCCATCGGTTAGGTCTTGAACCTCTTTGGACAGAGAGAGATCACCTTCTTGTTCTCTTTCTTCCATTCATCCACCAATTCTTTGCAAAGGTTCTTAAGACCACAAATGAGTTCATCCTTCTTTGAACTCCTTCTCATCTTGTGAACAACACGCATCCATGTTATGAGAACCCACAAAACAAACCGGCATTTATCAAATTTAAATCTGTATACACGTTGGATGATATCTCGGGTGCTATCCCATTTTGGATATCACCTGGGGTATCACTTGACAATCCGAGTCACTTGATTTGTGACCCGGCATTCTTGTTTGATACGAAACTTCGCATTGATTGGTCTCCTCATCCTCATTGTCACCGAGAGAAACCCATAGGTTCTTTCCCATCTTCCTTAGAGTGTTAGCACACTCATTTGAGTAATGACCCCATCGAGCAAGCATGACATTGGATTGTTTCAAGGTATTTTGGATCGGATCTGGATTGATCTGATGATGCTCTCCTTATGGGACCACCTTTCTGAGTAGATGGAAATGTCCTCTTGGGCATTGAATTGTACACCTTGGCTTGTTGCTCTTTAGCCTTTACCCGCACATTTTCTTTGTTAAATTTTCTCACCATTGAGTTATATTTCTGGTAAGTAAGGCAACACCGGCATCTTCACCTAATTCCTCAAAAATTTCGTCATCCTCATTAGTTGAACCACTAGAGGATTGAACTTTTAATGCAACACTCTTGCCCTTAGAAGCTTCACTTTGCTCGGCAAGGTTTGACTCAAAATTTTTTAAAATGCTCATTAAGGAATTGATATCCATTGTAGAAAGATTGTGAGCCTCTTCTATAGATGAAACTTTTATATTAAAACGCTCAGGGAGAGTTCTAATAGCCTTTGAAACCAATTGTTTGTTTGTAAAAGGTTCACCTAAAAGTTGACACTCATTAGCAATGTCAAATAGTTTTTCAAAATAAGAGGAAATGGTATCACTTTCACCCATTCTCAACCTTTCAAATTTGCCAGTAAGACCTCTGAGTTTGTTTTCATGCACACTAGAATCACCTTCACAAAACCTTTGTAAAATATCCCAAGCTTCTTGAGCTGTGGAACTATTTTGAATAAGTTTAAAAATATGCATGTCAACCCACTCAAAGATAGCATTAAGAGCTTTCTCATTATAGTTAGCTAGAGTGATCTCTTCATTCGTCCACTCACCTTCAGGTTTAACCTGAACATCACCATCCTCATCAGGAGGTAAGAGTGGAAGAGAGTACTCATGAACTATAGATCGCCATGCTCGAAGATCAATTGATTTGATATGCGAGCGAAGGCGAATTTTCCAATATGCATAATTCGAACCATCTAAAACAGGAAGACGTTTTTGGTTTGGATTTGCAGGATCAAAAGCCATGATAAAGAGGACCAAACACTTAGTATCGTCAAGTGAGAGGCTCGATACCAATTGAAATTGTCACGGCTTGAATCACAAGTGATATCCAAGGTGATAACAGCACCAACGATAGCACTTGGGATGGCACACACACACACTTCGAAAATAAAACAATTTTGTAAAAGAGTTTGCAGCGGAATAAAATCACCAAAATTGTTTTTCTCAAGTTATATAAATATAACTTGAGAGTGCCTCTTAGGCAAGACTTTATAATCACTATGAATGAAGTTACAAAGCCGAAAGTTCCCTATAGCTATATCTATTTTATGCTCTATGGAACAAGAGATAAAGAACGGAATCCTATCCTAGCCTTCACACACCTTGATACCAAAGTAATCAAGTGCGAAATTACAAGGGAGAAAGGATTAAAAAGAACCAAACAAAGAACTCTATCTCTAAGCTTTTCGAAGGTGTGAATGTGAAATAATTGGCATGTCTTCAAATAAACCTTCCAAGCTTATTTATAGTCTTCAAATACTTGAAGGCTACTCCAATAACAGCCTTGGGGCTGGTCTTGCACGTGGAGGAAGTGTAGGGAGAGTGGGTTAATTTGTTTCCACAATTCTAGCTCCCACTTCCTATTTTGTAGCAACCAAGTTGTTGAATCCTCAAGCCATGCTTCCACGCCTTGTACTCCCTTGCTTTCTCATCCTTGTACCTCTTCTATAACTCAGCAACAACCTTTGACAAAGTCCACATACATATTGTTGTTGAATGCCAAAATTACGAATTAATACATAAAATGTATTAATTCATTTCTTCCAATTTCCACATGTGTCTAGCTCCTTCTTTGATGCTATTGCACCCTGAAATATAATCATAAACCATAGACTATACAGACCATATTAGCACGTTAGTCCATTAAATAACAAACAAGAAATATACAACTATATAATTTTCAGTCCAGGAAATCATCTGTGATATCACTTGGGAAATCATCTACGATATCACCTGCAGATTACACTAACAGTATATGGACTATTAAGCAGCATTGCTAGGGGAGGATTTTGGTGTTTCATCACATTCACCAATGACTTATCCAGATATGACTATGTCTATCTGATGAAGTCCAAAGGTGAATCGTTTGAGATGTTTCGAACATTTCAAGATGAAGTACAAAACAACTTGGCAAAACCATTAAGTACTTTGATTAGATCGAGGTGGTGAATATTTGAGCCAAGAGTTTGACAATCATCTCAAAACTGTGAAATCGTTTCAGAGTTGACTCCACCCAGAACACCACATTGTATGATGTGTCTGATAGGAGGAATTGAACCGTGTAGGACATGGTTCTTTCGATGATGTGTCAATTAGACTTTCCTATTTCCTATTTCCTTTTGAGGATATGCATTAGAAATGATGCGGTTACACTGAATCGAGTCCTTACTAAATCGGTTCCTAAGGCCCCACATGAGATGTGACATGGAAGAAAACTTAGTTTGTCTTTTATGAAGATTTGGTTTCGCAAAACTTATAGAAAGAGACTTGTCTCCGATAAGCTAGCACCTAAATCTGACAAGGTTATTTTCGGAAATTAATCTTACAACCGCAAAGAGAACAAAATGTTTGTTGCTCTATACGATTTGTTTCTTGAGAAATAGTTTCTCAATAAAGAATATAGTGGGAGTAAAATTAATCCTTGAAGAAATTCAAGAACACGAAAATAATATGGAACCAAGAGTAGAGACAGAACCAAGTTCACAAGGAGTTGTGGAACCGGTTAAAGATGCACAAGTCCATCGTAGATTGGATAGGTCACGATCCGAACTCAAGAAATATTGATTTCTCATTGCGTAAAGTGATGAAGTAGAAGTCATTGAGAATGACAATCCTACTTGCTATCAAGAAGCGATGTCCTCTCCTGATTCGAAAAAATGGCAAGAGGCCATGAAGTCCGAATTACAATCTATGGCTAATGATCAAGTTTGGAACTTGATTGGGCTACCTGAAGGTGTAAAAACTAAAGGGTGCAAGTAGGTCTTCAAGACCGACATGGATTGGAAGGTGTATACTTTCATGACTAAGGATTGTAGCAAAGGGATTTGGGTTAATTCATAGTGTTGAATATGTTAAAACCTTTTTGCCAGTTACAATGTCAAAGTCTGTTAGAGTTTCAATTGCGATTATCGCATATTGTGACTGTGTGATATGACAAATGGATGTCAAATGGCTTTCTTTAAATGTAAAGATTATTAAGGATGTGTATAGTATACAACCCGAAGTTTTGTTGATTCGAGAAATTCTCAATAAAAGTATGCATGATGCAAAGATCCATGAGATGGGTCGAAGCAAGCTTCAAGGAATTGGAATCTTTGTTTTGATGAATTGGTCAAAGAGTTTGATTTCATCAAGTACGAAGATGAACCTTGTGTATACATGAAATTCAGTGGAAGCATAGTATTATTTCTATTGGTATATTACAATAATATCTTACTCATTGGAAAAACAAAGTTTCGACACATAAGACTGTCAAGTCTTGGTCAAGGAAAGGTTTCTCAATGAAAGATATGGGTGAAGCCGCTTACATCCTTGGCATCAAGATCTATATAGATAGATCCTAAAAGGATAAATTGGTTTGAGTCAAAATACTCACATTGACAAGGTTCTTAGAAGAGTCTAAGAAAAGTAACTTGTCAATGGGTCATGGTGTTTCCCTTAGCAATACTCATTGTCTTATGACAACTGATGAGCAAAAGGGAGTGAATAAAGTTCTATATGCTTGGGCATTTGGATCTGTCATGTATGCCATGATTTGTACTAGACCCGACGTCTCGTATGCTCTAAACATGCGAGTCGATACCAATCTGATCCTGTTGAGAACCATTGGATGGCAGTCAAGATGATCCTTAAGTACTTAAGAAGAACTAATGATACGTTCTTGGTATTTGAAAGGTTGGAAGATAATCTTATTGTAAGGGTTGCATAGATGCTAGCTTCCAAAACTAACAAAGTCAATTTAAAATCGCAATTAGAATTTGTGTTTTGCTTATTAAAGGTGAAGTTTTGATTGGAAGAATTCCAAGCAGAAAATTATAGTCGATTCTACTACTAAGGCCAAGTTATAGCAACATATGATGTAGCAAGAAGAGGCGGTTTGGATTAAAAGTTCATTTAGTATTTTGGAAATGTTCCAAGTATCACTAATCAGTGGAAATTTGTTGTGATAAATATGGTGTCATTTGTGCAATTAACGGAATCTAGATCACAACAGCGATCCAAACACTCACTTCGACGTTTTTCGAGGAATTCATAAAGAATGAGAAGACGTTAAGATATGCAAAGTATCAACTGATGATGACATTAGCGATTCAATTACAAAGACCCTCACACAGGCAGAAGCATGATGGTCATGTTAGATCCTTGAGTATTTGATACATAGATGGAGCCTAGTGCAAGTGGGAGACTGTTGGTGTAATGCCCTAGGCTTTAGTTATGTTTAACTTAAAACCATTATGTATCATCTTTATCGTTTAAGTTTATTTGATTATTATACATTTTGCATATTTATTATAATAATCTCTATGCCTAATTATTAAGTGAATAATTAGTATAAATGTTAATGGATAATCATATGATGATTATATGCATAGAGATGCACATTAAATTTATAGGTACTTGTTAGAGAACAAGTGACTGGACTTGACCCATATGAGATTTATGTCATGGTCAAATGCCATAATTAAATCTCATATGGTCACTTCATTTAGTCCCTAGACCTGAGATTATCATGACCTTACATATGATGAAAGTTATGTTTGATTTTAGTCAAACGATATCTTAACACAATATTTATAAAGGCTATCTTTGGCATGATCGGATTCATGATGGGAAGGATGGAATTTGTCCCTCGAAAGAGAGATGTTTTGCTTGGGCCCCTTGATTAGTGACAATGATGAAAGTGTATGGCCATACCCCAATATGATTGGACTATCAATATACTCAGTATCGAGAAAGCATTGAAAAAATACAAGTTGACGTGGACCATGACTTGTGTTCAATATAACATCGTGAGAAAAAGGGAGAAATGGAAGTGTACCATTGGAAACGTGAACTCTTACATTATATTATTTTGGTAGACATAATAGCTAGCTAGAGTCCGCTTATGTTTTATGAGGGCCGATATGATCGGGCTCATTGCCAACATAATATAATCCTATTGGGTCACACACAACTAGAATGAATTGGTTAAACCAAAGAAAGAATGATTGAGAATTCCTGATATGGCTTAAGCAGCCGCGCGACACAACTTGCCCATAGGCTTTGTGAGGTCGCGCGACAACTTAAAGCCACATAGGCTGTCAACAGCTTGTTTCCTAATTTGATTAGGGCACAAACTCTAAATACTAATGTAGTATAAATATGAGTCTGTGAGCAGCCGAAACCTAGTCGAATTTTCAAAAGGAAAAATCACATAAAGGTTTCTCAATATTCTTCTTAGGGTTTAAGGATCTAGCAATCCGCAAGAACCGTTCTTGGTTCATTCTTACGTGTGGATACTACTAGAGGGTCTTCGCTCGTATGACGATCAAGGCCTGGAGTTCAAATTGTCCAAAGCAATCTGAAGATTCAAGTCTTGAAAATCGAAGTTTGTGATCCAAAATCACATTGTTTATTTGTTCGATAGCTCAAGAACGGAAAGCGTTCAAGGTTGGTTATTTCTATCTCATAGGAATTCAAGTTAATTGTATAGAACGGATCCTAGGGCTCTTGGATTTTGTGTTATTAGATGCTTAATTCCGTTGCGCATGGACCCATAAAACCCAATAAGGACAGCATAGAGGGAAACAAAGGAGCATTCTCCTCCCTAATGCTTCCCCGATGCGGATGGAACACTTCAAAGTACCACACTTGAAAGACAACATGAAAGTCATGTTAGCTACAAAGTAGATACAGACAAGTACAAACGTGACAAGGAAGAGAAAAGGAGACTCACATCCAACATAAACTGGAAACAGCAGAGCGAGTTGTCCTCCCCTTGGGAATACATGTCCAAGGCAAAGAAAAGCTCGGCCAGGCCAGATTCTCCCTAGGCAAAACCTCTCACTGCCTCCAGATCAATCAAAGAGCTGGGCACAGCGAACTGGCACGTCATATCAGCGTTGGGAAAAATGGTTGCTGACAGAGCAAACGACAAGAATGCCATAGCCAACCGATCAGTTGTCATCCTCTCGGAACCAGCCAGATACTCAGCAATACCTCTCCTCAGATGTCCCTCCATCGGTCCATACTAAATACCAATTCCCTTGGCATCCGTAATATCAAAGCCGAGCAGATCCGTCAACGACAACCCGGTGATCGCAGCAAAATCAGTGGGAGTGATCGATGCTTCCCCCCCACCTGAAGTTAAACGTGTGGGTCGTGTCCCACCAATACTCGCTCAAAGCTACATGGATGACCTTGACCCTCTGCGCCGAAGCCACAGTAGCCACTGCGCTAACAAATCCCCAGGCCGAAATCATTCACCAGCTGCCACGGACTCCTCTCTCCATCCCGAGCCACGTTCGGGAACATTTCCCACAGCGCGCTTACAGCCTTGACTTCTCCCTTACTCTTAGTAGTAGACACATCAATCGGCCCTCGCCCCTGCCGGTAAACACAGCAAAGGTATGTTAATATAAAATAACGTACACAAAATGCACATGCAATGTCAAAATCACACAAATATATCAACACAAAGATATAATTCAATCATTTTCCTAAAATATCTACATCCCAAGTCGAAATATTAACGGTTCAAGTCTCAAAAATCCTATTTCATTAACAGTCAATTTTCCTAAAATATCTCCATCTCAAGTCGAAATATTAATGATTCAAATTTCAGAAAAAACCCATCAAAACTGGAACTTTCAAGACATTTCGAAAAACCCGTCAAACTCGGAACTTTCAAAACCATTTCGAAAAATCCATCAAACGCGTAACATTCAAAACATCTCGAAAAACCCGTCAAACCCGGAACTTTCGAAACCATTTCAGAAAAACCCGTCAAACCCGGAACTTACAAAACCATTTCGAAAAATACACCAAACCCGGAACTTTCAAAACATCTCGAAAAACCTGTCAAACCCGGAACTTTCAAAACCATTTTAAAAAACCCGTCAAACCCGGAACATTCCAATCATTTCGAAAAACCAGTCAAATTCGGAACTTTCAAACCATTTCAAAATTACTTCATCCCGAATCGGGCACCAAGAAAAAAATTCAATTGCACTAAGCAAAATTCAATTTCAACAAAAGGGCATCGCAAGGTCAAAAGCCCCAAATCGAGCACCAAGAATCCTAAGCCAATTCAAATCAAATTCCAAAATTTTAAGAATTCTAAAATTCAAGAATTCTAAAATTCTAAAATTCAAAGGAATTCAAAGGATGCTTACCTTCCTCGCAATCACCTCCATGGATTTATGGCTATCCCGAGCTTTGTAAAACTCGGTCGAATCAATAGGAAGCTCGATTGCTTGCACCATCCTCCTAAGCCTCCTCCTCTCGTTGTCGGTCCTCCTATGTCGACTCCTTCGACCCAATGTCGCTTCCATAGCGATAATCTCTCAAAGATTTCAACAAAGAATGGAAGAAATCACAAGATTTTCTCTTTTCTCGGCCAAAAAGCTTCAAATTTTCTCCCTTTGTTTCTTCTGGCCGACGGTTTCTTTAAATCTGTCCAAACAGAGGAAGTGGCAGGCCGGCCTCTTTTACAGGATGGGCCATTTTGGCCCAAATGGCCAATCAGCCCCTCATCTTTTCAAAATTAATGCTTTTGCTCAAAAGTTACCAATTTCCCGATTAGATATCTCTAACGCCCCTCTCCCGATGTTAAATTTCCCAGTAAGACATCTCTAAGGCCCCTCTCCTGAGGTTTAATTTCCCAGTTAGAAATCTCTAATGCACCTCTCCCGAGGTTCAAATTCGCGTTAGACCTTTCACGGTCCACTCTCAAAATCAAGACCTTTCACGGTCCAATCTAAAAATCAAGACCTTTCACGGTCCGATCTCAAAATCGCGACCTCTCGCGAACCAACCAGTCTCAAGATCGTGACCTTTCACTGTCCAATCGACAATCTCTCTCCGAACGTCAATGGTAAGCCTGACCATCTCATTTTTAACGGCAATCACTGTAAGCCCGCACAACAATTCCTCTTCGACCGTCATCGTAAGTCCAAACATTCCTCCCCAGTAGGATCGTAAGACCATCCTTCTAAAGGAACGTCAATCAATCTTCTCAGTTCCTAACCGACTTTGTTAGAACTCTGGATGCTTTTCTCCAGCAATGTGTCATCTTCCCCCAAGGTCAAATTTCGTTCCTAACCCCGTCGTTAGAACGTCAATCCTTCCTTCAAACCCAGAACGTGATGTTAAAAATGCCAGTTTAACACAACCATTCCTGTCTTTCTGTTCCTAACGCCGTCGTTAGAACGTCAATCCATTCTTCAAACTCAGACCATTTATTAAAAACACCAGTTTAACACAACCGTTCCTGCCATATCATCAGATCCCCAGTGGAAGATCTCGTGACCCAGTGTCAGTTTGTTAAGTCCCTTACACTTAACAGATAGGAACTACGATCGGCTTGATTCTCCCGTGGATACGTAGGAATCCTTGCTATAGGGTCCAACCATTTGATTGTCCAGGTCTCTCCATAAGGCATCTCCCCGATTTAGGATCCTTATCTTTTTCAATGAACCCACTTCCTCCGTAAGTGACATAGCCGAGGGGCTACTGTAAGTACCCAAATCCGAATCATTACAATCCGTTAACTGACCCTTTCCAAGTTAACGAGAATCCGTTAACTTGCACCTTCCAAGTTAACGAGACATTCCAGGACTGTCCTGTGCATCCAAAAAACCAAAGTGTATTCAACCCACGTTCGTACACGTTAAAATACCACTTTTCTAGAAATATGCAATTTTTGGGACTTTTCGGGACTGTTCCGACATTTTCTCGGACAATTATTTAGAAAACATTCAAAATCGGGCTTAACGGAACAAAAATCATAACTTAGTGACTAAGGTTGGACACTGGGAAAACATGCAAGCCTCCCCAAATCAACATCAATTAGATTCAAGGGTGAAAAGACTAAAATGCCCTCAAATAGAGTGACTGGCCGGACCCTGTTCTTCAAGTATAACAAATCAGTCTCAGCAATTCTCAAAATACCCAAGAATTCCCTGAAATTGAGGATCTGACCGGACGGCCTATTCTTCAGTTTCACCCCCTATAAATACAGCCCCTCCCCTTCAGTAAAAAAGGCCCAAAAATATTACTCCATTTCACCTCGATTTGCGTGAAAACCACATTTCCAAGCTAAACATGAGCCAAGCAAATCCGAAACACCTTTCAAACACCATTTTGTATCCCGTATACATCCTCCCAAGCAAAAGAGTCAACACCTAGCCATTGGTAACACTCTCACTCTCAAACTCCGCTTCGTCTCATTTTACGCGTCATACGCTACTTTCGATCCAATCAAAATTTCCAAAATGTAGACGAAATGCCATCTACGGGTCTCAATACGTTTTAGTCCTCTGTCATCTTTTCTCCCTCGAGAGAAGTAATTTAGGGTTAAAACGGATATCAATCCCCGTTTTTACTTTTATGTCATTTATCGTCCGAATCATTCGGTTCGTCGACTGTCATTTTCATCATCCGAACCGTTTGGTTCGTTGATAGCTATTTACCATCCGGATCGTTTGATCTGTTGATATTGCTATTTACTTTACGCACCATTATAGTCCGAACCGTTAGGTTCGTCGATTCGCACTTTTACTGTCCGGATCGTTCGATTCGTAGATACCGCAATTTCAATACTGTCATTTACAAGTCCAATCCGTTTGGTTTGTTGATAGTATTTACTTTCAAACGTCCGAGTCACAAAATGACTTGTCGATCGTCATTTCAAAACCGTCATTTTCATCAAAAAGGGGTAACATCGTAATGCCCGGTTCAAAATCGAAGTTTGTCATTCAAACTCCCTTTTCAAACTCCTTCAAAATCAAAGGTTTGCCACGCAAAACTCCTTTTCAAAATCAAAGTTGGTCATTCAAATCAAGATTAAAGTTTGTCATTCAAACTCTTTTTCAAAAGTAACACGAACGCACACATACATGCACGCTTTTTGAGAAAGGTAGAAAGACTCTTCATGCGAGGCATTTCGAGTGATCTCCAGATACTCTTCCCGAAACGTAACCTGACCTCCGAACCTAACAATCTCTATTCAAACAGCCTTTTCCTATATTTTGGCTCCCAATCAAAACGACCTCCTTTTCAAATAGCCTTTTCTTATGTTTTGGCTCCCAATCAAAAGGACCTCCTTTTCAAACAGCCTTTTCCTAAGTTTTGGCTCCCAATTAAAACTACCTCCTTTTCAAATAGCCCTTTTCAAAGTTTAGGCTCATAATACAAAACGGCGTAGCGACTCTCTTTCCCGTGAAGTCAAAAACTGCTCGCCGCATCTGCGCGATCCGAGTAATTTCACATTGATAAAGTTGATGAAAAGTTAGGAAAGGCTGCAAGTGACAAAGGGTCTTGGGAGCACGCGGTGGAGAGGGAGAATGCGGAGAAAAATAAGTGCAAACAGGACCTAATCTCTGTTTAAGTCGCCAGAGCCGAAATTGCCAAGAAGTTTTCTGATGCTAAAAAAGGAGTTGTTGCCCCCTAAAAAGAAGTGGGATATATTTCTTGAGGATAAGGCCACAGTTGAACAGGAAAATCAAGTACTTCATCTCCAAATAATCAGTTTTGAGCAGGACCGCGATGCGGCTATGGAAGCCAAGAAAGGGCTTGAACTCGCCAAGGCTGAGGCTGACTTGAACATCTCCCATCTCGCTCAATAAAATGCAATCCATGTCGCTCAAATCAAGGAGCTTGAGTGAGCTACTGTGTTGGTCCCAAAGGTGGCAACAAGGGTGAAAATACAGCTAGAGGGGGGGGGTGAATAGCTGTTACAAATTTTTCGCCCTCTTTTAAAAACTAAACCTCTTGCTTACAAAATCTCTTGCAGTTGATAATGGACTGCAAGTGAAGATGTAAAATGCACAGCGGAATTATAGAGTATAAAGCGGTTTGATAGAGGCGGTTTGTAAAGCGGTTTGGTATTGCGGTTTTGGGAAGTGCAATTTTACAAACACGTGTATTTTTGACAATGTTAACTCCAAACACTTTTTCACAATAATGGATAGCAAAATAAAGATCAAACAGAGACAGAGATAAATAATTAGTAATCACAAGAAATATAAATGCAGAAATATAAGAACACGTGATTTGGAGTGGTTCAATCGATAAACGATCTACGTCCACTACCTAGATGGTTAGTTTTGGATTTTCAAGAGTGATTTTACTATGAGTATGAGAGATTACAAGTTACAAAGATCAATACTCAAATCTAAAATCTATTCTATGAATATCAAATCCTAAGACTATAACCAGTGTATCTCAAGTGATTAATCTATGTGATTAAACAAGTGAGGTGTGTGTGTGAGAACAAGATCAAGGCTCTTTAAATCTATGAGAAGTAGAGCACAATGATTCTTGAATGTCTTAAGGCTTGATTTCTAGGCTGGGGAATATTTCTTGAAGGTTGAAGATGAAGATTCAAAGGTTTGAACACTTTCTGGGCAGAGCTTAAGCTTCTATGAACACAACACTTTCAATTTTCTCAAGCAATCTTCAAATTGTTAAGATTAGGGGTATTTATACCCAAGCAGTAATGAACTAGCCGTTGGACACAGCTGTTGCAAGGACAGTACTTGATGCTTTCCCATTGGTCCACAATATCCACTTTTGTCCTTTGGTACAGCTGTTGCAGATAAAGCTGATCAGGCTCCAGCTGCAAGCAATGAGGTTAGGATACCTGTCACCTTTACAAGATCCTTGCAGATCTTCTCTGACATTGAATCACGTGTCAAGATTTAGTGGTTGACATTTGATATTGCTGACGTGGATTCCAACGGTAAAAAGTGGTTCACTTCAATTCAATCATTGGATGCGGTCTGGTGTGGAGCGGTTGAGGAAGTGCGGTTTGCTAAACCAGAAGGTTGCACAGAGCGGTTGCAGATGAGCTGCAAAGGTGCGGTTCATAAGCGGTTGCGCTGCAGTTGGTTAAAGGAGTAGAATCAAAGGAATCATACATGCGGTTGCACGTGCGGTTCATAAGGGCGGTTTTGAAACTGCTGAACTGCAACTTTCCAATCCAATGAGTCTTGTGCCAGTCTTCAAGCCTAAATTTAACCTAATCTTTAAAATGGACTTAGCTAAAAAATTGAAGTCTAAGCTACATTACATGGGGTCCTAAAGTCCTTAAAATAGACAGGAGGTTATGGTATCAATCAAATCTAATACAAAATAGGAGGGTTAAAACATGCATACCCAACAATCTCCCCCTATTTGATTGATGCCATTACCTACTATAACTAAAGGAAACATTGTACTTGGTAAAAAATATGTCCATAAGAATTAACATGGTAACTCATGTCCCAAGTCAATGCACACACTTAGCTTAAGCTATAGATTTCTATACTATCTGAAAGATGAAAACTTACAATATGGAAAGTATAGAAATGCATTCAATGCACTTAAAAATATGAGTTTAAGTTCAAAGTGCTGTTTAAACTGAATGTTTAACCTTCATTTCAAAAATATGAATTTAAGTTAGAAAATATTTGAATGAGGTTATAAACCATATGCGGTTTCATTGTTCTACAAACAAGCAGTTTGATATGAACAATATTTTTGGAACCATGATGCAATTTCCATTAATTCCTAAAGCGATTACAGTTACAGGAATGAAGGAAAATTACAAGGTTACAAAAAATCAAAGAAGTTGGACAAAACAAAATACATGAAGTGCGGTCCAACAAAACAAAAAGGAGTTCAGCAAAAAGGAAAGATATTATAGTGAAGAGCGGTCCTAATGCTGACGCGGTTGTTGATGGCGCGGATGATCACATCTCTGGTTGACTTCTTGATTTGGCACTTGAGGTCCAGACGTCTATAAGTAGAGCTTTCACCTCGAATATTTCTTCTAAGGGCTCTGACTTCTTCAGCTTGTCTTCCAAGAGTGGTCTCAACTGCTCTGAGTGCGGTTATGGATTGAGCAGCGGTTGAGCCTACAGCATCAACTGATCATGAGTTGGCAGCAACACTTTCCTTGATTTCACCTGAGTAGAGCTCAATGGAGGAGTTGAGAGAGTTGTAAAAGGTGTGAATCTCCCCCTGAATAGCTTCGGTTTGGTTGGAGAGAGCATCTCTTAAAGGCTCCAGATCAGCAGATACCTTTAGAGAGGATTTCAAGTCATTCATTGTATCTCCAAGCCTGGAATTAAAACCCGCCTTTAGATTCTCAAACCTAAAACTGATATCATCATCAAGAGTCTTCACTTGAGCTTTGACACTGTCTCCCATAGCGTTTAAGTTGACATCTATGCTTGCCTTGAGGGAGTCCAGTTCAGAAAGAATTTTGAATTCTAAGGCATCTAGTGCGGCTTGGAAAGGGGCGGTTGAGGTTGAAGCTTGTTGTTTCGGTTGGGAGTCTTGAATGGTCTTCATGAAATTTTCAAGAGCTGAGTTGGTGGAGGAGACAAATTCATCAGACAGCTTGGTGAGCATCTCATGGAGTTGGGTCTTTGAAGCAGCATCACCCATAGCTCTAAGCACTCCACTGGCTAAGTCTTATTTAAAACTTTGAAAGCACTCTGTAGCTACGGTTTTGACAGCTTCAGCGGTCTGGGTTGTTGAGGCAGTTTGAAATGTGGAAACTCTCTCCCCCTTAATGGCATCAATCAATTGGGCTTTCATGATTGCCAGTTCAGTGGTTTGAGAGTCCACCTTGGAAAGAAGAGTGCGGTTGGAGGCTTCTAGGGATGAATTGGAGGCAGCCAGGGCAATGTTCGATTCAGTAAGTTTTAGCATGTGCCCTTGGTTTACAACCAACTGTGATTTAATAAGTTGGAGGGTTGACAGAATTTGGAGGTAGTCAGAAGGGGCGTTTGGAATGGATGGAATTTGGGTAACTGAGGGAGGCAGTTGAGATTGAGTTGGAGGGGCGGTCTGAGGTAATGGATTTAGAAGGGTTTGGAAAAGGCGGCTGGCTGGGACGGTATAAGGTGAAGCGGTTGAGGGAGGTATACGGAGTGTTTGGGGTAATGTAGTAGGTGCGGTTGAGATTGGGATGGTAGGAATTGGTGCGGTTGAAATTGGTGCATTTGGAGGAGGTGGAATGTTAGAAGTAGGGATTCCAGAAGTAACAGGGTTGGAATTAAAGGAGGAGCTAGTGGTGTGAACTTCAACAGAAGGGGATTTCTGTTGATGAGGGGAATTCTCAGGGATAGGAGAATTTGGAGGAGGTGGATTATGAACGCGGTTTGGAGAAGGGGTTCGATATTGTTGGGGAGAATTTTCAGGAGGAGGAGGAGGTGTATTGACATGGTCAGGAGAAGGGGTTGGATCGCAGTTTAGTTTGGAAATGGAGATGGCTGGAGTGTGATGAGAATTAGGAGGTGACTGAGCGCGGTTGGAATGAGGAGGGGAATTTGAGTGGTTGGAACATTGAGGTGAGGGAGTTGGGGTTCTGTTTTGGCTAGAGGAGGAATGGGATTTGGTAGATGAATGGGATGGGGAATGGGAAGAGGAATGGGATGAAGGTGGAGAAGGAGTAGGTTGTTTGGCTACTCGGTGCAGAAACCGTTTGGGTCCTTTGGTTGGGGTCTTTTTCTGGGCTATGTGTTTGACCCTTTTTGGCCTCTCCCCCTGAGCGGTTGCAGCTCTGCGCGGTTGAGGAGGAGAAGGCGGTCTAGGTGATGGGGATTTGGCTGGGGAGGAATGATGAGAGTGGACAGGGGATTGAGATGGTGTTTGGTTAAGAGGTTGGGTTTGGGGCGGTTTAGAAGGAGGCGGTTGGGAAATTGGTTCCTTAGATTTTCCTTTAGCTGCACCCTTCTGTAAGTACCCAAATCTGGCTCATGCCTTCCAGTTAAATTTCCCGGCAATTTCGGTAAGTTTCCCGGTAATTCCCCGGACCTTCCTAGTGTTCCGGAAATATTCCGGAACAGTCCCAAATTAAATAAAGGCTGAAGAGGAGCCTTCCTAATTAAGAAACACGTTTTTCTTAATTAGGAAGAACCTTCTAGAATTTTCCACCTTGCATGGTTCTAGAAATGCTGAGTCACAATGGATAATGCCGCACGGCTGCATTAGCTCGCGGTCCCTGGCCGCACGGCTTCATTAGCCTTATCCAGACTGCCTATAAATAGAGCCCTCCTCTACCCATTTTTGACACAACAATTTTCAACAACACCACACATATTACGTGAAGAATACTCTCAAGAGCTGTTGAAGATCCAAGAAGGTGAAGAAGAAGGCCAAGAAGCTCCCTTCCTCCTCCTTGAAGATCCAAGATCAACCTCTCCTCCTAGCTCCATCCAAAGAAGAAGGAAGCCATTGGTAACCTCGCACACCCTAACCTCGCATCCTAATTGCTTTATAAATTGCTCATTGCATTGTCTTTATATTGCTTGGGACTTGGTAGATTAAAGATCACATCTTTATATTCCCCCTTCCCCTTTTGCATGCATTAGACATCATTTGTCATAAAAATGTAGTCTTTTCCCATAAAGGTGCATCCTTTGCACCTAAAACCCCCATTTTCCAATAAAAATGTCATTTTTATGCATCCTTTGCATATAAAAATCAAATCTTTTCAATCAAAATGCATCCTTTGCATTCAAAATCCCTTTTCCAAGCATCATTTGCTTTAAAGATCATGTCTTTACCATAAACTAGCATCATATGCTTTTCAAAATGCAATCTTTATGCATCATTTGCATAATGAATGCCAATTTCTTCATAAAAATGCATCATTTGCATAAAAATCATATCTTTATGCATCATTTGCAATAAAGATCATTTCTTTGAATCAAGTGCATCATTTGCAACCCAAAAATGTCATCTTTTCATTAAAGTGTCATTTTTACATGCATTCCCCCATTCCCCATTAGTAACCTAGGAACGGACCGGTGTAAAAAGATCCTATCTTTACATCGTTCCTTCCATAAAGGTTTCATAATTTCTTTAGAAAAGGGACACCTTCGAACCCTATATCTCCGATTATCACTTAAGATGAGTATGAAGCATCTATACAAGCTCGACCATCTTAAAGTGTAGGATTGATGGGCTAAGGACCCTCCTTTTCTAAAGAACCTCATCTTTGACTACAAAGAGAGTCATTCTCTCGAGCGACAACCAACAAATGGTTTGTACGTCCGGAAGACGACTTGGGACATTCCCTCCTTATTTTCAAACACATGCACACAAGAAAGCACGCAAGCAAGCATGATTAATGGGATCTTGGGAGACTTGCTCCGGCAAGGGACCTTGGGTGAACGACGATCCGTTCTTCCCAAGGGGTAACTTAACCTCCGAACCCATAAAACCTTTTTTTCAAAGTTTTGAGGTAATCAAAATGGTGTGGCGACTCCGTTTTTCAAATTGAACCGGATGTCTTCAAACTCGCGTGAATCCAACAAACACAAAAATTTGGGCAAACATTCACAGTTTGGCGACTCCGCTGGGGAGATCCCAAAGGAGAAAAGCTTTTATTTTCAAAACAAAAATCGATACTCGGTATATAGGTGGAAACCACATACCCTTCCTGTACACTCCCTGACGTGGGAGTTGGGATAACCGGTGGTTTAACAATCCCACGTACCGGTATCACTTTTTCAAAAAAAAAATAGAAAGAAAGCTTTTCCCTTTGAGCGGGTTAGACTCCCGTCGTCGATTTCATTAATCATGCTTTCTTTCTTTACCATGCATTGCATCAATTGCATCTTGGAATCTGTGCATACTTTGAACGGGAAACAACCCGAAAAATAGCAAAAGGAGTGGAACCTGGAAAATTGATCCATGCAGTCGTACGGCTCAATCCTCATTGGATTCTGACCGGGCGACCTCTGTGGCAATTCCACCAGGAAAAATCATGGTTAATCTGGCAGTCCTAGCAGCTTGGGGCTACTCAGCTCCATGACTGACTGGGGCTCCCAGAAAATTTACGTGCTTATGTGTTGCATTCTCCCCGTCCCGAAAATCATTCCTTTAAAACACATTCTGAAAATCTCTGTTTTAACTCAAAAAGGAACATTTTTAGGAGACCGCACACTACGCGCACCTGATATATCATGTACACTTTTGCACGCACGTCCTTCAAACCCGGGGGTGGTTCCAGCTGCAGTCACGGACAGCCTTACGATGATCCCGGGCGCGCACGGAATCATCCCAACCTCCCCATGGCAGCCAGTGTCGACCAATGCACAGTCCGTGTCACACGTTTCAAAAAACTGTGACTTTTGGTTGGTTTTTGGTCTAGTCCGTGTCATATAGCCCAGTTGCATACCCTCGTAAAGGTCAAGCCTTAGTTCATAACGGAAGAAGAACTCTGCCAAAACTCCGACAAGGAAAAATTGGCGAGATCTCGACTCCGACATTGACTATTGACCTTGACCTGCACGGAATGCGTAAGAGTCAAGACCAAGTCTTTGCCAAATCAAAAGATCTTTCGCTCAAGCGAAGCTCTGCTAAAATTCCAACAAGGAAAAATTAGCAAGATCTTGACCCGGCATTGACTTCGATTCTAACTCACGCCCGGCGTATGCAACGAAGTTCAATGTGACACTGTGTCATCCGGCTTTTGCCGCCCGACCCATGCCTATTATCTTCTCGGACATTACCAAAAGTCAAAACGTCATTCGCTCAAGCGAAATTCTGCCAAAATTCTATCGAGGCAGAAAGACGAGACTTTCCCGGTATTGCCTTAACTATAATCCGCATCGCTCGTGCGTTGAAAGTTCCTATGACCCGCTAGACCCATTAGGAGCGTTCTTTACTCTCGGTAAGTGGGATCCGCGTGCCCTATAGGACCCTCGCCCGGGGCTGTCCACCCTGGGAGGTCGAAATACAGGTGGAATACGAGGGGCTTATAGACGTAGTGACGGAACCCACTGATCCAGGATCTAGATTAGTTACGAAAAAGAAGGGCAAACCCCCTTTTTCAACCAAATAGATATTAATAAAAGAAAGTGTTTAAGTAAACTGGAAGATTCTAATTTGCATATTGCCTGAGCCTTCAGCCTAAACACCTACCCTGAGTCTAAACCTTTCCTATCCCTTTCCCGCAGCGAGAAAGAAGTGGGTGAGAACACCGGGTCAGCGACATGTTAGCGTAGAATTCTCAGACAGTTCGCCAGAATCCTCAGTTTTGCCAGCTTTTCAGTATCAAAATGGCCAACATGGTAGTCAACAATGGTAATAACCAAGTAGTCGGAGAGGCCATCCCAGTTCAGCCCAAGCCTCACATATGTATGATGTATGCGACTGTGAGGACTGTCTGGAGTATGAGTATCAAGAATGGATTAATGAAGACGCTCCTTCGAGAAAGAAGAAGAAGAGAAAGTCCACACAACAGAAGCTAAAAGAAAGGTATGAAGCCGAAGACAAGAGCGTCGGAACTCTAGGGGAGCCTTCTGGCAAGTTCGATTACTATGTCAGCTATGCCAAACAGCCCGCCAAGGAACCCATCATTCAAAGCACAGTCCAGCCTGATACCCCCATGGATAGTGATCCTCTTAAAGCAGAAAGTGCTGAATTTGTGGCCATCGTGAAGTTCAATGAGAAGCTAGCGGATCTAGAAGCAGAATACAGAAAGCCTATTGAATACGTAGCCAGTCAAGGAAGAATTAAGATCCCTTCTGAAGAAGACTTCATCAGCATTATCCAAGCCAACCCTCCTGTTGGCTATACTGACAAGGTCGTGGTGTCCAAGATCAGTAAAGAGAAAATGAGTTATCAGCAGTGCATTGATAAGATGAGCCTGACTCTTCGATCAATGAGCCCGGCTTGTCACGGACGAGCTCACCGAGAGATTGCATCAAGCTACTCTAGCTCCCCTCACTATCTTTCCACGGTACCGGCTTTGTCAATGATTTTCGGCAAGTTTTTGATCAATTTGAAGTCTCCAACTTTCGAAGAACGCCGACAAGGCCGCTACTCCCAGTGGCAACAGCAAGAAGGAGTAAGATCCCGGTCCAACCTTTGTCAAGCCACCCTCGAGTCAATAAGTAGTGTAGGGTCCAGAGTCGCAGCGTACGTTCGGCCGAGTCAGGAATCTTTGAATTCCAGTCCTCCGAGTCATCCGAAGGCCTCACGCCCGAGGACTATCAAAATGTTATCGATGTCATCTTTCCCCTTATTTTGAATGAAATGACAGATCTTTACGAGTATCCTCTTATTGCCAACTTAACAAATGATAAATTAACTCAACACTCAACAACAGTTAATAATGAATCATTTGAACAAGATGCAAACACACTAAATGAACAATACATTAAAGAAATCTTTAAGCGAGGTTTCGGAAAAGAGGAAAACCGGGCCCAAGCCGCCGAGGAGGTTTTGACAAGTGTGAACTTGGGTACTATCGAGGAACCTAAAGAGATACTGATTGGAAACTTCTTCCGGGGGGTTGAACGGGACGGGCGATCGATACGCTCAGTGGAATACGTCGACATGTTTGCATGGTCATACGGGGATATCTTAGGGGCTAGACGGTTCGATAGTAGAGCACAAAATCCCCTAGCACCGGATGCTAAGCCAAGAAATGTAAACTGAGGAAGATCAAGCCAGAATGGTCTCTACAGGTCAAAGAAGAAATTGAGAAGCTACTGCGGGTAGGATTCATTAGAGTCATCGAATATCCGACATGGTTATCCAATATTGTGACCGTCACCAAGGCCAATGGGAAGGTGCGCTGCTGTGTGGATTTCCGAGATCTGAACAAGGCCAGCCCCAAGGACGATTACCCTTTGCCAAACATAGACATCCTGGTGGACTCCACTGCCAACTACAAAGTCAAATACTTCATTGATGGCTTTGCAGGACACAACCAGATCAAGATGGCTGAGGAAGACCAAGAAAAGATAGCCTTCACCACACCGTGGGGAACTTACTGTTATACAGTGATGCCATTTGGGCTTAAGAACGCCGGGGCTACTTACCAACGGGCAGCGACCGCGCTTTTTCATGACATGATCCACAAGGAGATTGAGGTCTACGTAGATGACATGATAATCCACTCCAAAGGCGAGGACGGGCAGCACTTTGTTTACCTGTGGAAGTTCTTTGAGAGGCTGAGACAACATTCCATGAGACTAAACCCTGCTAAATGCACCTTCGGAGTGACAAGGGGAAAAGTGCTTGGGTATATGGTCACGGAGCGAGGTATCGAAGTTGACCCCCAAAAGATCAAAGCCATTATGGATATGAGGCCACCTCGGACCCAGACAGAAGTCAAGAGCTTTATGGGAAAACTGCAGTACATTAGCCGTTTCGTCAATCAGTTGACCACTATGTGCGAGCCCATCTTCAAGCTCATGAAGAAGAACGTAGACACAGAATGGACCAAAGAATGCCAGGATGCTTTTGACCAGATCAAGGCATACTTGGTACATCCTCCGGTACTATGCCCCCCACATAGACAGAAACCTCTTCTGCTCTATCTCACTGTCACTGATACGGCAGTTGGGGCTATGCTTGCCCAGGAGAAGAAAGACTCTCGGGTAGAAAACGCCATTTACTTTGTCAGC
Source organism: Adenophora triphylla var. japonica (assembly GCA_022495995.1). Taxonomy (NCBI): domain Eukaryota; kingdom Viridiplantae; phylum Streptophyta; class Magnoliopsida; order Asterales; family Campanulaceae; genus Adenophora; species Adenophora triphylla. The sequence goes on along the minus strand of JAFEMH010002331.1, from coordinate 197,659 downwards.
CGAAAGTCAGGGGAAGTGAGCTCAATTACTCGGCATGTGAAAAGACACATGCGGGAGGAGTGCAGGTAGTCGGCAAGTTGAAGCATTATATGCAAGCCCACCCTGTGAATTTGGTCTCAAGAATGGACCCCATCAAATACATCTTTGATAAGCCTTCCCTCTCGATGCGTCTAGCAAAGTGGTCCTTCTTCTTAGCAGAGTACGACATCAACTATGTGACCAGAAAAGCCATCAAGGGTCAAGCATTGTCAGACCACCTGGCAAACTTCCCCAGTAATGAGGACAGAGGGCCTGAACCCCAATTCCCAGATGAAGGGATCTTTGCAGTCGAGCCTGAAAACCGATAGCAATTGTTCTTTGACGGAGCCACTAACAAAAGAGGAAACGGTATCGGGATGCTACTGGTTGATCCGAAAGATGAGCGTACACCCATAGCTCTCAAGTTAAACTTCCCTGCCACGAACAATGTTGCTGAGTATGAAGCCTGCATTGCTGGTTTGGAAGCTGCCTTAGAAAGGAATGTCAAGGAGCTAGAAGTTTACGGAGACTCGTACGATCATCAACCAGGTTTCCAACAAGTGGAAGGCTGTGGACCCTAACCTGCAGCGGTATCATGCCCATATGGAGGAGTTGGACGGTTCAGAGAAGTGACCTTCCACTATTTGCCAAGGAAAAGAAACGATTCGCGAGATGCCCTAGCTACTCTAGCCTCATTGGTAGAGATCCCCGAGGAAAAGCCATAAAACCCTTCCGAGTGGGTAGAAAAGAAGCCCCAGCCTTACATGTTGTGAAGTAGACTTGGGACCCGAGCCTATAAAGGAACCCCGGTACAATCAAATTTACCGGTTCCTCAAAGATGGAGTGTCGGCTTTCGAGACAAAGAAGGTAGACCAAAAGAAGGTGTCGAGCCAAGAGCTTGCAAGCCACGAAAAGGTTGGCCTCCCATTATGTCATTCTAGGAGGCAACCTATACAAGAAGCGATACCAAGGACCACTCCTCTTGTGCGTCACTCAAGAAAAGGCCAAAGAATTGATGACTGAAGTCCACAATGGTCCCTGCGGTCCTCATATGAATGCCAGAGCCCTGATGCAAGTGATCCTCAGAATGGGTTACTACTGGATTTCCATGGAAACAAACTGTGTCCAGCATGTCCGAGCATGCGACAAGTGCCAGCGGTTTGCCAACCTCAACCATCTCCCGCCTCATGACATGTACTGCATGATGACTCCTTGGCCGTTTGCAACTTGGGGTATTGACGTGATAGGGAAAATAGCCCCGGCAGGAAGCAATGGACATGAATTTGTGCTAGTAGCCATCGACTACTTCACCAAGTGGGTAGAAGCCAAGTCTTACAAGGTCCTCACTTCCAGAAAAGTTTCCCAATTCATCAAAGAAAACATAATGTGCAGATATGGGGTGCCCAACGAGATCATTTCCGATAATGGGTCGCACTTTGAAGGGGACTGCGATAGGTTGCTGTCAGAATTCAGAATCACTCGCCACAAGTCGTCTCCATACAGACCTCAGACTAATGGAGCCGTGGAAGCTGCTAATAAGACGCTCGAACGGATCATCCGGAAGATGGCCACCCGTGGTCGTGATTGGCCCGAAAAGCTGCACTTGGCACTGCAGGGCTACGTAACGTCTGTCAGAACAGCTACAGGAGAAACTCCTTTTGCCTTAACCTACGGGATGGAAGCAGTGTTACCAGCGGAGTTGGAAATCCCGTCATTAAGGGTCCTCCTGGAAAACAGTGTCAATGAAGTAGAATGGTTGCGCAGCCGGCATGATGAGTTGGCCCTGCTTGATGAGAGAAGGCTAAAAGCCATGGAACACACCCGAGCCTACCAGAGGTTGATGGCCAGAGCGTTTGATAAAAAGGTCAAGGCCAGAGACATCAAAGAGGGTGACTTAGTTTTGAAAGTGAAGCCCCCTACCAGAGATAACCCCCTGGGAAAATGGGAACCCGTTTGGATCGGCCCTTATGTGGTGCAGAAGATACTATCGGGAGGGGCCATGAAGCTTACAGACCTAGATGGCAATCTCTTTGTCCACCCAGTCAACGGTGATAAGCTCAGAAGATACTATGTCTAAGAAAAAAAAATAAAAAAATAAAAGTGCAAAAAGAGTAATACCCAGCTAGACTGAAAACCCCAAAAAGGGCGGTCTAGGCAAAAGACAGGGTTGCACATAAAAATCTTAGTGCAAAAAGAGTAATGCCCAGCAAGGCTGAAAACCCTAAAAAGGGCGGTCTAGGCAAAAAACAGGGCTGCACATATAAAAAATATATATATAGTTCACCAGAATGAACTACGAAGACCTGAGCCCCTTAGTCTTTCTTGTATAAGGGGAACGTAGGCAGCCATATATGGTTCGGTCTAAACAATAAAAAGGACAATCAAGCTTCCATGAAGTGCGTCCTAAATAATAAAGGGTATTTCAGTTTTCATAAAACGGGTCCCAATCAATAAGACATTTGAATTTCCATGAAATGTGTCTTGATTAATTTTTAAGGTAATATTCCTTGTTCATTACAAGTTAAAAACTTCTTGATGAGTTCAAGCACGGTCTACCTCTTGACTCTGCTAACCTGCTACAAAGATCTAAAATACAATAAAATGCCTAAATAAACTAATGTGTTTGCAAAATGGCAATAAGAAGATCCTATGAAAAGATCTGTCAGTCGTCATTCGCTGAGTCTTCTTTGGTCTTTTTCCCTTTTCCTCGGCCCCATCGAGTCTTCTTCCTCTTTTTATCTATGATGTCGGTATCCCTCATCCCGACCTCCGGTATCCTCACTGGAGCCTCTATCAAACCCGTGTCAATAAGCGCTCTCTCTACCCGAGCACGAGTCCGCACTTCCTCCCTCTGAGCCTCAGTCAAAGGAGCGACCTCGTAGATCCTCTTGTACCGAGCCTCCATGTCTCGACCAAGTCACTCGACTAGTTATGGCGACTCGCCTTAGCCTCGGTCTCCCTCGAGTCTGCTCGAGTCACAGTCGCCCCCAATAAAGCTTGACGTCTCTCCCCCAGAATGACCCGAGTCGCTCCCATCTCCCTCTCGTACTACCCCAAGTCCAGTAGACAGGTGGTCAAGATGGTACTCTTCCTCGCTCCCGAAGATAGCCCTGGGTGGGAAAGCATCATATGTCTAAGCCCTCGAGAAGAAAGAGAAGGCTGTTTGGATCTCTCATGTCCAATGACACCACCTCCATGGTCCGGATGTCCTCCCAATCACTCAATGGCTCCTGTAAAGCCCCAAACCGCCTGGATACTAAGCGGGGTATGTAGAAGGATGACCAGCAGAATCCTGGAACCCTCACAAAGATAGGACTCTGAAATATCCTCCTGGTCTCGCAACCTCCAATGAGGTATCCACCAACGGATGTCCGAAGTGGTTAGCCTAGCCATCGTCGGCTCCAGCTACTCGGTCCCGTTGCCTCGGTGCACCTCTCCGAGAAATCACCCAAGGGCACCGAGTCGGCAAAGCCCCTGGCAAAGCCCCGAGCCTCTCCTGCAGCCATAAGGTCAGCAGGCCGGACTCCCGAATCTCATGAAATGGTCTCCCCGAGCCATCCTGTCAATCCCATGAAGTGTCTCTCCCAAAACCAGCGGGACAATATCCTTCCCAGCCTTGCAGTCTCTAACCATGTCCAAGAGACCACTATGACAGATCCCCACGGACTCAGCAGTGAACAAAGCAGAGAATACGCAAAGGATAAATGCGTCCATAGCCACCGTGGTCGCAGCCATATCTGGAGACCCAAACCTGCCCGGGATATCAGAAAGGTCAATCCTGTCCGGGGCTACCATCATCCTCTCAGCCTCCTCCAAAGGAATCTGCAGAAAATATGCAAGCTTTACCGCCACCGGCACGTCTCCGATCAGCGGAATAGATATAGCCTCAATCTCGGGACCCCCAATCAAGGCTCGGAAGTCTTCATGCGTCGGGACAATCTCGTTGTAAGAAAAGCAGTAAACATGTCTCCGGACGTCCCAGAACTTTGCTGCGGCTCTCAAAAGGTCCCAATCGGGCGGGAGATCCCTCAAATGCCATAAAGACTTGATCTTGAAGGAAGAATCAAGCAGCCCCCTATGAGATTGGAAGTTGTGTCTCACCCAAGATTGAAGATCGGACAGAAAACGGTCTCGCTTCCCCCTTTGCAATCTGACGGGCTTCTCCATCGCAAAATGATCAAAGGTGGTGCTTTTAGGTCCAAAATGTGCTCTGGGAACAATTGGGACAAGTCTAAGTTGAAAATGAAATGAAATGGCCAAGCCTTGCTTTTATTCAGAAAATAACCAGTTCGAGACAGCGTGAGCCGCACGGCTTCATTTGCCCCAGAGACCAAACCGCACGGCTACATTAGCCATCTGCAGAAAAAAATTCTGCAGCAACCAAGTTGCTGCCCAAGGGAGTTTTCACCCCACTTTTTCAACCAAAACCTGTACAAAAACATATCCAGAAGCCATTCAAGCATTTATACACCATCATAAGTCATTTTGGCCCAGTTTCAGCCCCGATTCCAAGCAAAAAATCGCCCCAAGGCTCAGATAATATGCAAATTAAAAAAGCATGAATTAGAAAAGTAAATAAAGCATAAATACAATGTCTTCACCCCATCGGCGCCCAAATAAAGCAAAAAATAAACAAAGTGTGCATAAAAATTGTTCATTGTTTGCTTTTGTTCCAAATCTACTCTAGAGACCTCCTAGGCCTCCGATTCTTCTTCATCTTCATCACTGCTCAGCTCATAAATGCTAGCCTCCCTCATCAAGTTCTCTTGGTCGCTCACGTCAGATAAATGGACATTATCGTGCCCGTACTCAGCCAGTTTGCTCCCAGAATGTCGGCGTTGGGCCCCGCCCCGAGGCATGGCCTTCGGAAAGTACTCAGAGGCCGATGAGGTAGACGTTGTGCCCACGACATGCGTCTCTTGCTTGCCCAGGAGCTCCTGTGCATCCATTCTAGCTGCCTTTGAAGCGCAGCCGGCTTCCTCGAGAAGGGACCAGGCACATGTCCTTCCAGCCCACTATTCCGCCCGATCGCCTATCCTAAGTGCGAAGTGGAACCCGAGAAAAAGAAGAGAAAATCTCGAAAAATCTCAGAAAATCTCAAAAGCAAAGAAAGCTGCAAAAGGGAAAGACCCTAAAAGTATACTTACAGTGCTGTCAGGCGGAAAGGTGTACTGGGGCTCCCTAGCATCGGGGACAAGTATCCTCAATCTCCTCGGTACTCCATGGACCACGTAGGACAGATGCGCAGGAGGGATCGACGGGTTAGTAGGCTCATCCTCCCCATATCCTTGAGTGACCACCAGCTTCACTAGCTTCTGTGGCGTCCTCAGGCGCTGCTCCACAAACACAGCGTAGGGGGTGTCCATGTTAAAGTACTCCTCAGCGGCCACGCCTGCCTGGTACCTAGCTATCTCATCCTCTGGCCAATCCCTGGGCTGTAGCATCTGTGCTCGAGGATCGTGGGGAGTAATGGCGTCCAATGGAGGGACATGGCCATGCTGCCTCGAGAAACGGTCCCCCAAATATATGACATCACAAGTCAGCCCAGTGAGCCATCTCCGCTGCCTCGTCACCTCAATGGCCTCTCCCAGCAAAATCTCCGGATACCTGCCCCAAGGGTAGAAGTCTACTCCGTCGTGCCCATCCTTGCTGATGACCGGCCTCACCATTTTGTAGTCGAAAGTGATCCGGGTCTTCCCCGTGAACTTATCTCTCGCATCTCCCCTCCAGCGAACCATAGCAGGGAAGATGGTGATATCACTCTGTTGGTTCCAAGGAAAGAACCCGATCACCTCGCAGAACCAGGCCTGCATGTTCAAAACATCAAAAAGGTCATTCTCTCTCTCATAAAAGTCTCAAGACAGAAAAGAGAAAAGAGAAAAGAAGAGAGACTACCTCGAGGGTAAATGAGAAGCAGTCCATCGAAGCAGCCTTGTTCCGGCTGTACATGTCCAAGGAGAAGTAGAGCTCCACCAATCCGGCCTCTCCCCAAGAGACCGTCCCTATCCCATCCACATCAACCAAAGAGTCGAGGAGGCAAGTCATGGCCAGCGTCCCAGAATTAGCAAAGATGGTGACTGACAGCATCAACCACATGAATGCTCTAGCCAGTCTTGAGGCGGTCACATCGCTAACAAAGTTACGCATGCGGTTACGGACTGCCACCTCGACATTCCGCGTCTCCATACCCAGTCCCTTGGGAATCAGCTCAAATCCAACCAAATTCTGAAACTCCTCAGCTGTAATGTGGTCTCTCCAAGTCACGGGCCTCCCGGTGAACTGTAGGCCAGTAATAGCTGTGAAATCGGCAGGAGTCACTGTCAGCTACCCAGCTCAGATGAAAGCTATGGGTGCTATCCCACCAGAACTCAGAAAGGGCCTGGATCAAGCCCTTGCTCTTAGAGGTGATATGAACACCCCTGCCGATAGCCTCGACGAATGAATCCAGGCCGGTAGCCCTCACCAAATCCTTGGGGTTCACCCCATTCTTCTCAAAATCCGGCATCCTTTGCCAAAGCTTGACTGCAATCTCCGATGGTCCTCTAGACTTGTTCTCCTGTAGACAAGCAAAGCACAAAAGAAATGTGTCAGTCCTTCATCATTTTCAAAAGCATGCATATATTCAAAAGTGCACATATTTTTCAAAAGAAAAGCATTCGTAAAAGTTTTTCTAGCATCATTTGCATCAAAAAAGCGTCTTTCATCACTTGAAACGCATCATGTCAAGTCCCATTGCTTTCCTAAAGCACAAAATCACAATTTTCACAATTCTTTGCACATAAGCATTATTCTTTCAAAAATGGCATGCATGAATCCTTTTCAAAATCATGTTTTCTCAAAATTTTGACTTACTACAAGGAAAACCGGAATTAGAGACAGAAAAATAGAGACAGACGGAGTCTGTAGCTAATTTGGCGACAGATTAGAGACAGAATCAAAAATCAGAGACGAAATTAGATTCCGTCTCTAAATTAGAGACAGAATCTGAATCCGTCTCTAATTTAGAGACGAATTCAGAATCCGTATCTAAATTAGAGACGTAATTTGAATACGTCTCTAATTTAGAGACAGAATCAGAATCCATCTCTAAATTAGAGACGGGTTCAGATTCCGTCTCTAAATTAGAGACAGAATCTGATTTCGTCTCTAAACGTTGGAGACAGATGTTGAATCTGTCTCTAAATCAGAGACATATTTTAATCCGTCTCTAAATTAGAGACAGATTAAACATCTGTCTCTAAAGTTTAGAGACAGATTTAGCACTCGTCTCTAAATCAGAGACAGATACATAATCCGTCTCGAATTTAGAGACAGATTCAACATCTGTCTCCAAAGTTTAGAGACAGATTTTGTACCCGTCTCTAATTTAGAGATAGCTTCAAAATCCGTCTCTAAATTAGAGACAGATTCAGAATCCGTCTCTAAACTTTGGAGACGGATGTTGAATCTGTCTCTAAATCAGAGTTTAGGGTATAGGGTTTAGGGTATAAGGTAATGGATCTAGGGCTTAAGGTTCAGGGTATAATGTATAGGTATATGATTTAGGGTTTAGCTAGTATATAGGGTACAAGGTATAAGGTTTAGGGTTTATGGTTTATGGTATAAGGTATAGGGGTTAGGGTGGGGGTTTAGGGATTAGGGTATCATTATATAGGGCTTAGGGCTTAGGGTTTACGGTATAGGGTTTAGGTATAAGGTTTAGGGCTAGGTTTTAGGATATAGGGTATAAGGTATAGGGTCTATGGCTTAGAGTTTAGGGTATAGGGTATAAGGTTTAGGGTATAGAGGTTAGAGTTTAGGGCTCATGGTTTAGGGTTCAGGGTTTAGGGTTTAGGGTATAAGGGATAAGGTATAGGGTCTAGGGCTTAGGGTTGAGGGTATAGGGTTTAGGGCTTTGGGTTTAGAGTTTAGGGTATAGGGTATAAGGTTTAAGGTATAGAGGTTAGAGTTTAGGGTTTAGGGTTTAGGGTATAAGGGATAAGTTATAGGGTCTAGGGCTTAGGGTTTAGGGTATAGGGTTTAGGGCTTTGGGTTTAGGGTTTAGTGTATAGGGTATAAGGTATAAGGTTTAGTGTTTAGGGTATAGGGTTTAGGGTATAAGGGATAAGGTATAAGGTTTAGGGCTTAGGGTTGAGGGTATAGGGTTTAGGGCTTTGGGTTTAGGGTATAGGGTATAAGGTATAAGGTTTAGTGTTTAGAGTTTAGGGTATAAGGTTTAGGGTTTAGGGTATAAGGGATAAGGTATAGGGTCTAGGGCTTAGGGTTGAGGGTATAGGGTATAGGGTTTAGGGCTTTAGGTTTAGGGTTTAGGGTATAGGGTATAAGTTATAAGGTTTAGGGTTTAGGGTATAGGGTTTATGGTATAAGGGATAAGGTATAGGGTCTAGGGCTTAGGGTTGAGGGTATAGGGTTTAGGGCTTTGGGTTTAGGTTTTAGGGTATAGGGTATAAGTTATAAGGTTTAGGGTTTAGGGTATAGGGTTTAGGGTATAAGGGATAAGGTATAGGGTCTAGGGCTTAGGGTATATGGTATAAGGGATAAGGTATAGGGTCTAGGGCTTAGGGTTGAGGGTATAGGGTTTAGGGCTTTGGATTTAGGGTTTAGGGTATAGGGTATAAGGTATAAGGTTTAGGGTTTAGGATATAAGGGATAAGGTATAGGGTCTAGGGCTTAGGGTTGAGGGTATAGGGTTTAGGATTTAGAGTATAGGGTATAAGGTATAAGGTTTAGAGTTAGGGTTTAGGGTTTAGGGTTTGGGTATACACCACCACCATCACCTCCACCGCCACTACCACCACCACTACTACCACCACCACCACTACTACTATTTCCACTACTACTACTATCACCACCACTACTACCGCTACTACTACCACCACTCCTACCAATACCACTACTACTAGTCTACACCACCACCATCACCACCACCACCACCACCACTACTACTACCACCACCACCATCTCCACCATCACCACCACCACTACTACTACTACCACTACTACTACTATCACCACCACTACTATCACTACTACTACTACTCCTACCACTACCACTCCTACCACTACCACTCCTACCAATTCCACTAGGTCCACTACTACCAGTCTACCACCACCACCACCATCACCACCATCACCATCACTACTACTACTACTACCACTACTACTACTATCACCACCACTACTATCGCTACTACTACCACTCCTACCACTACCACTCCTACCAATACCACTAGGTCCACTACTACCGCCCTACCACCACCACCATCACCACCATCACCACCACCACTACTACTACTACCACTACTACTACTATCACCACCACTACTATCGCTACTACTACCACTCCTACCAATACCACTACTACCATTCTACCACCACCACCATCACCACCATCACTCCTACTAATATCCTTTTTGTAATTTTATTTTAATTAATAAAATTTAAGGGTACCGTCCGTTTTTTCTTTTATATACTTTCGTTTCTTTTAAAAAAGTTAAGTTTTATTTCTTTCAAAATTCATAACTTTTTTTATATAACTTTTTGCAAAAATTGTATTAGTAAACAAAAGTCAAAAATAGTCTTACATATCCAAAAAAAAAATTGAAAAAAATTAAAAGTTAACTTTTTTCAAAAAATCGTTAAGTTTTATTTCTTTAAAAATTCATAAATTTTTTTATAAACCTTTTTGCAAAAAATGTATGCTGTAAACTTAAGTCTAAAATAGTCTTATTTATCCAAAAAAAAATTGAAATAAAATAAAATTAATATACTACATACAAAGTTAACGAAAATTGTTAAAAAATTAACAGAAAAATGATATAAAAGATGAATAATATAGAAATAAGGGTTCAGGGGTAGAATATGATTTAAGGAAAGATGAAAAATGTCAGTTATTACTTAAAATTACGTCAAAACTAATTAATCTAAATTACATCAAAATCAAACATATGACTCCGGGACTACTGAGGCGGTTGGAACCAATCTGGCCCCCATGACGGTCCTTGGCTAGAGCTGCTCCCAGGCGGTTGTTGCCACCTCTGCCATCTCCCATCATCATGTTGTGGTGCCATACGCACCAAGTAATCATGCATCTGCTCCTAACGCCCCATAGTAATAACAAACTGACTTTTCTTCTATATACTTTCATTTGTTTGATTTTTTTTTATCTTTTTTTATATACTTTTTTGTAAAAAAAACCACTAACATGAATTGAACATTTTAAAATTATTACTCTATTCGTTTCAAAAATAAATTTGAAAATCTGTCTCAAAATATATGACATTTTAAAATGTCATTCGAAAAGTATAAAATAAATAAATATTTTTCTTAGTTATTTTCAAATTTTTTTTTTTATGTTTTTTGTAAGAATATAAAAAGAATTATGAAAAATCAAAATTGAAAATTCATTCCTATTTAACCAATCCACGTTGACCTCTCCCAAAACCCATCTGCTGCCCAAAAATGGCCCAAATGCCCCCACCAGGTTGACCAAACATTGCCCAAAAACGGCCCCTGACCACGAGGCGGCCGCATGAAGAAAACCGGGGCCGGCACCTCACCTCCAGCCGTTTGACCCCAAATCTGCCAAAGCTCATGCGGCCGCCTGAGAAGAAATGAAGCTGCCGCCTCATTTTTTTTTCAATTCCCGCCCTTTCCTCTCTCAAATATTTCAACATCGCGCCCCCTCCCCTTTTTCCCCTAATTACAACGCCCTTTTCCCCCCTCCCCTAAATTCATTGTAGTTGTTCATTATCAATCTCAGTTGTCGCTATATAGGTATTCCCTAAACGAGCTCGTAAAGTTTCAAAGTTTCAACAATGGAATCTCCGCTAGGTAAGCCTTGTTCTCCGTTTAGAAAACCAGAGCTTGAGACGAGCGGCGTGGACTTACGGCGGTGAGCTTTCCCCAGTATGACGGCAAAGAGCTATCGCAAGGTCATTATCTCTCTCTCTCTCTCATCCTTTCTTTGAGTCAAAATACATTGGAATCAGTTCTCGTTCACTTCAATTCTCGTAAGCTTTGGGCAAATGCGATTTTGAATCTTTAAATCATTGTTTCTGTTAGATGATTTGGAGATTATTTATTCTTTGGATTCTTGGATTGTGAATGTGTACTCCAAGATTTCATACGGTTTGAAATGCTGTCTCTTTTAGGGGCGAATTGGGTTGCTCATATGGTGTTTGATAAAATGTCCCAATGGCCATTAATACCATCTTTCATAGTGATCCCTCAGTTGGTGCCTACACAGTTAATGGCCATTAATACCATCTTCCATTTGTCTGCGTTTGAACTGCTCCCATGTAACTATGTACAATTTTTCTTTAGCATATCATTTTGTAGCTAGTTTTTGCTTGAAAGGTACTAATGTTTACTATGTTGTTTTGGATTTTTGTTTACATCAGTAGATTGGGAAGAAAAGTATTTTTGATGCATTTGAACTCCGCAAATATTATTTTTGTCTCTGATAAATTACTTGATACGTATTGAAGGTACCTAAGGGGAATCCATATCACAGTGCTACTTCTGGAGAAATGGCAATTTGTAGGGCGAACTGTCTGATTTTGAGAAAGGTACTTGTTGAGTTTGTGTTATGTCAGCTAAAATGCTATGGGCTATGTTTACATTAACCTCTGCTTCGTTTTTCTCTAAAGATTACAAACACATCGCATAAGCTACTTAACCTTCCTAGTACTTTTGATTTTTATACTACATCTGTCCCGAAAAAACTGTCCTGCTTTGACTTTCATTGCCAACTCAATTGAACTTTTACAAAAATGAATAAGAAAATGTATTCCTCTCGGACCCTTTATCACAGTGCTACTTCTGGAGAAATGGCAATATATAGTCTTGATGACTCGAAATTCGAATCAGTGGCCCCGTAGTATTTCAGTCCGAAAGTGGGCATTTTGTGTAGAATTCGAGAGGTTACGATAACGTGAAGGAAACGAGAGGGTTGTTTGGCCTTGGCGATGCTTGGTTATCATGTTCTTCTTTGAAGCGTAGAGATGCTCGAACCGCCTATGATGCGGCTTGGTTTAATGTAGCAGCTGCTGATGTTGTTGTTGGAGTGTCTGAGGGAAGTTCTGTTTCAAAGGAACCATGTTTGTCTGTAGTTGCCATGCTTAACTTTTTAACTTGATTGCACTTGACTAGAATCTTTATGCCTATATAGAGAGAAGATAGAAATATCAAGATAGTTTGGTTGCCTGTTTGTTGATTATATATATTGATATTTACATTTTAATTATCATTTTATATCAAGCATGCAGAGAATAAAGATGTATGTTTTGGCTCTAAATTTACATTTTATATCTCGGTTTTTCGATAATATTCAGCACAATATTAAGCTTAAAACGAGATTTTTCTTTTTGTTTTATGATTAATAGTAATTTATGCTGAATATTTCCATAATGCTTAGTAGAGGTCATCAACCCATTCACTAATAAGAGTATAAGAAATCAAAGATAATAAAATGAACAAAAATGGTAATCAACTATTGGTGACATATATCCTTACACCTCCACTATCAAACCCCTTTTGTTGCAGCTTTTGAACTTTGGTTTAGTTGTGAACATTCATTTTCAACTTTCCTCTGAAATGTGCTCCTGTTCCTTCTCCAATACTCCCTCCGTCCCAATAGTATCCGCACTAACACTGTTTGCACTAGAATTAAGGAATATGATATTTTAATAAAATGTTGTGAGTGTAAAAGAATGAGTGGAGAGAGAATGAGTGGAGGGAATAATAAATTATAATGGTGTTGTGAGTATTAAAATAATGTAGGAGAGAGAATGAGTGGGGTAGGGTGAATATTTTATTAATATAAAGTTTCCTTTTTGGGAGTGTGCGGATATTAGCGGGACGCCCAAAAAGGAAAGTGTGCGGATATTAGCGGGACGGAGGGAGTATATTTTTGCAGCTGAAATGGCTAGAAGACAGGCTTTGTCCCTGGTGATTCTGAGTTTCAGCAACTGCTTCATATATTTAGGTATGTGTGCTTTAAGTCTAGATGTATAATTGTTTCTGAAAAAGAAAGTTTAAAGGACTGGCCCACATGATTGCATATCTTCCTTTTTCTTTTGTTATACTGGTTTTAGTTTTCCACTGCTGATGCTATCTTCACTACAAATTAAAGTACCCTGTTTAAACCATACCGTTGTTGACTAATCAGAGAGAACATTTTTTTCTTGGAGGTATGCACCTGTCACAGAGACAATATTAAAACCTTTGTCCATCCATATATGAATATTACAGAATATTTCTTTTTGAGCAAATTCAAATATAACGTTCACATCACTATTGATACATAGATGTGCCAAGACTCTCCAAGTGTATTATTTGTTATTATAGTTTTGTTATCAGAAAGGATGTTTCTGTGTGTATATGCGAGAGAGAGAGAGAGAGAGAGAGAGAGAGAGAGAGAGAGAGAGAGAGAGAGAGAGAGAGATTGCATATGGCAAGAAGAGTATAAAATAGATTCAATTACGCTCAGAGAAAACTATATCTACCACTATAGTGTGCCATTGTCTGTACAGAAGTTTTATCATGGAGAAATCGGTCCTTGGTCCGATTGAAAACTTACACGCCATTGTGGTACGAAAAAATCATATTGCTAATGTGAGTTCGTTCATTATTGAACCTCATCTTTGCCACATGCCAAATTTTAATTGGAGGTACTGATATTGTTTTACAGATACTTTCCTCTCACTTATGCTGGAGTAAGATTCGTAGACTATAATTTTCAAGTAGCTTAAATTATACTCCCTCCGTCCCGCAAAACTTTACCCCTTTACTGTTGAGAACGGAAAATAAGGAATAATGTTATTAAAGTAGGTGTTGTGAGTGGGAGGAGAGAGAATGAGTGGAGAGAATAGTAAATTTGAAAAGTGTTGTGAGTATGACAAGTGGGTCCCATGAATAAAGAAGTATTAAAAAATTTCCTTTTTAGAAAAGTGGGACTTTAAAGTGGAACGCCCAAAATAGTAAAAGGGGTAATGTTTTGTGGGACGGAGAGAGTATATATGTATATTGGTATGGAGCAGTTTCTAGTTTCTGATCTCACTTGCACTAACTTAAAACTGACTTGTAATATGGCTAACAAGACCCATCTTCACCTTTAGCTTTTGAATTTCCACTCCATCTAACATAATTTGACCTGATTTTGTATTCTATCTGTTCATTAGAGGAGTGTAGATATACTTCACTGTCAAGTATTGAATATGGTTGCTTACATTGTGTTGTCTCTTTCTTTGGTCAGTGATGTGAGTGTATAAATACGGTTTTGGGAACTGTAGAAGAGGCTCATCTTGCTACAAAAGAGGCTAATCGTGCTACAGAAGAGACTCGTAAAGGTTATGAGGAAATGCGAGAAAGATTGAATGCAATGGAGAAATTCATGAAGTCAAAACTTGGTGACGAAAACAATCAAAATCCTCCACATGGTTCTTAAATTCTTCTAGTTTTATATTTTGGGCTGGTACAATATTAGTAGTGGTATTTTGACATTGTTAGTTGATGTATATGACAATTTTTTCAATATAAGGTTATTTATAAGTATATTTTAGTAGTATTATAATTCATATATACTGTATATATATATATGTATATATACACTACAAAGGAAAATGTGTTTTAGAGACGGCAAATTTTGTAGCCAAAATGAAGATTCTGTCTCTAAATCGTGTTTAGGGACAAATTTGTTCCGTAGCTAATCTGTGGGTGCAGGTTGGTCGCTAAATTGGGCGTCGCTGTTTTGTAGCTGTTTTAGAGACAGATATGTACGTCTCTAAATTAGAGACAGATACGTCCGTCTCTAATTTAGAGACGAACATATATCGTCTCTAAATTAGAGACGGACGTATCTGTCTCTAAATTAGAGACGGACATATCTGTCTCTAATTTAGAGACAGATAATCCGTCTCTAAATTAGAGACGGATATATCTGTCTCTAATTTAGAGACGGACATATCCGTCTCTAAATTAGAGACAGATATGTCCGTCTCTAAAATAGCTACAAAAGAGCGACACCCAATTTAGCGACAAACCTGCACCCACGTAATAGCTACAGAACAAATCCGTCTCTAAACACGATTTAGCTACGGAATCTTCATTTTAGCTACGGAATTTGCCGTAGCTAAAATCGATTTTCCTTGTAGTGTTAGTTCTAGCACATGCAAGAACTCTGTCTCACTTTAGGCAATTATCATTCTTACTTTATTTGCGAGAAAAAAGTGGGTCATTCCCATTATTTTTGTCAAACAAATTGCACATTGCATGTTCTTAGCCTCATAGGTTATTCATCAATATCTCAAAATCATTCAAAAATCCTAGGAAAATCCTAGAAAATTCCTAAGTTCGGGTCAAACCCTAAGTCATTCAAAATTCAATCAAAATCGACGGAATTGAGCCAAATAAGAATGCTTACCCCAACCGGACGCGGGTTCGTCGATTTGTGCTCTCTTCTCCCCGGGTAAAGCTCCGACGGAGGCGTAAGAAAGTCATACTTTCT
Source organism: Adenophora triphylla var. japonica (assembly GCA_022495995.1). Classification (NCBI taxonomy): domain Eukaryota; kingdom Viridiplantae; phylum Streptophyta; class Magnoliopsida; order Asterales; family Campanulaceae; genus Adenophora; species Adenophora triphylla. Next base: position 182,133 of record JAFEMH010002331.1, on the reverse strand, counting down.
CTCCGTTCGCACGAGCTCCTTTCTCCTCCTCCGAGCGGCCGCCGAGATGTTTCTTCTTGCTTGCCTCGGTATAGGATTGCCCTCCGGATCCATTCCAATCAAGGGAAGCAAGGGGATTGAAAGAATTTCGAAATTCTCTTCCTCTCTTCTCTCTCTCTGCGTTCTTGGGCGGCAACACAATGCCAATGGCCCGTTCAAATCTGATTTTAAATAATCTGGAAAAAACAGGCTTCTAGCCGTACGGCTCCTTTTTCTCCATCTCATGCCGGGCGGCCTCATTCGCTCTGAGCAGAAAATTACAATCCTGCCCCTGGACCTTCCACTTGGGCATGCAATTCCCGTTATCTTTTAACCAAGATAACATCTTTTTCAGAAGATATCCCTTATCTCTTAAGCAATTAAGCTTTCTTCCCAGTCGCCTCCGTTAATTCCGTTATAAAGAGATAACGCTAGGTGACAACCTCCGAATTGTCAAAACTCTAAACTGAGCTTACCTCTATCCCGGATAGCGACGTATGCTAAGTTCTCTTAACTTAAGCTACCTCTATCCCGAATAGTGACGTATGCTAAGTTATCCTAACTTAAGCTACCTCTATCCCGGATAGCGACGTATGCTCAAGTTCCTCTAGAATTAAGCTACCTCTATCTTCTCGATAGTGACGTATGCTCGAGTTCTTCTTAACTTAAGATACCTCTATCACAAATAGTGAAGTATACTTAAGTTCTTCTAGCTTTAGCTACCTCTATCTCTGTCAAAAAGAGATAGCACCGTAAGCTTTAGTTTTCGTTATTTCCGTCATAAAGAAATAACGTCATCCAGCTTTAGCTACCTCTATCTTCTCGATAGTGACGTATGCTCGAGTTCTTCTTAACTTAAGATACCTCTATCACGAATAGTGAAGTATACTTAAGTTCTTCTAGCTTTAGCTACCTCTATCTTTGTCAAAAAGAGATAGCGCCGTAAGCTTTAGTTTTCGTTATTTCCGTCATAAAGAAATAACGTCATTCAGCTTTAGCTACCTCTATCTTCTCGATAGTGACGTAAGCTCTAGTTTCCTCAGGTGACAACCTCCATTAATTGTCAAAACCCTCAAGGATCCTAGACATCGTTCCTAACTATCTAGTGATGCTTGAACTACGATCAAGGCTTGATTCCTCTGGGATACGTAGGTAGCCTTTTATAAAAGGTCCAGCCATCCGACCACTTTGGTCACCCTGTTCCTCCGTCACTCCTCAGTGATGAAGTAGTCCCTCATAGGAGACTTTGTTATCCGACCACCTCGGTCACTTCTAGCATATCCCCAGTAGGATTAATTGCTTGACCTCCTAGGTCATTTTCTCTTCTATTTCCCCAGCAAGAGACCAGTTTTCTCTTCTTCATTCCTCAGCGGATCTACCCCGAACTACGGCCTGGCTTGATTCCTCCGGGATACGTAGGTAGCCTTTCATAAGAGGTTCAGCCACTCGACCACCTCGGTCTCTCAATCCGTCTCGGCATTCGCCAGATCGGATCCTTTTCTATCGACAACCCCACTCGCCTTGCAAGTGACATTGCCGAGGGGCTTCTGTAAGTACCCAAATCTGGCTCATGCCTTCCGGTTAAATTTCCCGACAATTTCGGTAAGTTTTCCGGTAATTCCCCGGACCTTCCTAGTGTTCCGGAAATATTCCGGAACAGTCCCAAATTAAATAAAGGCTGAAGAGGAGCCTTCCTAATTAAGAAACACGTTTTTCTTAATTAGGAAGAACCTTCTAGAATTTGCCACCTTGCATGGTTCTAAAAATGCTGAGTCATAATGGATAATGCCGCACGGCTGCATTAGCTCGCGGTCCCTGGCCGCACGGCTTCATTAGCCTTATCCAGACTGCCTATAAATAGAGCCCTCCTCTACCCATTTTTGACACAACAATTTTCAACAACACCACACATAATACGTGAAGAATACTCTCAAGAGCTGTTGAAGATCCAAGAAGGTGAAGAAGAAGGCCAAGAAGCTCCCTCCCTCCTCCTTGAGGATCCAAGATCAACCTCTCCTCCTAGCTCCATCCAAAGAAGAAGGAAGCCATTGGTAACCTCGCACACCCTAACCTCGCATCCTAATTGCTTTATAAATTGCTCATTGCATTGTCTTTATATTGCTTGGGACTTGGTAGATTAAAGATCACATCTTTATATTCCCCCTTCCCCTTTTGCATGCATTAGACATCATTTGTCATAAAAATGTAGTCTTTTCCCATAAAGGTGCATCCTTTGCACCTAAAACCCCCATTTTCCAATAAAAATGTCATTTTTATGCATCCTTTGCATATAAAAATCAAATCTTTTCAATCAAAATGCATCCTTTGCATTCAAAATCCCTTTTCCAAGCATCATTTGCTTTAAAGATCATGTCTTTACCATAAACTAGCATCATATGCTTTTCAAAATGCAATCTTTATGCATCATTTGCATAATGAATGCCAATTTCTTCATAAAAATGCATCATTTGCATAAAAATCATATCTTTATGCATCATTTGCAATAAAGATCATTTCTTTGAATCAAGTGCATCATTTGCAACCCAAAAATGTCATCTTTTCATTAAAGTGTCATTTTTACATGCATTCCCCCATTCCCCATTAGTAACCTAGGAACGGACCGGTGTAAAAAGATCCTATCTTTACATCGTTCCTTCCATAAAGGTTTCATAATTTCTTTAGAAAAGGGACACCTTCGAACCCTATATCTCCGATTATCACTTAAGATGATTATGAAGCATCTATACAAGCTCGACCATCTTAAAGTGTAGGATTGATGGGCTAAGGACCCTCCTTTTCTAAAGAACCTCATCTTTGACTACAAAGAGAGTCATTCTCTCGATCACGCAAGTCCCAAGGTCCAAAAAATGCGATGATCACAAGTCCAAGATGAGGGCGGGATCATAATCCCAAATACATAAAATCCAAGAAATCCCGAGCGACAACCAACAAATGGTTTGTACGTCCGAAAGACGACTTGGGACATTCCCTCCTTATTTTCAAACACATGCACACAAGAAAGCACGCAAGCAAGCACGATTAATGGGATCTTGGGAGACTTGCTCCGGCAAGGCACCTTGGGTGAACGACGATCCGTTCTTCCCAAGGGGTAACTTAACCTCCGAACCCATAAAACCTTTTTTTCAAAGTTTTGAGGTAATCAAAATGGCGTGGCGACTCCGTTTTTCAAATTGAACCGGATGTCTTCAAACTCGCGTGAATCCAACAAACACAAAAATTTGGGCACACATTCACACCTTCTCAGCCCTTTCTTTCTCCATTCTTTCGATCTCAGCCTTATAATATGCAGTCAGATCCTCATCAGAAAGTTTTGCTAAGTCAATCTGAGTCTGCTTGGCCTTCTTAGCTCTAGCAACCAAGGGTGGAATGGTTGCATCTTCTTCTTCTTCTTCAATCTCATCCAGAAGAGACATCTTATCTTTCACTTTCTTACTGGGGCCAGCACCAGTTGCACCACGCGGTTGTGTAGGTGCGGTTCTGGTTGGCTTAGGAAGCGGTTCCTCAGCAGTCTTCCTTTTCCTTGAAACTTTCTTTATTGCCTTGCCCAGACCCTTGACTGCGGTTGCAGGGGTCATCTTAACATAATGTTCCTTGGGATGTAGAGGATCAGCATCATAAAGGGCCTTGTAGTCATCATTGCCAAATGAAAACCTGAAGTTGTGGCAAGCCTTGAGTCCAAAGGATTCTTCAACTCCCCAATGAAGGCAAATATCAGGAGTGGTAGTTCTCAAGTCTTCCAAATGCTGATAGTTGGCAAAAATGGCGGTTAGCAATCTGCCAAAAGGTCTCCACCTTATTTTCTCATCCTTGACCTTCAGCTGATAGGCATCAATGCTGCTGGCAAGCTCTCTCATCACAATCTTTGGCCAATGGAGCTTCATTCCATTGTAGATGGCACAGCAATATTGCCACTGCTGTGAGGTGAAGTTGTTGTGGTTTCCAATTTTTCCACATACAGACTTCCCTACTAGATAGCAAAGATGGCTCATCAGCTCTCCAAAATCTCTCCTTGGCTTTTTCTTGTAGTACCCAGCTAATGAATCCAAATCTCCAGTAAGGGTGGAGCAGGTGGCATCCTGGACTTCTTGGGAAACTTCAACTGGAGCACAAGATACATGGAAATCATATGTACTTCTGATGTCCAGGTAATCAATAGACACCTTGAATCCTTCAACAACTCCCACTAAACTGGGAATCTTCTTCCCATCAGACAGCACTCTCTCTCCACGCGCTGCGGTTGCATAAAATTGGTCAATGAAGAGGGGAATGGTGTAGGTTTGCTGTTTGTTGAAAAGGGGAAGGATTCCAGAAGCTTGCATCTTCCTGATCATCTCCCTTCCAAGAGCATCAGATTTCAGTTCTGGTTCATTGATCTCCCACCCTGGTAAAAAGTATTTGGTATTCTACAAAGAAAACACTCAAGTTAGAACATTTTAATAAATTCACAGTTTACAAGCGGTTTGTTGCACACATGCGGTTGGCAATAGTGCGGTTTTAAAATTGATAATTTCCAGACCTCAAGGAAACTGTGAATACAGGTAGGAAAACAGATAGGAAAAGTACAAAAGTATATTTACTTAGTACGTGGCATTGTAATCCAAAGTTATCCCACACTGCAAGTGGTGCTTAGAGAGGAAGTTCTTGGTTTCCAGCCTATATACTTAGTAAATCTTAAGTAACTTCTTCCCATGCGGTTTCAAAGGTGTATATGCGGTTTTGAAAACATGTCATGCGGTTCTTAGCGTGCGGTTGTATGACTATAAAACACATGCGGTTTTGAAACACAAGGATAAGCGGTTACAAGTGCGATTTCAAAGTAGCATGCGGTTACAATGAAGCGGTTCAAACATGCAAATCAAAATCCAAAATTTCCAAAAATTTTCTAAGTTAGGGAAAACAAGATTTAAAGTTAGGTCAAACCAAAACATAAGAAATTTTCTAAAAATTAAGATGAACAGTCACATGAGTGCATGAAGAACACGAAGAACACCAAGAGTAGAGATTTGATGAATGTTAACCAATATGAACAAATTATATGTCAAAATGATCACAGTGAGCAGTAGATCAACAATATAACAATAAAAATATCTACTTTACTCAGAATCACCAAGAAAATGCATAAACACAGAAGTGGATTTCGAAACTTAAAAAGTTTAAAATTCAAAATCAGTACCCAAATCCAGTGTTGATCATGAAATAAAGTTTATAATCAAACATATAAGCACAATTCGAGCATAACCTAACAATTTTCATCAAAAATAATCAAGAAATGAAGCATTAATGAGCAGAAATCAGTTAGGTATGTTCGAACCTTGAAGGAGTTCATCAATGGAAGATAAATCAAATAAACATGTATGATTTGCAGAAAAAGTAAGAGATAAAGGTTAGAGAAATCATACTATGTCAAAGATTGGTTGCTTGGGAGCCATTGATTTGAAAATTTTTAAAGCTTTTAAACAATGTTTTGAAGAGAGAGAGAGAGAAGATTTGGTGAAAAAACTGAGACTTGAAGGTACGTTTGCATAGAGATCAGTTGGAAAAGGTTGAAAAGTTAGAGAATGATTTCTATATATAGGCACATTTTGAGGGTTAGGCAGCTGAAGGGACAGTTTCAAATTCCCACAGGATGAATCATTACAAATGTTGCACCCTTTCAGCTTCAACACATCAACCAATGACGGCTGACATGAAGGCCAATAAATGCTAATGTTCCCATTGCATTAAATGCATTCAAATTTTAAAATTTTGTAGGAAAACATTTGCAAATAAACCCTTAAAGAAAAAATAAGGACTGAAAAATAAATAAAAAGGAATTTGAACAGGTTTTTTTTTTATTTAAATAAACATAAGAAAAAATTAGAAAATACTCCAAGTTGGAACGCGGTTGAGGTCCAAGCGGTTGAGCTGCAGCACGCGGTTGGAATGAGGTGTTTGGCTGCATGGCGGTTGGACTATACGCGGTTTGGTACACGCGGTTCAACAAGGTGATTTGAAACTATACTTAACACACAAGTTAGCAAATAAAAAGTATGGAATTATTTAAGTTCAAGCATACCCATTTCTCCTCTAAGGAATGAAAACCTTTTGGAGTCAAGAGCCTTGGTGAGGATTTCAGCAATCTGGTTATCTGTCCCCACGTACTCTAAATGGATATTCCTCTTCTCCAAATGGTCTTTGAGGAAATGATACTTGATATCAATATGCTTGGTCTTGGAATGCATGACAGGGTTGTTGGAGACTGAAATTGTTGAAGTGTTGTCGCACTTGATAGGGCAATTTCCTTCTTCAATTCCATAGTCCACCAATTACTGCTTCATCCAGAGGATTTGACAGCAACAACTACCAGCAGCAATATACTCAGCCTCTGTGGTTGACACTGAAACTGAAGCTTGCTTCTTGCTAGCCCAAGCAACTAGTCTATTCCCGAGAAAATGGCAAGTACCACTAGTGCTTTTTCTGTCAATAGTGCAAGCTGCATAATCTGCATCTGAATAACCTACAAGATCGAAGTTCGAATCTTTGGAATACCAAAATCCAAGGTTAGTGGTTCCAGATAAATAGCGGATTTTACGCTTGACTGCAAATAAATGTGCTTCTCTAGGATCTGCTTGGTAGCGTGCACATACACAGACACTAAACATGATATCGGACCTACTAGCAGTTAAATAAAGTAATGAGCCGATCATACCTCGATATAAAGTTTGATCCACTTCCTTACCTTTTAAATCCTTATCTAGCTTATTGCCGGTGGCCATTGGAGTATCATATGCTTTAGCATTTTCTAAACCAAACTTCTTTATTAGCTCCTTGGTGTATTTGGCTTGGCTGAGGAAAATACCTTCTTCGCATTGCTTGATTTGAAGCCCGAGGAAGAAAGTTAATTCTCCCATCATGCTCATCTCAAACTTGCTTTTCATTAGCTTCTCGAAACGCTTACAAAGTAACTCATTAGTAGAACCAAAAATGATATCATCAACATATATTTGAACAAGTAAAGTATGATCATTGTATTTGGCAATAAAAAGAGTTGTATCGATTTTACCGCGTTTAAATCCTTTTTCTAGTAAAAATTTAGAAAGAGTCTCATACCATGCTCTTGGAGCTTGCTTAAGTCCATACAAAGCTTTCTGGAGTTTGTAGACATGATTTGGAAATTTGGAGTCTTCAAATCCAGGCGGTTCGGCAACATACACGGTCTCTTGCAGTTCACCATTGAGGAAAGCACTCTTCACGTCTATTTGATATAACTTGAAATGCTTGAAAGAGGCATAGGCTAAGAAGATTCTGATAGCTTCCAATCTTGCAACTGGAACAAAGGTTTCGTCATAATCGATTCCTTCTTCTTGCCTATATCCTTGTGCAACCAACCTTGCTTTATATCTAGTGATGCTTTCATTCTCGTCCATCTTATTCCTAAATACCCACTTAGTTCCTATCACTCCTTGATCCTGAGGTCTAGGCACCAAAGTCCAGACCTTGCATCTTTCAAACTGGTTGAGTTCTTCTTCCATAGAAACGACCCAACTGGAATCTTGGAGTGCTTCATCAATCTTCTTGGGTTCAATTTGAGATATCAAGGAAGTATGCTCGTCATAGTTCAATCTCCTTGTTTGAACACCGAAAAACAGATCACCAATCACATTAGAGAGAGGGTGACTGCTGACTTCACGAACCTCCGGGGGTAAGTCTGGTTGGACTGAGGTTTGCTGAAGATATTCAATTGGGACATCATTAGATCCTTGAGAAAAGTCATGGAATGTAAGTTGACGAAGAGGTTCTATAAGCTGGATAGGGTAATTCTCAACATCTTCTTCCCTAGGAGTTGCATCTGGAGTAGGAACTTCAGGTGCGGTTTCAAATCTGCGGTTTGAGGGAATTTCAGTTGAGGGTGCTGGATTTTGCGGTTGAGGTTCAGGTGCGGTTTGAGATGGTTCACCTGTTTCATTATGCTCAACAAAATCATCAACAACATTTGGAGCCAAATGTGGCTCAAGGAGAGAATGCTCATCGAAAGTAACATGGACAGACTCAACTATTTTTAAACTAGTTTTATTGAAAACATGAAAAGCTTTTGAATGTTTAGCATACCCAACAAAAATACCTTCATCGGCCTTGGCTCCGAATTTACCTCTATTTTCTCTTCCGTTGTAGAGGATAAAGCATTTGCAGCCAAAGATCTTGAATAATGCAATGTTGGGGGTTCTTCCTCGCCAAAGCTCATAGGGAGTCATGTTATAGGTTTTGTTGATGAGGGAGCGGTTCTGAGTGAAGCATGCTGTGTTGATTGCTTCAGCCTAGAAATACTGAGGCAGCTTTGCTTTAGATATCATTGTCTTTCCAGCCTCAATCAACGTCCTATTCTTCCTTTCCACAACCCCATTTTGTTGTGGAACACCAGCAGTTGAGAAATTGTGATCAATTCCATGGTCATCACAATACTGAGCAAAACCGTTGTTCTTAAATTATGTTTCATTATCTGATCGAACACTAACGATGTCGTCTTATTTATGAGTTTGGAGCCGTCTAAAAAGAGCGGTGAGAATATCATAGCAATCATCTTTGGAAATCATCATCTCAACCTACGTATATCTTGAATAATCATCCACCACCACTAAAGTATATCTACTTCCTTCAATGCTGGCAGTGGTTACGGGTCCAAACAAATCTATGTGAAGCATTTGTAAGCATCTTGAAGTTGATGGAGCGGTCTTGCTGGTGAAAGACGACGCGAACTGCTTACCAAGCTGGCATGCACTGCATTTCTCAGGATGATGGTCAGCCACTTTAGGTAAACCACGAACGAGGTTTTCCCTACCAATCTTTGCAAGATACTTGAAGTTCAAGTGGCTCAACCTTTTGTGCCATAGCCAACTGTTTTCGCTCACATTTTTGGCTACAAAATAGAGATTAGTAATACTACATGCAGAATCTAGATCAATAATGTAAATATTACTCTTACGAATCCCAGTGAGTAGGGTGACTCCGGAAATGCTATCTTTGATAAAGCAATTTTATGACGTGAAGTTGCAAAGCATTCCTTTGTCGCAGAATTGAGAAATTGAAAGGAGGTTGTGCTTGAGTCCTTCAACAAGAGAAACCTTCTCAATGGTTAGGTTTCCTCTCCTTATAACACCATATCCAATGGTCTTGCCTTTGTTGTTGTCACCAAAGGTTACAGACGGACCACTTGCTTCAATGACATCTTCTAGTAATGATCTATCTCCAGTCATATGTCTTGAGCAACCACTGTCAAGATACCATTTATTATCCTTGGAGTGACCAGCCATGAAGCAGAGGACCTGAAATGTAAACATTAAGAACGAGGTCCCCCTTTATTCCTTAGGTCCTGAAGTTAGCGACCCTTCACGACCCACACCTGTTTGACAGAAGGAGGTTTACTCTTCCTGGCATTGGATGTGAACCGCAAAAGGCATTCTGCAGCCTTGTGACCTAAACCATCACACACAGAACATTTATAAAAGCTACAAGCATCATGAGGTTTTACTAACTCCATACTCTTCCCTAGTTTCCTCGATCTCCATAAATCGGGCCTTAGAATTGATGAATTGATCCGTCTTAGAAAGAATTCAGAAAAGGAGAATCGTCCAACAAAGGGGAGCACCGGTCGTACCTATCATGATTTTGGTGGGGCTACTCTTAAGGAAATGTTCGATGATCTAGTAGGCCAAGGAAAACTGAAGCCAATGGAAGACTATCATCCTAAGAAAATGAGGGAAGATTGGGACCACGACAAGTTTTACGATTACCATCAGTTTAGTGGTCATGACACCAACAATTGCTACAATTTGAAGGACGCCATCCAAGACTTGTATGAAGCCGGCAAGATCAACTGAAGCATCACCACCTTGGGGCTCCGATTGTCCTCTCCCTTTTTCCTTTGAAAAAAAAAGAAAATAAATTAGGACAACTTCCTAGTATGTTCTCGAAGAGTCGTTCTGTCATTCTAGTACATCTCTATCCTCTCTAGTTTGTGTCAAGTGAACTATCGAGTCTGTTTCGAATTTCTTTATCAATAAAAGTTATCTATTTATCCTAAACACTTTCCCAAGAGTTGTTTTTCTTTATGAGTATCATTTGATCCATGCTGAATAGTGGACCCTCATTCCTTAAATCGTCAGGAAAAATAGAAACTTCTAAACAAGTTTGAAATGAAAACCATCCTTAGAAGGTTTAAGGCTAAACATTACTCCTGTTGAAAGTCGAAGATCAACAAACGAATGAAGCCAAAGGTGCTGCTATCAACATTCATCCCAAGAAGAGTGGGGCTACTCAATCCAAGGCTTTGAGAGTACAAAAATAAATAAAAAAGCTCGCTAGGTCGAAACTCCTCAAATCGTCCTAGGCAAAAATAGAGCATCAAAAAAAAAAAGAAAAAAAAGAAAGAAAAGAAAAGAAGAAAAACTCTCAAGCCTCCATCGCCCCACAACAAGGATGAAATTTCAACAAAGGCAAGAAGGACTCTCCCACATAGAAAAAGAGTCAAGTAATACCTACGAAGAAAAGAGGATCCTCAACATCCTCTTACCATGAAGCCTGAATGGCAACGCAAATGAAGAAGACTTTCAACATCAATCCATAAAGAAAAATATTTATCCTTAAGTCGTGCTAATGATTGGCTTTCTTATCAAATTCGTTAAGAAATTTCTAGATGATGCAAGGTCCATTAAAAGTAGAACAACTTTTCTCGATCTTTGAGCCATATAGCATTCTTTGTTGAGTCTAGGGGCTTCCTCTTAGCCATTCTCATACACACTCTTGAAATCCAAGCAGCAAAATTGGGGCTTCCTAACCTTTCCTCCCCCAGTCAATCCCTACTTAAACTCTCAAGAGTAATCAAATCAGCTTTAGGGGCTTTCTTCTTCACTTCTCACTCTCATCATTAGAGAATACACTCTCCAAAGAGTCCATGCTTGGATCACCTTCCAAAAATAGAGTCCGTCTCTCCTCTACCAAGCATGAGATCTCATCTTTCTCCTTAATGAGATTCTTCCAACTGAGTCCCCTTCGAGTAAATATACTTTTCAAAAAAAAAAAAAGAGAAGAAAATGGGTCGCTAGGTTGAAAACTCGTAAAGAGCGGCCTAGGCAAAAGTTAGAGCACAAAAACAGAAGACGCAAAAGAGATGCCCGCTAGATTGAAAACCAGAAAGGGCGGTCTATGCAAAAACAAGGGTGCGTCACTAAGAAAGAAAAAAAAATCAAATGAAAAAGTAAGGGAATCCTTCAACCTTCTTCAATTTATGCAGCCTCACAAGCCTGTTCACGAAGTCATCGACATCATATAAGAAGTCTTGGGGCTTATTGTCTAGAGAAGCCTTGGGAAATATGCGCTTTGGATTAGGCAGAATAAGTACTACATAGTGAAAGCCATTGGAGTGGTTTGAACCTTGTTCAGTCAATGATCATCACATGAAAAATTTAGGGGGCTTGACGATGAAAATGTCCAACGACAACGAAAAATTCTTGATGTATCCTGAACCTTAGCGTTGAACTTGGGTTATCTCAACGGAATCATATTAGACGATTGTCTCATTCGATCTTTAGATGGACCTCACGAGTTGGTTTTCTAAACCAAATTCTAAATCACACAAACAATTTTCAATTCTCACATAATAGAACTCATTCTCCCCGCTGATTCTTGGAGTCGAGTGCACATTGATCGTCTTGAACAAACAAACGCTTAAGTGAATATATGTTGTTATGCAAATTCTTTCACTAACCCTCTTGCAGGAATTAAAGTGCATAAAAGCACGTCAAGTGCCTATGAATGTGCGCTTGCCCAAAATTTTGGTATTTCGAAATGATGAAAGTAAAGGAGTCGCCACGTTGTTTTTGAGAGGAAACATTGAAAACCTTTTTAGAGAGAAAACACAGGTTCGGGGGTTAGGTTACGTGTTGGGAAGAACCGAGAGTTCACCCAACACGCCTCGTCCGTAGACGAGTCTTTCAATTAAACATCCAAGCAAAATCCAAAGTTTGTGCAAGTGTTGACAATGAACAAGTGTGGTAAACATGCATCTTATTAATATGAATTGAGATTTACAACTCGTGAACCCATTATTTAGGGAGGCCACATCCCTGCTACAACAATCTAAAACAGATTACAACTGAAAAAGGTTTCTGCAAATAGGTCACGATATGTCGCATGACACATGATTCCAGTGACCACATATGTTGCGTGACACAGGATCACCTTAGAACAATGTGTCGCATGACATAAGGAGTCCATCTGTAGAGACTTAAATGATGAACACCAGAATCAACAACAACTAATACAGATCCAATTGATTAACCAAATTATATACGAAATACAGAAATAACAACAAATCGACCCCGGGAGTGTGGATACGGGTAGATCCACACCCCCTTTGGGGTTTGAACACCAAATTCAAGCAAGTATTCAACAAGAGCAATTCAATTACACAGATCAAACGACTTAAACAGAGAGATTGCGATTGGGATTCAGTAATCTAGACAGATGAGTCTGATTACTGAATCCTAACAGAAGAAGACAATAGGATTATAGAGAATTGAGTTAAAGGAAGAGAGAAGAGGGAGTTTGAAAATCGTTACCCTTGATGCTTCCACGAATCCTGTATCAAGTTAGATACAGAACCCTTCAATTCACAGCTACTGGTCTTGAGATCCTGAGAGAATTGATGCAAAGGGGTTCAAATGGCTTGGTTTGAGAAATGGGTTTGGATTGGAGGGAATTGAGTTGGTTGAAGGTAGGAGAGAGAGAGAATTGTGTTTTGGAGATTCGTTACGATGCAATATCTACAAAGTAACAGTAGGCTGAAGTTGGGATCCATTTCTGAGAGGGGTAGGGTCTTATTTATAGGCTGCAGTTAGTAGTCACCTTGTGTTGCACGACTATACGTAACCACTTTCCATGCCTCGACTTGTCGCGTGACACAAGGTGGCCTCAACTGCTTTCGGCGCCAAAACCAGTTTCTGGAACATTCAGGCCTAAATACCCAAAAGGTCCAAAAAGGTTTATTCCCAACAAGTCCCTGGGCATGAGTAAGGTACCAAAAGGTACTTCCTTCGCGGGAAACTTATGAAACGTTTCCGGAAGTCTCGGAACAGGCTGGGAATTTACCAAAATGCCCCTTAATGCAATCTTATTACATTAAAAATGCATCTAAAAGGTTGTGAATTGGATTGGCGTACTTACAGAGCCCCTCGGCAACGTCACTTTTGGAAAAAGTGGGGTTGTCGATAAAATAAGACTCAATCCCAATGAGCATCAAGGGCTAAGGTGACGGGCTAGAGGGTGAATTGGGGAGTCTGATGGCTGGACCATTCTGAGAAAGGATTCCTATGTATCCCTTAAGAAGGGAATCAAGCCAAATCGTAGTTCAGAAATTACCAATCAAAAGCAAGAAAGGGGGAGAGATGTGTCTTCATACCTTTGTTGTGCTTACCTGTGACTTCTTGAGGGGTTGGTACTACTGCGGTTGGCTAGTAGCTGCCTTTGGTGCTAGGTTGTAGCTGCTAGAGGGTCTCATGCTGCAACTGGTATTTGCGAGTAGCTGCCGGAGGGTCTCATACCACTTCTGCTGACGAGTTGTAGCTGTCGGAGGGTCTCATGCTACAACGGGTCTTTTGTGGATGCCGGAGGGTCTCATACCACTTTGTTGATGCAGGGTAGTTGACGGAGGGTCTCACACTACTACTGCTGACGAGTTGTAGCTGCCGGAGGGTCTTATGCTACAATGGGTCTTTTGTGGATGCCGAAGGGTCTCATACCACTTCGTTGGTGCGTGGTAGTTGCCGGAGGGTCTCACACTACTGCTGCTTCTCTTCATGGATGCCAAAGGGACTCATACCACTTCTGCTTCTGCTTTGCTGGGGATAGGTGTAGCTGCTTGAGGTCTCACTCTACTTCTTTTGTTCTGTTGGGGATAAGTGTAGCTGCCAGGGGACTCACGCTACTTCCGTTTCTGCTCTTTGCTCTTCTCTTGTCAGTTTTGTTGCTGGACGGTCCTTGCTGATTGTTCATCTTTTCTTTTTGTGCCCTTAGCTTTGCTTGGGAAGCTGGGGACTCTATTTTTGTCTGGGAAGTTAGCTTCTTTCTCGCTTGGTAAGACGGGGACTCTGCATTTCTGGGGAGTCGGCTTCTTTCTCGCTTGGTTTGGTAAGCCGGGGACTCTGCATTTCTGGGGAGTCGGCTTCTTTCCTCTTGTTTTGGGGCCGGGGACTCTGCATTCCTGGGGAGTCGGCTTCTTTCCTCATGTTTTGGGGCCGCTGATTCTGTTGGGATCTACTTGGGAGGCTATCACAGATACGGGCTTTTGTGTTCTTCTCTCCTTCTTCTTTTTTTTTCGGTTTGGCTTGAGGGCCAGTCTTCGAGGTTTTGTGAGACTGAGTTGATCATTGTACCTGCAAGGGAGTCTACAGCAAATCCAAGCGCTGCATCTAACTAAGCTATCTTGTTAGAAAAGGTTAACCTATGTTAGCTTATTTGCACGAGTCTGTCTGTTCTGGGAAGGAAATGCTATCATTGTTTTTAAAAGGTCGGCTTTGTCAGGTTTGTGCATGAGGCCTTGGGATTGTCTCGGATAGGTGTGTATAGTAGGGGTCCTCTCCTGTGTATTTTCATAGGCATGTATATGAGGATAGGAGGTGTATTATAGCAGCGGCGAGTTGAAAAGTGCTCTGGTAACCACTGCAGGCCTTTCTATACTGTCTGATGTCAACCAAATGTGTCGCCCGACATGCCATGTCTGCTTGGCCTATTGTGTCGCACGACTGAGAGGAGCTCATAACAGGTCCTTTTTAAAGTCGGTTCAGGCTTCATTTGCAAGCACTGTCTTCTCAGTAGAGGAAACCAGCAACCACTATTTGGCAGATAAGCGAATTCTTTGGCCAAGACTGATACTTTCGGTTGCGAATGGAGCATTATAGTGAAGAGGTTACTTCCCGGGAGTGTCAATTTCATCGGGACTTTGTCGAAATTTGTGGATTTCATCTGAGGCAACATAGAAGGGTTATTGACAAGTGGTACAATATGCCGTGCATTTGGTCCTTAAAAGACTGGAGAGTCGATTGGGATTTGCTTCGGGCTGCCTCCTGCTTCTGGGACTCAGAGCGTCATGTCTTTTCTTTGTCATACAATGATCTGACCCCAACCATGGAAGATTTTAGGGCGTTGACAGGCTTGGGTGAGACGGTCACTGTAGCATTCCCATGGGACGGTCGGTCGGTTATGGAGCAGTTATCAGACTTCTTGTGTCTGCCAGCGGATCATGTGTTGTTTATGATTCTGGGTGATGGGTCCATAGACTTGACTCGGATGGCTAGGTTACGCCTGTCCCATCCTGAGCTATTTGACCTTTCTACCTCTTTGGATATATTCATGCTGCTTGCCCTGTCGGCTTATTATTTCTGCGGCTATGTCAGAGTCTGCTCAAGTGCGTTGCTGGAGACTGTCAGGCAACTGAGGGGTGACCGGGGTGTGGATCTTCGTCAAATTAAATCTGGCCAAGGGGAGATGGACATTGTACCACTATTGCTGGCTGAGACCTACCATGGCATTGACAGGTTAGCAGGGGGATCTGTCTTCATGGGAGAAGGCAGTCCCGGTTTGTTATCTCTGTGGTTCTCTGAGAGGTTACGCTTGATTGGGCCATTACCAGAGGGTTAGGTGGCAATGCCTTGGGTGACCCAGCCATGCAGGCTGCTGAGGGATATAGCTGCTAACAGTTGGCTGATGAGATTGTCACGGTACAAGACTACTGATCTGAGCTTTTGGATTCCTGCCTGGAATTTACAGACCATGAGAGACATTCAAGATGGATCGGTAGTAGTCAGACTGCCAGGATTGCAGGTATCTTATTTCTGTATCCCATCGTTGGTGAGCAGGCAGTACAGGTACCCTCAGCAGATTGTTCGAGCTTTGAGGGAGAGGCTGATGACCGATGTTGTTCCGATGTCTATGACCGAGCCCCAGACTATACAGTTTTTCAGCAGATCCTTTCTGGAGGGTTTTCTTCCCACTCGTGTGCTTCTTTGGCAGTCTAGAGGGTTTATATTTCTGACCACAAAGTATCTGATTTGGGATAAGGAGCATCAGGGTTCTGCACAGCTAGCTATAGAGGCTCGCCGCCGGGAATACTTGGGGGCAGATTATCCATCCAGTCGGTCTTTCAGGGATACAGAGGCACGGGGAAACCCAGACAATATTACTGGCGATGCTGCTGAGGATTATCGGAGGCGAGAGATCTGGAGGACTGCTTTGAGGGATGATCCAGAGGTGATGGCTCACAGAGAGGCATTGAGACAAGAGAGGGTTGCTAGGGCCGCCTTGAGGGAGACTGGTCTGATTGAACAACTGATGCTTGTTATTCCTGAATTGGGACGGGCTCAAACCGATTTATTCGACATTCCTTAGCCAAAGACCTCCCGGGGACCGAGGAAGAGGAAGGACAGAGGAGCGAGTTCGAGAGCGGGGACGAATTTCTAGACACTTTTTCTGAGAGACAGGAGACTATTTTTTTCTTTGCTTTGTGTTTTGAGAGTAGGAATTATTTGTATGGAAACTGAGTATCTTTGATTACTTAATGCAGACGAAATAGATGTTGAAAATTTATTCCTTTTATTCGCAACAGGCTCTTTGAGTCAAAAGCAGGCCGTGCTTGAACTCATCAACAAGAATATTAACTCCAAATGAACCTTTTGAAAAGCTTTGGAACTGTAATCAAAACACATTTTAGCAGGAGGAGAGATTTTTTGCAGCTGTTTTAGACCGAACCATAAGTGGTTGCCTACATTCCCCTTTTGTAAGACTACCAAGGGGCTAAGGTCTCCGTAGTTCGACTCAATCAACTTTGTGTTTAAGAAAGGGGAAGATTGAAGGAGGACATGGTGCAACCCTGTTTTTTACCTAGACCGCCCTTTTTAGGGTTTTCGGTCTAGCTGGGTATATTCTTTAGCACCGGGCGCGTCCCTTATTTTTGCATGGACTGCCTTTTGAGAGGTTTTCAGTCTCATCTGGGACAATTTTATTGTGCCTTTATTTCTCATCATTTTTTTTTCTTTTCTTTTTTTTTTATTTATTATTTATTTTTTTACAGAGGGGGAAAAGACTCAATCATACATAATACCTCCGCAACTTGTCGCCGTTGACGGGGTGCAGAAATGGGTTACCATCCAAGTCTGTCAGCTGCATAGCTCCTCCGGAGAATATTTTCTTCACTAGAAACGGTCCGACCCAAATAGGTGCCCATTTCCCCAACGCACTGCTCTGATTCGAAGGCTTCATCTTAAGGACCAGATCACCAACCTTGATGTCCCTAGGTTTCACTTTCTTGTCAAAGGCACGGGCCATTCTTCTCTGGTACACCCTGTTATGCTCCATGGCTTTTAGTCTGCGTTCGTCTAACAGAGCCAATTCATTGTATCGACTTTGGAGCCATTCAATCTCATTCACCTCATTCTCGAGCAGAACCCTGAGGGATGGAATCTCTAATTCAATGGACATGACAGCCTCCATACCGTAAGTCAGAGCGTATGGGGTTGCACCGGTGGCAATTCAAATTGAAGTGCGATATCCCCATAATGCTAAATGCAGCTTCTCTGGCCAGTCTCGTCCTCGTTCGGCCATCTTCTTTATGATTCTTTCCAAGTTCTTATTGGCAGCTTCAACAGCACCGTTCGTCTGCGGTTTGTATGGTGAAGATTTATGGCGCTTGACCTTGTATTCAGTGAGTAATCGATCAGTTTCTCCTTCAAAATGGGTTCCATTGTCAGAAATAATTTCATTTGGGACTCAGTAGCGGCAAAAGATATGTTCTTTTATGAAGCGAGCGACCTTCTTGGCTGTGAGCACTTTGTAAGACGCAGCTTCTTCCCACTTTGTGAAGTAATCTACTGCAACCAATACAAATGAATGTCCATTGCTTCCGGCCGGAGTTATTTTCCCAATGACATCAATCCCCCATGTTGCGAAGGGCCACGGAGTTGTCATACAATAAAGGTCATGAGGAGGGATGTGGTTCAGGTTGGAGAACCGCTGGCATTTATCACAAGTCCGCACAAACTGAATGCAATCCGTCTCCATAGTAATCCAGAAGTAACCCAGTCTGATGATGCTATGCATGAGAGATCTAGCATTCATATGAGGTCCGCAGGCACCGTTATGAACATCTTCCATTACTCTTTGGGCCTTTTCTTTGCTGATACATAGCAGGAGTGGACAACCTTCCCTTTTCTTCCATAATTCATTGCCAAGTATGAGGTACTGAGCTGATAGTCTCTTTAGAGCTTGCAAGCTTTTGGTGTGGACACCTTTTAAGTCTCCTTCTTTGTCAACAGGGAAGGATGGTTCACCATGCTTAAGATATTGAAAGATCTGGTTGTACCACGGCTCACTGATAGTTTCAATCTCAATGTCATAACAATATGCAGGATTTTCTCGCCTGCCGACCCTGAATGGTTTGATCAACTTTCCTTCTGGGATTTCTACCAAAGAGGCCAGAGTGGCTAGGGCATCGGCAAATCTGTTCTTGTCTCATGGCAGGAACTGGAATGACACTTCCTTGAATTGACCGACGAGCTCTGCAATGTAAGCATGGTACTTCTGGAGACACAGATCTATAATCTTCCATTTGTTGGCGGCCTGATTGATTATCAATTGGGAATCACCGAACACTTCTAACTCTTCCACATGTTGCTCGATGGCAGCCTCTAGACCAGCTATGCAAGCTTTATATTCGGTCGCATTGTTAGTAACCGAGAAATTCAGCTTGATAGCTATGGGGGTATGCATATCATTCGGGTCTACTAGTACCTTCCCGATGCCATTACCTCTTTTGTTTGCTGCTCCATCAAAGAATAACTGCCACCGGTTGCCGTTTTCTATAGTATGAATCCCCTCGTCCGGAAATTGGAGATCTGGTCCTCGGGCTTCTGTACTGGGGAAGTTAGCCAACTGATCCGCTAAAGCCTGTCCTTTGATTGATTTCCGAATCACATATTTGATATCAAACTCAGCTAAAAAGAAGGTCCATTTTGCCAACCTGGTGGAGATGTTACCTCTGTCACCCTGGAACAGGTATCTGATCGGGTCCATCTTGGAGGCCAAGTGTACAGTGTGGGATAGCATATAGTGCTTTAGCTTTCCGACCACCCAGACCAGTGCTGCACATGTCTTCTTGAGGGCAGAGTAATTCAACTCACTACCTTGGAATTTGTGGCTAACGAAATAAATGGCATTCTCAATCTTTGAATCCTTCTTCTCTTGTACTAGCATAGCCTCAGTGGCTGTGTCTGTGACCGTCAGGTATAGCAGTAAAGGCTTGCTCCCATGAGGCGGACAACGAATGGGAGGATTGACAAGGTAAGCTTTGATCCTTTCGAAGGCCAGTTGGCATTCCTCGTTCCAAACCACTTCCTGATTCTTCTTCAATAGCTTGAAGATCGGCTCGCACATGGAGGTCAGCTGGTTGACGAATCTGCTGATGTACAGTAATCGACCCATGAATCCTTTTACCTCGGAGACAGTTCTGGGCGGCTTCATCTCGACGATTACTTTAACCTTTCTGGGATATACTTCGATGTCGCGTTCTGTGACCATATACCCCAGGACTTTACCTCGAATAACCCCAAAGGTGCACTTGGCCGGATTTAGTCTCATGGAGTGCTCTCGGAGTCTGTTGAAGAATTTCCTCAAATCAATGAAATGCTGTCCATCTGACCCTTTCGAGTGAATAATCATATCATCTACATACACTTCAATCTCCTTGTGGATCATGTCGTGAAACAGGGTAGTGACGGCTCTCTGATAGGTAGCCCCAGCATTCTTCAGTCCAAACGGCATTACTGTGTAACAATAAGTACCCCATGGAGTTGTAAACGCTGTCTTGTCCTGATCTTCCTCAGGCATTTTGATTTGATTGTAACCCGCGAAACCATCAACGAAGGACTTGACCTCGAAGTTTGCGGTTGCATCTACTAGCATATCAATGTTGGTCAAAGGGAAGTCATCTTTGGGACTAGCCTTATTGAGATCTCGGAAATCTATGCAGACCCGAACCTTTCCGTTAGCTTTTGTGACTGTTACAATGTTGGCCAACCAAGTCGGATATTCAATCACTTTGATGAAGCCCACCCGTAGGAGTTTTTCAATTTCTTCTTTCACCTGCAAGGACCACTCAGGTTTTATCCACCTCAACTTCTGCTTGATCGGCTTAATTTCTGGATCTAGAGGAATCCGGTGCTCTATGATAGAAGTATCCAGCCCAGGCATATCTTTGTAAGACCAAGCAAAGACGTCCATATATTCTTTAAGCAATTCAACCAGGGCAACCCGTTCATCTCCGGAGAAGAAGCTACCGATCTGCATTTCTTTGGGTTCTTCGGCTGTTCCCAGGTTCACCGTTGTCAATATCTCATCGGCAGCTTGGGCCCGGCTTTCCTTTTGACCGCAAACCTGCTTTGAATCATTTTCTAAAATTTCTCGTCTATTAAGTCTGCATTATCTTCAATTGAATTAGGCTTAATTATTTTTAAATCTTGATGATTATTTTTTGTTAAGCGTTCAATTGTTAGACTTGCAATCACGGGATACTTAGAAAGGACAACCATTTTATTCAAAGCATAGGGAAAGACAGTGTTTACAACTCGAAGAAGATCTTCTGTCGTGAGGACATCAGACCGATCGGAAGACTCGAATTCAATAAAAAGAGATTCAGGAGACCGACTCAAGACACGAGGAACAAATTTAGACTCGGAGGGGCAAGGACGAGGCATCATAGTCTCCCTGTAGGCAACCGGTCCTCGGAACGGAGTCCAATTCTGTAAAGGTTTCTCTGCAACAGTCTCCAACCTGTTTAGCTCCACAACTGGCTTCTTCTCGAATTCTAACATAGCCACCACCTCGCTATCAGAGGAAAAGTCAATCAAATCACTCGGCTCTTTAACAACAACCACCCTTCCTGTAGGTACTTCTGTCAAAAACATAACATTCCCAGGCTCTGACAGCCCCTGCTCTCTAAACAAATCTGCCAAATCACAATCGATATCCACAGGGTCAGCATCGCGGATTTTGCATATTGTGGGTTCATCCAAAGCAAGCTTTTCGAACTGGTTCACCTGATCAGGCCCCTAGAAATGGTAGTTGTTCTCGTGAGTGGCGGTCACACCTGGCCTTTTGGGCAAGCTATCAAACATTTCCTTCACCGGACTTTGGCTGCTAGCGAACCTTCAGATTGTTCTCATTCTTTCCCCCATTTGGCTCAGTCTTGGTTCTGGACAAACAAACATATCTCCATCTTCTCTAACAAAATGCTTGTTCAAAGACCAACTGTACGGGCACATCTCAGGCCTCTTGTATCTCTTACCAGCCGCTGAGGTCATCTTTTCTTTAAAAGCTTCAGTCTTGTCATACGCCTTATCTTCTCTAGTCATGCCATATCCCAGGCCTTGCTTGTTTCTCTTGGCTTCTGGCAACACAAGCCTACATGGTCCCTGTTGGCGTTTTCCCAGCCCCAGAACAGGGATATAGCTCATACCTCTCAGCATTTTCAACACAGGGGGAATCTTGTCTGAAGATGTCGTCAAATCTATGGTGCAGACCTGCCCTTTAGGTTTCTTTATTGTGAACCCACTGAGCATCGGATTTTCCTGTTCGAGCTTGATTTCCATTACTGGCAAGGTATTAGTGGTGGTTTCCCCAATCGTAACGCTATCACCATAAATGGTCGTCAGCACTCCTTCTTGCACAAATTTTAAACACTGGTGAAGAGTGGAGGCTACCGCTCCAATTTCATGAATCCAGGGTCTGCCCAATAGCACTGAGAATGTGACTGGAATGTCGATAACTTGAAATTCTACCATCATCTCCTTGCCCCCAAACATCAAATTCAGAGAGACTATCCCCAACACTGCCCTAGATGTCGAATCGTAGGCTTTTATGGTTTGGTTGGATGGTTTAAGATTCTGCGCATTGATGTCTAACATACTCATCATTTTAGCAGGGAGCACATTCATAGCTGACCCATTATCTACCAATACATGGGGAATCCGCCGTCCTTCCAAGGGCAACGTGATGTGTAGAGACTCATTATGCTTCGCACCATAAGCAGGCAGGTCAAGATCTGTAAAAGTAATGATGTTCCCATACTGTGCAGTCCCAATCAGCAGACAGACTTCGTCTGGGGTGGCACTGAGAGACCCTTTCGTTTTGGACAAAGCTTCTTCCAACTTTAATTTGTGAGGGTAGGAGGATGTGAGTAGGGACCATAAGGAGATATCGGCTTGTGTCCTCTTTAACTGCGTTAGGATCGGGTCTTCCTGGACTTCTTCATCTCCTGCCAGTCTGTAAGGATTCTGAGAGGACTGAGGGTTAGAGACCGCAACTGCCTTACCTTTCCCGGACGGATCTGAATTATTCACTCCCAACATTCTCCCTGAACAAGTCAACAGATTAACTTCTTGATCTTTCTCAACCACAAAACCTTTACTGGCCTCTTTGAGCTCTGCTAGCGTAATCGAGCGGGACGAGTCTTTGTATGGCCACGTCGCCTGCCTTATTTCATTTATGGACAAAGGTGCCTCTGCATTAGCCGCTATCCTGAGTTCCTCCAAGGAGATTGGGGAATCTCTAGGAACCATGGATGATATAGTGTTGGCAACCACATGCTCTTCATAATCGTCATAATCAAAAGTATTATTCAAACCATACAGATCATCAAGATACAAAACATAGCAGAAATTATCTTTCATTTCATCAGAAAATAGGATTACATCAGTCACAATCTCATTAGAACCAGCACTATCACATTCATCTATTGACTTCCCAAACTCTATTACATTAACAAAATAGTCTTGCCCGAAGTCGATAAGATTCACGTTGTTACTTTGCATAGGATTGCTGACCACATTCGGGCGAGGAGCTTTCTCAATCTTCTTGTCATCTACCAAACCTTGAATTATCATTTTAAGGGTTACGCAAGTGTTTGTGGTGTGCCCGGGGAATTGGTGAAATCGGCGGTATTTGCTAGCATCCAGATTGGGATTAGGACGAGCGGGACTATAATTCTCCAATGGCTTGATCATGCCGGTCCGAAGCAATCCGTTGAAAACTTCTTACGTAGACATGCCCAGTCATCAAATCTTGGTTGCGGCACAGGCTGAAATCTCACCGCATTACGCACATTATTACCTCCTATTTGCGGGTTGTTGATCTTGTGTTATCCTTGACCACATCTCTTCCTCTTGGCGCCATTACTGAAATAGGGTTGGGTTCTCGGTATCGGTAACCTCCACTACTTCTACCACCGCCGGCATTTGCATTCGGGGCTTGATTGAACAATCTATTTTCACTTCTAGCTCCCATCCCCACCATCTCTCGTAGATCTGGGTGCCAACCTTTTCCGATGGCTTCCCTTAGTACTGGCTTCACGCACGACAAGAAGATATCTTTTTGGTCTTGAAGGGGTATTGGCTCTGATAGCTCATTAGGCTTGGCATTCCACCGCTTATAGAATTCTGTGATCGACTCGTCATTCTTCTGGATGGTTTCCACTAAGTCATCTCGGGTGGTACGCCACTCCAGATTGCCTCTATACTTCTCCAAGAAGGTCTCTGTGATTTGGCTCCAGGTGGAGCGGCATTCTTGTTTCAAGGCCAAAAACCATGTGAGCGCATGTCCTTTCAAGGTCAGATGAAAATGGGATGCCATAAATTCGGGCGTGCAGCCCATCGCTCCCATTGTCATAACATAAGTATCCACATGAGTCTCCGGGCAAGTAGTACCATCGAAGTCCATCTTAGGCATCTTGAACTTATGAGGCAAGGGGGTTACTTGAGCTGGGTCCACCATTTTGAGACCACTAGCACCCACAGTCAATTTGACGATTTATTGTTGCATATGCTTCAATAAGGCTGTCACTTCCGGCGTCAAACCCGAAATTTGGGGAATAGCGGGAGCCACTATTGAAGACGGCACCGGGAACTCAGGAGTGGATCTAATGTGTAAAGCAGCTGATGGGAGACCAAAGGTACTGGGGAATGCTGATATTGCTATCCAACAAACTGACCGAGCTGGGAATCCTGTTCCCGTACATGTCATAGCCATTAAGCGCACCTTTGGGGTTACGGGGACCGAATTGCATTGGCCCGACCTCCGAACTGACCAAGAGTAGAAAATCCTGTACTGATGCAAGGAGCCGAATACGGGGTGGAACCATACAAATGCTGGATAAACGGAGAACACACTGCGGGTTGAGGGAAATTGCCTTGGATCTGAGACTGTGGATACCTCGGAATACTGTCTTGACAAATCTGATTCCCTAAAAGATGATACTGACCATTTTGCTGTACATTAGACTGACCACCCTAAAAACTGTCGGGGTACATTACGAGGCTGGGATTGGGGATGACACCTTGGGCCCGAGATCCATGCCTCGAAACTTGCAGCCTGGGGCATTGGGAGCTGGAGAGGAAGTGAGATCGAAGAAGTTTGATGGTTGGCCGCCACTCTTGCTAACACCCTGCTGAGCAACTTGGTTATACCCTTGAGAGGATGGGGGAGGAGATCTTCCTTGGGGATTCATAATCATTCCCGGAGATGGCATTTGATCAAGGCGCGGTGCATAGCTCATGGGAGGAGGCATAGCATTGTAACTGGGCTGAGCAGGCTGGACAGGAGAAGCGGATTCGATCCCGTTGTTGTTGTCTTCCATAATTTCCTCATAAGAGCCATCTTCTCGACGGAGTATTGCTATCCCCTTAGCTCTTATGGCCTCAACAAAGCGGTTATGGGCCTCCTCCTCTCGGGCCTTAGCATTCTGAGCTAATAAGCGCCTCACGCTCCCTAGTCAAAGCGCTTCCAAAGTTATCCTCAATTCTTCTGCAGACATATCGTTCAAACCTGGTTGACTCATTGAAACCGAACCTCCAGCAGACTGAGCGACAAACATATCACCATTCCCGGCCATATCAGATTCTGCACTAACTGAAACTCTTGAAACTGTTTGAACATGAACCAAATGATCTCCTGGGACAGATGAACGGGTCCAACTCGCCGTAGCTGCAGGGGTAGATACGGGTTTATAAGGTAGGGGAAAAAAGGATTTCGAGAGAGGGAAAGGAACGAGGGACAGACTCGCACAAACAGTCTAATTTATCTTCAAGTATAAATCAGTGTCTTAAGTCCTAAGTACGGTTGGGAAAGGAGAAGCCTTTATTTGTACTAACTACACCTTGGGGAAGCCTAGGGACGCAACATTCAAATCACACTAGATGCTTTGCATTGAAATCTATAATAGGTAATGATACCTAACCAAATCCTAACATCATATGGAACGGAGAGGTTGTCCAAATTTCTGGGGAAATTTGGGCAGCATAACGGGTATTCTCGAAGAATTTCGAAGAAAAATCCGGCATGACCTCTCGTCGGTGCACGTTGACAATGCGGCATGATCTCTCGTTTAGAACACGCCACGGGAGTGACATGTCCCCACGTGAAATCATGTTGCGTTGGCAACATGCCCACAAGATGCGAGGTTTTCGGGGAAGGTATAAGGACCTACGATATGTTTCAAAAACAATTCATTTTGGTGTAATAAAAACGTTGTATCAAAAACCAACCGCGGGTAAGGTTTAAGTGTGGTGCCACCTATAACGCACTAGGGGGATAGGTTTGATTTCAGGCGCTCAAGCGTAGGCAAATTTTATGGCCGTCCGCGATGCCGTCAATCGCACCCGAGGGTTCTAAATCTATGTGGTGTAGTGTGCGGATGACTATATTCTTTTATTTACAAAAAACAAAATTTTATTATTTTTTTTTATTTATTTTATTTTGAAAAGAAAAGAGGAAAACACACACACTCTCACAGGGAAGAAAAGGGAACAATAATCAACTGAGCCACATTCCGATTCAAGGGACTGCCCTCAAACAAGTCTTCTGAATACCTGTTCAGTGGCCACTCCTGTCGCGTGACACAGGACATCAAGGGACAGAGATGTCGCACGACCAGGGTAGTCACTGAACCAGAACCCCTGCAAGCAATCAAATTAGCCCCTGCCTCACATGGCAAGGGACAAAGCATAATATCTAATAGCAAAACAAAAAAGGCCACAAAACACAAGGCTCACAAGTCTCATAATCAACAAAATGCATGAACCACAAAAGATTATCAAAGATGCACACAAAGATGGATATATTGGATGTTCAATCTAATGAAATCTTGACCCACTTTACTTTTGAAAAACAGGTTTTCAAAGTGTATAGTCCCCAGCGGAGTCGCCACTGAATGTGCGCTCGCCCGCGAAATTTTGTTTTCACGATGAAAAAGTTAAAAAAGGAGTCGCCACGCCATGTTTTAGAGGTACACTTTGAAAAATCTTTTAAGAGAGAATGAGTCCGGGGGTCAGGTTACGTGTTGGGAAGAATCGAGAGTTCACCCAACACGCCTCGTCCGTAGACGAGTCTTTCTAATCAAACATCCAGGCAATCCATAAGTGTGTGCAAGCATCGATAATAAACAAGTGTGATAAACATGTATTTTATTGATATGAATTGAGACTTACAACTTGTGAGCCAATTATTCAGGGAGGCCACATCCCTTATACAACTGATCAGAACAGATTACAGAAAGGAAAAGGGTTCCTGCAAACAGGCATAATGTGTCGCATGACACATGACATAGATGACCAGATGTGTCGCGTGACACAGGATCACCTATGAACAATGTGTCGCGTGACACATAATGACCATCTGCAGGAACTTACAAATTTGAACACAAAATCAACAATAACCAACATAGATCTAATTAATCAAACAGATTAGCTTCGAAATATGAAATTAACAACAATTTGACCCCGGGAGTGTGGATATGGAGAGATCCACGCTCCCTTGGGATCTAAACAACGATCTCAACAAATATCCAACAATGAACACCCAATTATTCATATCAACCAAGTTAAACAGAGAGATTGCGATTGGGATTCAGTAATCTAGACGGATAGAGTCTGATTACTGAATCCTAGAGGAGTAAAACAATAAAATTATAAAGGAATTAGGTAGAAGAGAGAGAGAAGAGGGGGTTTGAGGATGTTACCCTTGTTGCTTTCACGAATTCTGTATCAAGTTAGATACAGAATCCTTCAACTGCAGCTTCTGGTCTTGAGAGGCTTGGGAGGATTGGTTGAGGGAAGATCTAGAGTTTGGTTGAAGAAGATGGGTTGAATTGGAGGGAATTGGGGTAGGTTAGAGGTAGGAGAGAGAGAGGGTTGTGTTTGGGGTGTGTGTTACGATGCAATTTCTGCAGAGTAACTTGATGGTCAGTTGGGATCCATTTCTAAGAGGGGGAGGGTCTTATTTATAGGCTGCAGTTAGTGGGCTCAGTGTGTCGCACGACCTTACGTAGCCACTTTCCAGGCCTCGACTTGTCGCGTGACACAAGGTGGCATAACCGCTTTTGGCGCCAAAACCAGTTTCTGGAACCTTCAGGAAAAATACCCAAAAAGTCCAAAAAGGTTTTATTCCCCGGAGGTCCTTTATCATGAGCAAAGTACCAAAAGGTACTTCCTTCGCGGGAAACTTATGAAATGTTTCCGGAAGTCTCAGGACGGACCAGGAATTTACCAAAACGCCCCTTAATGCAATTTTATCACGTTAAAATGCACCTAAAAGGGTCGCGAATTGGATTGGCGTACTTACACCGTCATTGAATAAGGATTATATATCATTGTTATATGTTTTACCTGATAATTCAAGTTGCTTACTGGAGAATGAATAGGATTTCTTGAATATGGGCATCATGTTAGGTTATAGTGGTGCAAAACTTGTTGTTGTTCATGTTAAAGAGAGTCAAGCTATTTGTGCCTATGAATCATCAACATCTGCTGTGCGTTGTGGTGGTTCTATATCTAATGAAATTGAGCATAGTAGTTCTAGTAGGCTTGCACTTGAAATGCCTGTGAACTTTTTCCATCATGGAGAAAAAGAATTGTTAACTGCAAAGTGGGCTAAGGAAATAATAGGTATTGGACAAGTTTTTGAAGGAGGAATTACTGAGTTTCATATCAGATTATGTAAGTATGCCTGTGAGGTTGGATTTAGTTTTGAGTATATTAAAAATGACAAAAAATGTGTTACTACACAGTGCAAGCATAAATCTGCTGTAGGATTTCCTTGGAGAATCCATGCTTCTGTTGAGAAGTCAAATGGATTTGTTTACATAAAAATATATACTTCAATTCATACATGTGGTGATGTTCATAGGAGTGAAAAGGGTAGTAGTGTTACTTCTGATGTTCTTGCTGAATCCATAGTTGATGTTGTTCGTTCTACGCCTTCGATTGGTACAGCTCAAATTCTTAGGGTTCTTAAGACTAGTTATGGACTTGATGTATCTTACAAAGTTGGGTGGAGAGATATTGAGAAAGCTAGGGCAGTAGTTTACGGTGAAGAATCGTTATCTTATGATAATTTGAGAGGTTACTTTAAGAACATGAAGGAGTTGGATGCGAGTAATCAGTTTGTGCTTGAATCTGATAAAGTAGGTCACTTTAAAAGGTGTTTTGTTTCATTTGGGGCATGTATAAGAGGTTTCCGGTTTTGTCGTCCACTATTATTTGTTGATGGTACATTTTTACATGGAAAATACAAGGGGACTTTACTCGCTGCAACGGCCAAAGATGGCAACTCTGTTATGTATTATTCTGTACATAAACAGTATAGTGTATTTCACAGTTGTTTCTTGAATTTTTCTTACTGTAGTTTTTTCTTATTCATGGCTTTTTAACATTGCTTTTGCTATTGTTGGTTGTGAAGATACTAAAAATTGGATATGGTTTTTGGAGCAACTTAAACCTCTCATAGATTATAGGCAAGTGACATTTGTGTCTGATCGCCATCAAGGCATTATTCAAGCAGTGAAAGACATGTTGCCGGAATGATTTCATTCATTTTGCATTGTTCATTTGAAACATAATTTGAAGGATAAGATGAGAGGCTGTCATATAAGCTTTAAGAATAGACTGACCTACAAACTCAGTCAGTACGCAGAAGCCCCGACTGAAGAACTTTTTAATAATTTTCTGAATGAAATGAAAGCTGAAGGTGGGACAGTTGTTAAAGAGTTTTTGGATAACCTACCGGTTGAAAATTATGCTAATGCATTCTTTAATGGTAGTCAATATGGGGAGATGTCATCCAATGCTGCAGAATCATTTAATGCTCAGTTTAATGTTGCTCGGTCATTGCCTATTATGGAGTTAATAGAATCTGAAGTTGATGTGTCAAATGTCAAAACGGAGAGAAGACTCATCAAAGTGGAATACAACATTGTGTCCTCTTATGCAGAAGAAGTATGAAGAACATAAAAAAATTGGTAGGTCATGGGTGGTATACTCTTCTTCAAACAATGTGTTTGAAGTGCATTCCGTTCCACCAATGGTTGTCAACGTCGAAGAATGCACATGTTCATGTGGAAAGTGGAAGCATGAAGGTTTCCCTTGCGCACATGCAGTTGCGGTTCTGTTCAATACCAAACCAGCCCATTCTCATACACTAAGCCCTTTTTCCATTGCAGTTACTACAAAGAGTGTTATGCTTCAACTATCCAGGCTTATTCTTCATTTGGTCAAGCTCCCACTACTGAACCAGATGTGATAC
This sequence comes from Adenophora triphylla var. japonica, assembly GCA_022495995.1. Classification (NCBI taxonomy): domain Eukaryota; kingdom Viridiplantae; phylum Streptophyta; class Magnoliopsida; order Asterales; family Campanulaceae; genus Adenophora; species Adenophora triphylla. The sequence continues at coordinate 152,445 of JAFEMH010002331.1, read as the reverse complement.
TTCCACCAGTAACAAGGCATCCTCCTGGAAGGCCTAGGAAGAATCGTATTCCTTCTAGGGGGGAGGTTATGAAAAGGAAAATGAAATGTGGTCATTTTTCACCTTCTTTGGCAAATCCCACTTCATGAATCGTGGAACAAGCTGTCTTTTTGGTTCCAATGTGTTTGTGTGTTCACTGAACCAATACTGCATCAATCATAAAAATTATTATGTTGCAATTTTATAAGAATGGATAAATAACTGAGAAAGAGAAGAACAAGATGTATTGACTTACTGATAGTAAAGAAACACAGCCATAAACTTGATGTGGCTGTTGGTGGTGTTTTCGAATTGAATTCATCAGATTGTCAAGGATTTCCTGAGCCCAATTATAGTCCTTCATGTTTTCAATATTTTCCACATAGTAAAGAAATGAAGCAGAAATATAAGTACCCCTGCTGGCAAAGAACAATGTTTCCATTGTAAACATTGTAAGCAACCTCACAACATCATCAATGTCCTCTTCTTTATCGCTTTTACAAACTTCCACCAACACATCCTTCACCGTGTTGACTGTGATTGATGAGAGGTTATTTGCATCCTTGAACCGTCTATGAAACAAGTCAAATGTCTCTGCAGCACATCCTTTCATCTTCATATTCATTCTTTTCTCCCCAGATTCCACCCCAAATATTACAGAAACGTCATTGGCTGTCAGATCGACATGAGTACGCCCCAACTTGAAGTTATCAGTTTTAGGGTCATAACATCTGATAATATCTGCAGTTGTCATATTAGACTTCCTGATTGTGATGTCTGAGTTATTGTTCAGTGCATTCAGCATATTGAAAAACGGAGAATGTTTCAACTTTTCAATATGATAATCTTTTAGCTTCAGCTTGATCAGCAGTTTCAAAGTAGCTTCGATGTTTGAACGGAATGAGAAGGACTTGGTCCTCTCCACTGATTTTCCTTTTGCTTTACTTGTGGAAGTCTTTGTTGCCATTCTTTTCTTAGTCATCTATAATCACACAAAAAACAATTGAATGTTTAAAACATGGAGTGAGAGTTACAACCACTACACATTTATATAATCATAACTGAGAAATTGACCTCACAGTTGTGCACAAACAATCATGAATAACAGATGAAGTTATTAGTTTGAGGGTCAAAACCAACAAATGTGAAATAGACCTCACAGTTGTGCACAATAATTGAGAAATTCACCTCAACAATCATAACTGAGAAATTGACTTCACAGTTGTGCACAAACATTCATGAATAATAGATAAATCACAGGTAAACCACACATACTAAGTAGCAAAACAACTGTGAAATTGACCTCACAGTTCTCAGTTTAGAAAATGTTAAAACCCAAACGATTTCACATTCATATATAACTATGAAACTGACCTCACAGTTTTAGAAGTGTGAAAAACATTTCACACTTATTCACATCACAACCAACAAATGTGAAATAGACCTCACAGTTGTTGTTCTATAAAGGTATGACATAAAAAACAGTGAAATCTATCACACAGTTATGCATACTAACTGAGAAATTGACCTCAACAATCCTAACTGAGAAATTGACCTCACAGTTGTGCACAAACATTCATCAACAACTGATAAATCATAGGTAAACCACACATACTAAGTAACAAAACAGCTGTGAAATTGACCTCATAGTTCTCAGTTTAGAAAATGTCAAGACCCAAACGATTTCACATTTATATATAACTGAGAAACTGACCTCACATTTTTAGAAGTGTGAAAAACATTTCACACTTATTCACATCAAATCCAACAAATGTGAAATAGACCTCACAGTTATTGTTCTATAAAGGTATGACATAAAAATAGTGAAATCTATCACACAGTTATGCATACTAACTGAGAAATTGACCTCAACAATCCTAACTGAGAAATTGACCTCACAGTTGTGCACTAACAATCATCAACAACTGATAAATCACAGGTAAACCACACATACTAAGTATCAAACCAACTGTGAAATTGACCTCACAGTTCTCAGTTTAGAAAGGGCAAAACCCAAACGATTTCACATTCATATATAACTGTGAAACTGACCTCACAGCTTTAGAAGTGTGAAAAATATTTCACACTTATTCACATCAAAACAAATAAACGTGAAATAGAACTCACAGTTGTTGTTCTATAAAGGTATGACATAAAAACAGTTAAATCTATCACACAGTTATGCACACTAACTGAGAAACTGACCTCAACAATCCTAACTGAGAAATTGACCTCATAGTTGTGCACAAACAATCATCAATAACTAATAAATCACACGTAAACCACACATTCTAAGTAGCAAAACAACTGTGAAATTGACCTCACAGTTCTCAGTTTAGAAAATGTCAAAACCCAAACGATTTCACATTCATATATAACTGTAAAACAAAACCCAACAACTGTGAAATTCAACCATAAAACTTAGTTCGCATTTTTCCCAACTAGGATATTTGAGAAATCGTCAAAAAAACAAGTGTTATAAACTTCGAAATCGAAAACAAAACAGTGAAATTAACGACAACAAAACAGTGAACTCGACAAAAACAAGTGAAATAAACTTCGAAATCGAAAAAATGTTGAAGATTACCTTTGGTTTTGCGGATGACTGTGAAAAAATGTTGAAGATTACATGGATTTGAAGAAACTCGTCGAAGCAGGGATGAAATTGAAGAATAATCGTGGACGGTGAGAAGAAAATGGGGAGGAAATTTGAGAAATTTTGAGACGAAAACGAAGAGAAATGAAATTGCGTCGAAATATGGTTGAATATGAACGGCGACGTCGAGGGCAAATTGGTCCAGAGGTTTTTTGGGGGGTTTTCAAAATGTTGGTCCTTAAAGTTTGTTTTTCTTTTTGTGAGGGGTATTTTGGTCAAAGTCTCTAAAAAGAATGGTCTACATTGTGAAATTGTGAATCACTCAATCTATGAAGCTTGATATTTTTTAACCAAAAAAATTGGAGAATAGAAAATTTTATAGTGCTTAAATTATGGTACCAATTTATTTTTAATCAGAAAATAGAATTATTTTAAAAAGAAGAACAAAATACAAACAAATGAACAAGAAGTCCACCTATTACAAGGAAGTAAACAAAAACATGAATCCTAAATTAAAAAATAGCTGCAACCTAATCTCTTTTCAAGTCATTAAGCGATAATCCTCTGAAATCCCCATTCACTTAGGGCTCAAGATTGCTAGATTATGTACATCTCTTGCGTTAAACGACGTCGTTTAGGTCAAATTTCAAAAACGTTCATTTTTTCTCCAATAAATAGAGCTCAATATTTATAGATTATGTACATCTCTTCTTCCATACTTCCTTTCTCTATAATTGGCAAAAAATTCAATTTTTTTTATTATGAGTAATTACGGGAATAGTTCTCATAATTCCGAAACAAATCCTTATCATGCTTGGTTCGAGCAAATGTTGGGAAGCATCGACTGCATGCACTGGCAATGGAAAAACTGTCTATCTGCTTGGAGAAGGCAATATCAAGGTCGTAATGGAAAGCGTCATTGGTTTTAGAAGTTGTTGCCTCACATGATCTATGGATTTGACATTCTTTCTTCGATATACCAGTGAATGGTATTATAATGAACTTAGCTCGGGTGCCATTATAATCTCATACCATTGCCCGATAACAATCAAGTACCAGCTGGACTTTAAAAAAAACACAATAATAGATACTTGCTTAAACAACCAATATATGATTCCAAAGTAGGGAATCATACCAAATACATCATAATAAGATGATAAACATGTATTACTCATAAATAGCACAAAGGCTAAGAATCCTTGAAACCATTCACTTTCACTTAGGATTCCAAAGTAGGAAACCCTATCAAACTGAATGTGCTCTCGCCCCGCAAAATTTTGGTTTTTCCAATTTATATAAAAAAAAAGGAAAAGGAAAAGGAGTCGCCACGCCATGCTTTAGAGGTGCACTTTGAAAAACCTTTTAAGAGAGAAAATGGGTCCGGGGGTCAGATTACGTGTTGGAAAGAACCGAGAGTTCACCCAACACGCCTCGTTCGTAGACGAGTCTTTCTAATTAAACATCCAATTAAACCATAAGTGTGTGCAAGCATCGATAATGAACAAATGTAGTAAACGTGCATTTTATTGATATGAACTTGGAAATTACAACTTGTGAGCCAATTTATTCAGGGAGACCACATCCCTTATACAACAGATTCAAACAGATTACAGAAGGAAATGGTATCTGCAAATGGTCACATAGTATCGCGTGACACAGGACATGAGTGACCAAAGGTGTCGCGTGACACAGTGTCCATCTGCAGATACCTACAGATTTGAATTCAGCAACACCAATAACCAATACCGATCCAATTGATTAACCAGATAGGCTTAAAAATACACAAACGACAACAATTCAAACCAGGGAGTGTGGATATGGATAGATCCACACCCCCTTGGGGTCTAAAACACCAAATCCCACAATGATCAAGCAATAAACAAAAATTTATCCAACACAAACAAGTTAAACAGAGAGATTGCGATTGGGATTCAGTAATCTAGACGGATAGAGTCTGATTACTAAATCCAAGGGAGGGAAAAACAATAGAATTATAGAAGAGCAAGGTAGAAGAGAGAGGGAAAAGGGGATTAAGGATGTTACCCTTGTTGCTTCCACGAATTCTATGTCAAGTTAGATACAGAATCCTTCTACAACAGCTTCTGGTCTTGGAGGGCTTGGTAGGATCAGTTGAGAGTAGATCTAGGAGAAGGTGAGAGAATTGGGTTGGATTGGAAGGGATTAGAGAGGAATTGGGAGGAGAGAGAGAGGTATATGCTTCTGGTGTATGTGTTACGTTGCAATTTCTGCAGAGTAACAGTATGTCAGGTTGGGATCCATTTCTAAGAGGGGGAGGGTCTTATTTATAGGTTGCAGTTAGTGGGCTCAGTGTGTCGCACGACCTTACGTAGCCACTTTCCAGGCCTCGACTTGTCGCGTGACACAAGGTGGCACAACCGCTTTTGGCGCCAAAACCAGTTTCTGGAACATTCAGGCATAAATACCTAAAAAGTCCAAAAGGGTTTATTCCCAGCAGGTCCTTTGGCATAAGCAAGGTACCAAAAGGTACTTCCTTCGCGGGAAACTTATGAGATGTTTCCGGAAGTCTCGGGATATGCCGGGAACTTACCAAAATGCCCCTTAATGCAATTTTATCACATTAAAATGCATTTAAAAGGGTCGCGAATTGGATTGGCGTACTTACAGAGCCCCTCGGCAACGTCACTTTTGGAAGAAGTGAAGTTGTCGATAAAATAAGACCCAATCCCAATTAGCGGCAAGGGATAAGGCGGAGGGCTAGACGGTGATCTGGGGAAATCGGATGGCTGGACCTTTGGAGAAAGAATTCCTACGTATCTCTGGAGGGAATCAAGCCAAATCGTAGTTCGGAATCAAAACTGACTACAAGCAAGAAAGAGTAGAGATGGGTCTTCATACCTTTGTTTTGCTTACCTATAGCTACTTGAGGGGTTGGTACTACTGCGGGTGGCGAGTAGCTGCCATTGGTGCAAGGTTGTAGCTGCCGGAGGGTCTCATGCTGCAACTGTTGACGGGTTGTAGCTGTCGGAGGGTCTCATGCTACAACTGGTCTCTGTGGATGCCGGAGGGACTCATACCACTTACTTGGTGCAAGGTAGCTGCCAGGGGACTCACGCTACTGTTGCTTCTCTTCGTGGATTCCGAAGGGACTCATACCACTTTGTTGGTGCAGGGTAGCTGTCGGAGGGACTCACACTACTACTGCTGGTCTTCGTGGATGTCGGAGGGACTCATACCACTTGGTGTTAGTACAGGGTAGCTGCCGAAGGGACTCACACTACTGCTGCTGGTCTTCGTGGATGCCGGAGGGACTTATACCACTTGGTGTTGGTGCAGGGTAGCTGTCGGAGGGTCTCACGCTACTGCTGCTGGTCTTCGTGGATGCCGGAGGGACTCATACCACTGGTGTTGGTGCAGGGTAGCTGCCGGAGGGACTCACACTACTACTGCTTCTGCTGGGGATAAGTGTAGCTGCCGGGGGACTCACGCTACTTGTTTCTGTTAGTAGTTCACTGGTTTTGCCGAATGCTGGATGATCCTTGTTGACGGTTGCTTTTGTGTCCTGGGCTTTGCTTGATAAGCCGGAGACTTTGCTTGCTGGGGAGCGGGCTTTTGCTGGTGCTTTGGGCCACTGTTCTGGTAGGACGGGAACTCTGCTTGCTAGGGAGCGGGTTCTTGTTTGTGCTTTGGTGTCGCTGATCTTGGCGCGCACTGCTGGGGAGACTAAAATAGATACGGATTCTTTGTCTCAGTTTTGGTTGAGGGCCCAGACTTCGAGGGTTGATGAGGCTCAGTTGATCATTGTACCTGCGGGGGGAAAACAATAATCCAAGCGCTACATCTAACTATGCTATCTCGTTAGCAAAGATTAAACTATGTTAGCTTGTTTGCACGAGTCTGTCTGTTCTGGGAAAGAAATGCGATCATTGTATTAAAAGGTCGGCTTTATCGGGTTTGTACATGAGATGCTGGGCTCTGTATCGGGTGAGTGTGTATAGGGGTGCATATGGTGGGGGACCCTCTCCCTTGCACTTGCATAGGAATGTGGGAGGTGTATCGCAGCAACGGCGTGTCGGAGCGTGCTCTGGGGGTAGACTTGCAGGAACTCTGGGATGTCTGATGCTAACCGGGTGTGTCGCCTGACATTCCGCATCAGCTGGACAGGTTGTGCCGCACGACCAGATGAAGCTCGTAACAGGTCCTTCTTTAAAATCAGCTCAGGCTTCATTGTAAACACTGCCCTTTCAGTAGAAGAAAACCAGTAGCCCCAACTTGACAGACAAGCGAATTCTTTGGCCAAGACTGATACTTTCAACTGCAATGGAGCACTATAATAGAGAAGTAGCCTCCCGAGAACATCAATTTCATCAGGACTTTGTTGAAATTTAGGGATTTTATCTGAGGCGTCATAGGCAAGTTATTGACAAGCGATACAACATGCCATGCATTTGGCCCTTGAAAGACTGGAGGATCGACTGGGATTTGCTTCGGGCTGCATCCTGCTTTTGGGACTCAGAGCGGCACGTCTTTACTCTTTCATATAATGATCTGACACCCACCATGGAGGACTTCAGGGCATTGACAGGCCTGGGTGAGTCAGCGACTGTAGCATTCCCACGGGACGGACGGTCGGTTGTGGCGCAGTTATCGGACTTCCTGTGTCTGCCAGCGGATCAGGTGCCATCTATGATGCTGGGTGATGGGTCCATAGACTTGACTCGGATGGCTAGGTTACGCCTGTCCAGTCCTGAGTTGTTTGATCTTTCCACTTCTTTGGATATATTCATGTTGTTCACCCTGTCGACTTATTATTTCTGTGGATATGTCGGAGTCTGTTCAAGTGCGTTGCTGGAGACTGTCAGGCAACTAAGGGGTGACCGGGGTGTGGATCTTCGTCAAATCTGGTCTGGCCAAGGGGAGATGGACATTGTACCACTGTTGCTGGCTGAGACCTACCATGGCATTGACAGGCTAGCAGGGGGATCGGATTTCATGGGGGCAGGCAGTCCCAGTTTGTTGTCCTTGTGGTTCTCTGAGAGGTTGCGATTGATTGGGCCATTACCAGAGGGTCGGATGGCAATGCCTTGGGTGACCTGGCCACGCAGGCTGCTGAGGGATGTGGCCGTTGATAGCTGGCAGGTTAGATTGTCGCAGTACGGGACTACTGATCTGAGCTTTTGGATTCCCGCTTGGAAGTTACAGACCATGAGAGATATTTAGGATGGATCAGTGATAGTCAGGCTGCCAGGCTTGCGTGTATCTTCATTCTGTATCCCATCATTGGTGAGCAGGCAGTATAGGTACCCTCAGCAGATTGTCCGGGCTTTGAGGGAAAGGCTGACGACTGATGCCATTCCGATGGTTATGTCCAAGCCCCAGACTATGCAGTTCTTCAGCAGATCCTTTCTGGAGGGTTTTCTTCCCACCCGTACGCTTCTTCGGCAGTCCAGAGGGATCACATTCTTGACCACAGAGTACTTGATCTTGTACGAGGAGTGTCAGGGCCCTATGCAGTTAGCAATAGAGGCTCGTCGTCGGGAATTCTTGGGAGCAGATTACCCGACCAGACGGTCTTTCAGGGATACAGAGGCACGGGGAAATCCAGATAATGTTACCGGCGATGTTACTGAGGACTATCGGAGGCAAAAGATCCGGAGAGCTGCTCTGAGGGATGATCCAGAGGTGATAGCTCGCAGAGAGGCCTTGAGACATGAGAGGATTGCTAGGGCTGCTTTGAGGGAGACTGGTCTGATCGAGCCACCGGCGCGTGTTATACCTGAGTTGGGACGGGCTCAAACCGACTTATTTGACATTCCTAGGCCAAGGACCTCCCGGGGACCGAGGAAAAGGAAGGATAGAGGAGCGAGTTCGGGAGCGGGAACGAGCTTCTAAACACTTTTCTGAGATATAGGAGACTCTCTTTTGTATTTTTTGAGGGAGAGGTTTATTGCATGGAACATGAGTATCCCTTGATTACTTAATGCAGACGAAATAGATGTTGAAAATTTATTGCCTTTTATTCGCAGCAAGTTATTTGAGTCAAAAGTAGGCCGTGCTTGAACTCATCAACAACAATATTAACTCAAAATGAACCTTTGAAAAGCTTTGGAACTGTAATCAAAACACATTTTGGCAAGATATGAGATTTTGCAGCATTTTTAGACCGAACCACAAGTGGTTGCCTATGTTCCCCTTTTGTAAAGAGAACTAAGGGGCTCAGGTCTCCTTAGTTTGACTCAATCAACTTTGGTGTTTAAAGAAAAGGGAAGACAGAAGGGGGACATGGTGCAACCCTGTTTTTTTCCTAGGCCGCCCATTCCTAGATGGGTATATTCTTTAGCACCGGGCGCGTCCCTTATTTTTGCATGGACTGCCTTTTGAGAGGTTTTCAGTCTCATCTGGGACAATTTTATTGCGCCTTTATTTATTTTTTTTTCTTTTCTTTTTTTTTGTTTTACAGAGGGGGAGAAGACTCGATTACACAAAATACCGCCGCAACTTGTCGCCGTTGACAGGGTGCAGGAACGGGTTGCCATGTTAGCTGTATTGCTCCTCCGGAGAATATCTTCTTCACTAGAAAGGGTCCAACCCAAACAGGTGCCCATTTGCCCAATGCACTGCTCTGATTCAAGGGCTTCATCTTGAGGACCAGATCACCAACTTTGATGTCCCTGGGTTTCACTCTTTTGTCAAAAGCACGGGCCATTATTTTCTGGTACGCCCGGTTATGCTCCATGGCTTTTAGTCTGCGTTCGTCTAACAGAGCCAGCTCGTTTTATCGAATTTGGAGCCATTCAATCTCATTCACCTCATTCTCGAGCAAAACCCTGAGGGATGGAATCTCTAGCTCAATGGGCATGACAGCCTCCATTCCGTAAGTCAAAGCATATGGAGTTGTGCCGGTGGCAGTTCGAATTGAAGTGCGGTAGCCCCACAATGCTAAATGCAGCTTCTCCGGCCAATCTCATCCTCGTTCGGCCATCTTCTTTATGATTCTTTCCAGGTTCTTATTGGCAGCCTCAATAGCACCGTTCGTTCGCGGTCTGTATGGTGAAGATTTATGGCGCTTGACCCTGTATTAGGTGAGCAACCGATCAGTTTCTCCTTCAAAGTAGGACCCATTATTGGAAATGATCTCATTCGGGACTCCGTAGCGGTAGAAGATCTGTTCCTTTATGAAGCGAGCAACTTTCTTAGCTGTAATCACTTTGTAAGACGCGGCTTCTACCCTCTTCGTGAAGTAATTATCTACCGCGACCAACACAAATGAATGTCCATTGCTCCCGGATGGAGTTATTTTCCCAATGACATCAATCCCCCATGTTACAAAGGGCCAAGGGGTTGTCATACAGTATAGGTCATGAGGAGGGATGTGGTTTAGGTTGGAGAACCGCTGACACTTATTGCAATTTCGCACAAACTGGATGCAATCAGTCTCCATAGTGATCCAGAAGTAACCCAGCCTGATAATGCTATGCATAAGGGATCGAGCGTTCATATGAGGTCCGCAGGTGCCGTGGTGAACATCTTCCATTACCCTCTGAGCTTTTTCTTTGTTGATACAGAGCAGGAGTGGGCAACCTTCCCTTTTCTTCCATAACTCATTGCCAAGTATGACGTACTGGGCTGATAACCTTTTTAGGGCTTGCAAACTTTTGGCCCGAATACCTTTTAGGTCTTCTTCTTTATTAACAGGGAAGGAGGCTTCGCCGTTCTTGAGATATTGGAAGATCTGGTTGTACCATGGCTCGTTAACGGTTTCGATCTCAATTTCACAATAATATGCAGGATTTTCTCGCCTACCGACCTTGAACGGTTTGATTGACTTTCCCTCTGGTATTTCCACCAAAGAGGCCAGAGTAGCTAGGGCATCGGCAAATCTGTTCTTATATCGCGGCAGGAACTGGAATGACACTTCCTTGAACTGGCCGACGAGCTCTGCAATGTAAGCATGATACCTCTGGAGACACGGATCTGTAGTTTTCCATCTGTTGGCAGCTTGATTTATTATTGGCTGGGAATCACCAAACACTTCCAACTCATCCACATGTCGCTCTAGGGCAGCCTCTAGACCAGCTATGCAAGCTTCATATTCGGCCGCATTATTGGTAACTGAGAAGTTCAGCTTGATAGCTATGGGGGTATGCATATCATTCGGATCTACTAGTACCATCCCGATGCCGTTACCTCTTTTGTTCTCTGCTCCGTCAAAGAATAGCTGCCACCGGTTGCCATTTTCTATAACAAGAATCCCCTCATCTGGAAACTGGAGATCTGGTCCTCGAGCTTCTGTACTGGGGGAGTCAGCCAACTGATCTACCAAAGCCTATTCTTTGATTGATTTTCGAATCACATATTTGATATCAAACTCAGCTAGGAAGAAGGTCCATTTTGCCAATCTGGTGGAGATGCTGCCTCTGTCACCCTGAAATAGGTATCTGATTGGGTCCATCTTGGAAACCAGGTGTACTGTGTGGGACAGCATATAGTGCTTTAGCTTTCCGACCACCCAAACCAGAGCTGCAAATGTCTTCTCTAGGGCAGAGTAATTCAACTCGCTACCTTGGAATTTGCGACTAACAAAGTAGATGGCATTCTCAACCTTTGAATCCTTCTTCTCTTGTGCTAGCATAGCCCCAGTGGCTGTGTCTGTGACCGTCAGGTATAGAAGTAAAGGCTTGCTCCCGTGAGGCGGACAAAGAATGGGAGGATTAACGAGGTAAGCTTTGATTCTCTCGAAAGCTAGCTGGTATTCCTCGTTCCAAATCACTTCTTGATTCTTCTTCAGCAGTTTAAAGATTGGCTCACATACGGAGGTTAGCTGGTTGATAAATCTGCTGATGTATTGAAGACGGCCCATGAAACCCTTTACTTTGGAGACAGTTCTGGGTGGCTTCATCTCAACAATCGCCTTGACCTTTCTGGGATCTACTTCGTTGCCGCGCTCTGTAACCATATACCCCAATACTTTACCGCGAATAACCCCAAAGGTGCACTTGGCTGGATTTAACCTCATGGAGTGCTCCCGAAGTCTATTGAAGAACTTCCTTAAATCAATGAAGTGCTGTCCATCTGACCCTTTCGAGTGAATAATCATATCATCTACATACACTTCAATCTCCTTATGGATCATGTCGTGGAATAGGGTAGTAACGGCCCTCTGGTAGGTAGCCCCAGCATTCTTCAGTCCAAACGGTATCACTGTGTAACAATAGGTGCCCCAAGGAGTGGTAAATGCTGTCTTGTTCTGATCTTCCTCGACCATTTTAATCTTATTGTAGCCTGCAAAACTGTCGACGAAGGATTTGACCTCATAGTTCGCAGTTGCATCCACAAGCATGTCAATGTTGGGCAATGGGAAGTCATCCTTGGGACTAGCCTTGTTGAGATCCCGAAAGTCTATGCAAACCCGTACTTTCCCATTTGCTTTTGTAACTGTTACGATATTTGCTAACCAAGTCGGATATTCGATCACCTTGATAAAGCCCACCCGTAGGAGTTTCTCGATCTCTTCTTTGACCTGTAAGGACCACTCGGGCTTGATCCGTCTCAGCTTCTGCTTTATCGGCTTAATCTCTGGATCCAAGGGTATTCGGTGCTCTACGATAGATGTATCCAGCCCAGGCATGTCTTTGTAGGACCAAGCAAAGACGTCCACAAACTCTTTAAGCAACTCGATCAGGGCAACTCGTTCATCTCCGGAGAAGAAGCTACCAATTTACGTTTCTTTGGGTTCTTCAGCTGTTCCCAGGTTCACCGTTGTCAATACCTCATCGGCTGCTTGGGCCCGACTTTCCTTTTGCTCGTAAACCTGCTTTGAATTATTTTCTAAAATTTACTCATCTATTAAGTCTGCATTATCTTCAATTGAATCTGACTTAATTATTTTTAAATATTGATGATTATTCTTGGTTAAGCGTTCAATTGTTAGATTTGCAATCACGGGGTACTCAGAAAGATCGATCATTTTATTCAAAGCAAAGGGGAAAACAGTGTCTACAACACGACGACGGTCTTCCGTCGTGAGGACGTCAGACCGATCGGAGGACTCGAACTCAATAACAAGGGATTCATGGGAACGACACAAGACACGGGGAACATATTTAGACGCAGAGGGACAAGGACGAGGCTTGAGCCCAAGCTTGTTGATCATAGTCTCCCTGTTAGCGACCGGTCCTCGGAATGAAGTCCAGTTCTGCAACGGCCTCTCTGCAACGGTCTCCAAACTATTCAGATCCGCAAATGGCGCCTTTTCAAACTCCAACATAGCCACCATCTCGTTATCAGAGGAAAAGTCAATCAAATCACTGGGGCAACAACCACCCCTTCTGCAAGTATCTCTTTTGCGAACATATCGCTCTCGAGCTCTGACTGCCCCTGATCCTTGAACAGATATGTCAAATCACCATCGATGTCTACAGGGTCAGCACCGCGGATCTTGCATATCACTGGCTCATCTAGCACAAGCTTTTCAAACTGATTGACATAATCAGGACCCCAAAAATGGTAGTTGTTCTCATATGTGGTGGTAACGCCAGGCCTTCTAGGCATACTAACGAGCATTTCCTTCACAGGGTTTTGACTGCTGGCAAACCTCTGAATTGTTTTCATCCTTTCTTCCATTTGGCTCATCATCAGCTCTGGGCAAACAAACAATTCCCCATCCTCCTTGACAAAGTGCCTGTTCAAAGACCAGATGTACGGGCGCATCTCAGGCCTCTTGTACCTCTTACCAGTAGCTGAGGTCATCCTTTCCTTAAACGCTTTGGCTTTATCATACGCTTTGTCTTCTCCAGTCACGACGTACCCTAGGCCTCGCCTGTTTCTCTTGGCTTCTGGCATCACAAGCTTACATGGTCCCTGTTGACGCTTCCCTAGCCCCAGGCCCGGGATGTAGCTCATGCCTCTCATCATTTTCAGTACAGGGGGAATCTTGTCGGAGGAGGTTGTTAAATCTATAGTGCAGACCTGCCCTTTAGGCTTCTCGATCGTGAATCCACTAAGCATCAGGTTCTCCTGGTCGAGCTTGATTTCCATCACCGGCATGGTATTGGTGCTGGTTTCCCCAATAGTGACGATATCCCCATAAATGGTTGTCAACACTCCATCTTGCACAAACTTCAAACACTGGTGGAGGGTGGAGGCTACCGCTCCGATTTCATGAATCCACGGTCTGCCCAATAGCGCTGAGAATGTGACCAGAATGTCAATAACTTGGAACTCTACCATCATCTCCTTAGCCCCAAACAACAAATTCAGAGAGACTATCCCCAACACTGCCCTAGATGTCGAATCGTAGGCCTTTATGGTTTGGTTGGATGGTTTAAGGCTCTGCGCATCAATGTCTAACATACTCATCATTTTGGCAGGGAGCACATTCATAGCTGACCCATTGTCTACCAATACATGGGGAATTCGGCGCCCCTTCAGTGGCACTGTGATGTGTAGAGACTCATTATGCTTTGCACCCTAAATAGGCAGATCAAGGTCTGTAAAGGTAATTATGTTCCCATACTGTGCAGTTCCAATCAGCTGAAAGGCCTCGTCTGGAGTGGCATTGGCAGACACCTTAGTTTTGGACAGGGCCTCTTCCAACTTTAGTTTGTGAGGGTAGGAGGATGTGAGCAGAGACCATAAGGAGATATTGGCTTATGTCCTCTTTAACTGCGTTAAGATCGGGTCTTCCTGGACTTCTTCATCTCCTGCCGATCTGTAGGGATTCTGAGAGGACTGGGGATTCGAGACAGCAACTCCTTTGCCTTTCCCGGATGGATCTGCACCATTCATTCCCAACATTCTTCCGGACCGGGTCAACAAATTAACCTCTTGATGATCTTCAACCACAAAGTTCTTGCTAGCCTCCTTGAGTTCTGCCAGTGTGAGCGGAACAGGGCGAGTGCTGTATGGCCACGCTGCCTGTCTTATCTCGTTTACGGACAAAGGCACTTCCCAGTTAGCTGCTATCCTGAGCTCTCCAAAGAGATTGGAGATTCTCTAGTAGCCATAGAGGATATAGTGTTAACAACCAAATTCTCTTCATAATCATCGTACTCAACAGCATTATTCAAATCATGCAAGTCATCCAGATACAAGACATAGCAGAAGTTATCTTTCATTTCATTAGAACGAGGGATTTCATCAGTCACAACCTTATTACAATCATCACTAACATTTCCATTTACAGACTCCCCAAACTCTATTACATTGACGAAGTAATCCAGACCAAGTCGATGAGATTCACGTTGTTACTTGGCAGAGGGTTGTTGACGACGTTGGGGCGAGGAGATTTTTTGATCTACTTGTCATCCACCAGGCCTTGGATGATCTTCTTGAGGGTTACGCAAGTGTTTGTGGTGTGTCCCGGAAATTGATGAAATCGACAGTACTTACTAGCATCAAGATTGGGATTAGGACGGGCAGGGCTGTAATTCTCCAGCGGTTTAATCATATCGGTCCGAAGCAAGCCATTGAAAACTTCTTCTGTAGACATGCCCAAGTCATCAAACCTTGGCTGCTGCCGGGGTTGGAATCTCACCGCATTCTGCACATTGACACCTCCTCTTTGCAGGTTATTGATACTGTTATCTTTGACCATTTCTCTTCCCTTTGGCGCCATTGCAGAAACAGGGTTAGGTGCTCGGTATCGGTATCCTCCACTTCCGCTGCTACCGCCGACATTTGCATTTGGGGTGAGATTAAACAGTCTGTTCTCACTTCTAGCTCCCATTCCAACCATTTCTCGCAAATCTGAATACCAACCTTTTCCAATAGCTTCCCTGAGTACTGGCTTCACGCAAGACAAGACGATGTCTTTTTGGTGCTGAAGGGGAATTGGCTCTGATAGCTCATTAAGCTTGGCATTCCACCGCTTATTGAATTCTGTGATCGACACGTCATTCTTCTGGATGGTTCCCACTAAGTCATCTCGGGTGGTACGCCACTCTAGATTGCCTCTATACTTCTCCAAGAAGGTCTCGGTGATTTGGCTCCAGGAGGAACGACATTCTTGTTTCAAGGCCAAAAACCATGTGAGCGCTGATCCTTTCAAAGTCAGATGAAAATGGGATGCCATAAACTCGGGCACGCAGCCCATCGCTCCCATTGTCATAACATAAGTATCCACATGAGTCTTCGGGCAAGCAGTACCATCGAAGTCCATCTTCGGCATCTTGAACATATGAGGCAAAGGTGTTACTTGAGCTGGTTCCACCACCTTGAGACCACTAGAACCCAAGGTCAATTTGTCGATTTGCTGTTGCATTTGTTTCAATAAGGCTCTCACTTCCGGCGTCAAACCTAGAATTTGGGGAATAGCGGGAGCCACTATTGATGACGGCACTGGGAACTCTGGATTGGATCTAATGGGTAAAGCAGCCGATGGAAGACCAAAGGTACTGGGAATACTGATATTGCTATCCAACAAACTGACCGAGCTGGGAATCCTGTTCCCGTACATGTCATAGCTATTAAACTGCACACTGGGGTTCTGGGGACAGAATTACACTGACTGACCTCCGAACTGACCAAGAGTAGAAAATCCTGTACTGATGCAAGGAGCCGAATATGGGGTGGAACCATACAAATGCTGGGTAAGAGGGGAACACACTACGGGTTGAGGGAAATTGCCTTGGATCTGAGACTGCGGATACCTCGGAATGCTGTCTTGACAAATATGATTCCCTGAAAGACGATATTGACCATTCTGTTGCACATTAGACTGACCACCCTGAAACCGTCGGGTACATTACGAACCAGGGTTGGGGATGACACGCTTGGAACCGAGATCCATACCGAACGCACGGCGGGGCATTGGGAGCTGGAGAGGAAGTGAGATCGAAGAAGTTTGATGATTGGCTGCCACTCTTGCTAACACCCTGCTGAGCAACTTGGTTATACCCTTGAGAGGATGGGGGAGGAGACCTTCTTTGGGCATTCATAATCATTCCCGAAGATGGCACTTGATCAAGGCGCGGTGCATAGCTCATGGGAGGAGGCATAGCATTGTAACTGGGCTGAGCAGGCTGGACAGGAGAAGCGGATTCGATCCCGTTGTTGTTGTCTTCCATAATTTCCTCATAAGAGCCATCTTCTCGACGGAGTATTGCTATCCCCTTAGCTCTCATGGCCTCAACAAAGCAGTTATGGGCCTCCTCCTCTCGGGCCTTGGAATTCTGAGCTAGTAAGCGGGCCTCACGCTCCCTGGCTAGAGCAGCTTCCAACGTTATCCTCAATTCTTCTGCAGACATATCGTTCAAACCTGGTTGACTCACTGAAATCGAACCTCCAGCAGACTGAGCGACAAACATATCACCATTCCCGGGCATATCAGATTCTGCACTAACTGAAACTCTTGAAACTGCTTGAACACGAACCAAACGAGCTCCTGGGACAGATGAGCGGGTCCAACTCGCCGTAGCTGCAGGGGTAGATACGGGTTTATAAGGTAGGGGAAAAAAGGATTTCGAGAGTGGGAAAGGAACGAGGGACAGACTCACACAAACAGTTTTATTTATCTTCAAGTATAAATCAGTGTCTTAAGTCCTAAGTACGGTTGGGAAAGGAGAAGCCTTTATTTATACTCACTACACCTTGGGGAAGCCTAGGGATGCAACATTCAAATCACATTAAATGCTTTGTATTGAAATATATAATAGGTAATGATACCTAACCAAATCCTAACATCATATGGAACGAAAAGGTTGTCCAAATTTCTGGGGAAATTTGGGCAGCATAACGGGTATTCTTGAAGAATTTCAAAGAAAAATCCGGCATGACCTCTCGTCGATGCACGTTGACAATGCGGCCCAACACGCCACGGGAGTGACATGTCCCCACGTGAGATCATGTTGCGCTGGCAACATGCCCACAAGATGCGAGGTTTTGGGGGAAGGTATAAGGACCTACGATATGTTTAAAAAACAATTCATTTTGGTGTGATAAAAAACGTTGTATCAAAAACCAACCGTGGGTAAGGTTTAAGTGTGGTGCCACCTATAATGCACTAGGGGGTAGGTTTGATTTCAGGCGCTCAAGCGTAGGCGAATTTCATGGCCGTCCGCGATGCCGTCAATCGCACCCGAGGGTTCTAAATCTATGTGGTGTAGTGTGCGGATGACTAATTCTTTTATTTATGAAAAACAAAATTTTATTATTTTTTATTTTTATTTATTTTTGAAAGAAAGAAGAAAACACACACTCTCTCACAGGGAATAAGGGGGA
Source organism: Adenophora triphylla var. japonica (assembly GCA_022495995.1). Classification (NCBI taxonomy): domain Eukaryota; kingdom Viridiplantae; phylum Streptophyta; class Magnoliopsida; order Asterales; family Campanulaceae; genus Adenophora; species Adenophora triphylla. The sequence continues at coordinate 134,633 of JAFEMH010002331.1, read as the reverse complement.
ACAATAATCAATTGAGCCACATTCGATTCAAGGGACTGCCCTCAAACTAGCTTCATGAATACCTGTTCAGTGGCCACTCCTGTCGCGTGACACAGGACATCAGAGGACAAGGATGTCGCACGACCAGGGTTGTCACTGAACCAGGACCCCTGCAAACAATCAAATCAGCCCCTGCCTCCCCATGGCAAGGGACAAACAAAATAACCAAAGCACAACAGAATGGCCACAAAACCCACAAGGCTCACAAGTCTCATAATCAATAAAATGCATGAACTATAAAAGATTATCAAGAATACACACAAAGATGGATATATTGGATGTTCAATCTAATGAAAGCTTGACCCACTTTACTTTTGAAAAACAGGTTTTCAAAGTGTATTCCCCAGCGGAGTCGCCACTGAATGTGCGCTCGCCCCGCGAAATTTTGGTTTTTCCAATTTATATAAAAAAAAAAGGAAAAGGAAAAGGAAAAGGAGTCGCCACGTCATGCTTTAGAGGTGCACTTTGAAAAACCTTTTAAGAGAGAAAATGGGTCCGGGGGTCAGATTACGTGTTGGGAAGAACCGAGAGTTCACCCAACACGCCTCGTCCGTAGACGAGTCTTTCTAATTAAACATCCAATTAAACCATAAGTGTGTGCAAGCATCGATAATGAACAAATGTAGTAAACGTGCATTTTATTGATATGAACTTGGAAATTACAACTTGTGAGCCAATTTATTCAGGGAGACCACATCCCTTATACAACAGATTCAAACAGATTATAGAAGGAAATGGTATCTGCAAATGGTCACATAGTGTCGCGTGACACAGGACATGAGTGACCAAAGGTGTCGCGTGACACAGGATCCCACATGCACAATGTGTCGCGTGACACACAGTGTCCATCTGCAGATACCTACAGATTTTAATTCAGCAACACTAATAACCAATACAGATCCAATTGATTAACCAGATAGGCTTCGAAATACACAAACGGCAACAATTCAAACCAGGGAGTGTGGATATGGATAGATCCACACCCCCTTGGGGTCTAAAACACCAAATCCCACAATGATCAAGAAATAAACAAACAATTATCCAACACAAACAAGTTAAACAGAGAGATTGCGATTGGGATTCAGTAATCTAGACAGATAGAGTCTTATTACTGAATCCAAGGGAGGGAAAAATAATAGAATTATAGAAGAGCAAGGTATAAGAGAGAGGGAAAAGGGGATTAAGGATGTTACCCTTGTTGCTTCCACGAATTCTGTATCAAGTTAGATACAGAATCCTTCTACAACAGCTTCTGGTCTTGGAGGGCTTGGTAGGATCAGTTGAGAGTAGATCTAGGAGAAGGTGAGAGAATTGGGTAAGATTGGAAGGGATTAGAGAGGAATTGGGAGGAGAGAGAAAGAGGTATATGTTTCTGGTGTGTGTGTGTGTTACGTTGCAATTTCTGCAGAGTAACAGTATGTCAGGTTGGGATCCATTTCTAAGAGGGGGAGGGTCTTATTTATAGGCTGCAGTTAGTGGGCTCAGTGTATCGCACGACCTTACGTAGGCACTTTCCAGACCTCGACTTGTCGCGTGACACAAGGTGGCACAACCGCTTTTGGTACCAAAACCAGTTTCTGGAACATTCAATCATAAATACCTAAAAAGTCCAAAAGGGTTTATTCCCAGCAGGTCCTTTGGCATGAGCAAGGTACCAAAAGGTACTTCCTTCGCGGGAAACTTATGAGATGTTTCCGGAAGTCTCGGGATAGGCCAGGAACTTACCAAAACGCCCCTTAATGCAATTTTATCACATTAAAATGCATTTAAAAGGGTCGCGAATTGGATTGGCGTACTTACACAAACACACCATTAAAGATGTCAAACAAATCACTATTGTGTAACACATAAGGTCTACACACTTAATATAACATTTCAAGGATCTTTGATCAACCACATAATATTTAGAGCAATTTGATTTTCATGGAAATCAAGTGTTCCGCCCTATTTTAACTAAGTATTAAACAAACTTCCCAACATTACAATTGATATGTTAAGACCTCATTTGGTAGCCCATATATTGTATTTTGATTATAGTGTTCAATTGGGTTAAAATATATTTTAGGTAGCTAGGAAAAAAATCTTTAAACAGGTCAATTCAACAAAACTGAAAACAGGGCAGGGCACGACTCGTGCTCTACAACACGATTCGTGCCACGATTCAGCACGAGTGCACATTTGTGCACGACTCGTTTCACGAGTGGAAATGCGGGGAACGACTCGTGCCCTCAAGCACGACTCGTGCCCTTCAGCAGAAATTCACATCTGAAGTTTGAACAATTAAATTTGCTTGACAACCTTCATTTTTACTCCTACCCTTTCACCTTAAGCTAGTACCACCATACCCATACACGATGCCATAACACAAACAGACTGCCATCCTTCCTTATCTCAATTTGCAATCATTCATACTTTTATTGACTTCTTAATCCAACCTTATAATAACTATAAGAAATATAAATTTCAAAAATCCATAATTGTATATATAATAGCATTAAAACTCTAATGATTGTACCTTTATCCGACGCCGATGCGGCCACTCCACTCCTTTCTCTACTGCCGCAGCCAAGGGTGTTCCCCTTAATTTTATTTTCTTATTCTAGGTATAGGAGTCATTATATATCCTCAATAATGTAGGGTTACCATTATAACCTTTTCTAAAAATAGGTCAAGCCCAATAACTTCATGATTTTCCTTATTAAACTTCAATCCATTCCTACTCAAGGAAAATGATCAATTGCTACATGCAACAATTATACTTCAACCATTTTAACTTTAAACATCAAATGAGCAAGAGTTAAAGGAAGAAAAATAATAACTTACCTCCAAAAATAAAATGAAATAGTTCAAAACCTAATCGGATAGAAATGATCTACTCAGCTTCCCGAGCATTTTGACACAGAAGGATCGAAGAACGGACAAGCATGGAATTTAGGATGAATTTTTGTATGAATCATAATTGTAATATTAGAACAGAGGAAAGAAAGATTTCTTGGACTGATTTCTTGAAGCCTTTCTAGATAATGAAGCTGAGGAGATATATATAGAAGGAATTTTCACCTAAGCCCCTCCTAGAATTGAATTGAGTCAATTAAGTTTCTTAAGTTTTAACTTTTACACTTTAGCACCTCAATATATTTTATAGATTTTTAATTAAATTTCAACAATTACTACTTCAACTTCACAACTCTTAATAGCTTCAATTAGTCATTATATAATTTAATTTATTAACATACTTAAAATATCAAATAAGTTATTAAAATATTAAAACTAACACATAATACTCACAAATATAATGCAATGCATGAAATGAGGTGCAACACACACCACATACACGTGCTCAACATGTGATCAAAATAGTGTCTAATTTTAGGGTCGTTACAATCACTCCCCCTTAAAGAAAATTCGTCCCGAATTTTAAATTTACTTACCGAGAAGATCAAACCATAGTTGAACAAATGTATAACAAAGATTTTCTTTAGAGCTCTCTCTATTGCGGCTGCCAGCAACATCACAGACCGCTTGGGATACAACTAAGAAATCACCAACTTGGCTTAGGTTGTTATCATCAATGAATTTATTAAATGCTAACTCACAGAAAGATAAGGTAAACCAAATGATCACAAAGGTTGATGATTGTTTTGATCGGCACAAAGCTTCCTCTCTAGTTTGAAATTTGATCTGAAGTTTACCAGGATGCATGTTTGCTCTTTATCCAGAATGTGGAAAATCAAACTCCAGAAGCAGCATGACGAGGAAAATCACGCGGTAACCTTCGTCTTCCCATTCAACAAATGACCTCTTAAGTAACATTCAGATTCAAAAGCACTAGTTTAACTTTCTCTACCCATGTATATTAAGGGAACTAAAGTAAATCAATTGGTACTAGAAATGGATTCGCAAGGAAAATATGTCCCAGAAATAGACACATCACTACAGACCACATGTATTTTTATGGATAACCATTTAGCCTACAACTCTTTTCCTTGATAAACTTGTGCATATAGATAATCACTAGTACTACTGCCATCAAAGAAATGCTAGGGATCATGTTTGATGTACCAGAACCATCCATTTCATATTTTATCACAACCAAAAGTGTTGACATCAACTCCACATCAATATACTGGAGGAGTATATACCGCATCATGGAGGAGTATATATAACTTCCTGATATGGCCAGCCATAAACTACCAACACCAAATAGTCACAAGTAAATACAACTTCAAAACAGCAACAAGGATTGTCAAACTAAGAGGAGATTGCGGGTTTCATATGGAGTCGGTTACAGATTTTCCTTGGTTTTAGGTACCCCCGAAAAGATCACTATTAAGTATGGGTTTAAACCATGACCCTTCTATATCACCTACACAACCAACTAGCTCATGTTTCCAAAGTAGAACAGCCATGCATATGGATATTTATTCACTTCCCAACCTAAGAGCTCAACCATGTGCCAGAGATTTCAAGCCCATGGATGCTGGGATAGCACAACAATGTCAGGAGATTAAAATATCAGCGAACTCCCAAAATTCTAAGTTTACCATCAAGCTAAAGTTCATATAAGTAACCCCTGTCACATGAATCTTCCAAGGGCCAATGGAAGGGTTTCAAAACTTCTAGCTATCAACACATATAGCAGTCTAAACTAAAGTTTTACAATAAACTAGAAAAATGAAATGCCAATGTTATCGCTAAAAACAAATTTCAGAGCAAGTACATTAAGAAAGTAGTTTAAATAAAATATTCTAGTTTGAAACCAATATCAACAGATAGTCAATTATCATTTTTCTTCATGCATCAAAATCCACCTATGACCCAAAATAAACAGCTCCACCACTCCGGTAGCCTCTGGCTAAGCCAAAACTTTCATTTTTCTTTCCATGATCTCACTCTGCAATATGGCAACGATAGCAGGTCCGGTTTAGCAAAACACCTCTAGACTATATCTCTCTATACCCAGTTGGAATTACTCTCACAGCCCCACATTTATTTAGGCACCCCAGATAGAGGATCAGTTTTGTTAAGGGACCTAGTATCCATGTTATATTCTTAACTCTTAAGATTAATGTTCAAAGAATCTGAATTTATTTTTAAACGTCAGGCTACCCAATGTACCCCTTCAATTGCACATGACACAAGCTGAGTTAAGAACTTCTATGGCGTTCAACTAAATTTCAAAAAGAAGATGCATCAGATAGCATGCTATTCATCCCAACACTATGCACCAATATTTTACTCAAAAACTATCTTTTCAAGGAGGAAAAAAATAAAATAAAAACAAGCTCAAATATTTTGATTCAGGAATTTGTGATTAAATAACAAGGACATCAATCTTTAATCATTTGACTACTCTAAGGACTACAAAAATTACAAATTCCCATACTTTTGAACACCCACTACTGGCATCAGCTCTACGCTTCATTAACAAAATTGGCCTCTCAGGTCACAACAAGAATGTTAGAGGAAACTGGACTATTCTGATCCTCTAATACCCTAAAGAACATGCCTTTACTCTCACCTCCAAAATAAGGACTTGACAAAAACCCCTGTGAGATCACCTTTATACCTTTATGTTAATAAAGATATATGCGTAGATGGAAATGGCAAAACTATACTGAAGAAGATACTCCTACAACTATCTAAGAGAAGAGTTAAGTACGATTACATGGATCTGCGACCAAGTATCGTCATCATGTTTCAAAATCGATGAAAGAATAACTTACACAAAAGTATGGCAAATGATTACCCTCAGATCTTGCCATAACAACTGAGTACCTCCATAAAACACTTAACGTCACACACTCAATACATAACTACCCTCCTAGGTCACGTAGTCACTTTAGACTATCTATAACTTAGGCTCTAATACCAACTGACGCGCCCCGATCCATGGTCCTACTTGGCCCCACTTCCGGGACATGCTCGTAAGACGTCATAATTTTCTTTTTACTTTCGAAATGTCCTTTCTTAAATTTCTAATATACCAAAACCTGTTTAAACTTAAAAACTTGCCTATAGACCATTTGAAGTAACAACGTTTTACTTAAAACCCAACTCCACACTTACAAACTATTACAACTCAAAGAACATAACTCGATACTTGCTCTCTTTACATACAATATTTACAATCACTAAAAGTGTACAAAAAATAGTGACATAATGTTTAGGTCTCGGGTACACTACCCCCATTGGTTGTACATTTATATAATGCAAACCAATACAAATACCTGCCCCAAAGTAACAACCCAACTCGACGTCCTCCTCGCTCAATGTGGCCTAGCCCCTGGCTCGCCCTTATCTATGGAAAACAATAAAAGGAAGGGGTGATATAAATCTCAGGAAGCTATTATGAATGCAACAATATGATATGTGAAACCACATCATGCAACATATATCAACTTGCTCACTTAATACATTATGCAAACATATATCAACTTGTTTACTTAATACACCACAATCTTGTAAACATATAGAAGGGTGCATAAAATAAACACATAAGTGCGATAATATAACACTTAGAAGGATACTGAGTCAAGGTTTAATCCAAAAGGATATAACAGTCTGAGCAGCATCAACAGCTGAAGAAGAGGTTCTGGAACCAAGCAACAACATCAACAACAGGGGGAAAATGACACAAAGTCATATCCTAAATGTGTAGCTAGAACTCACTCAAAGGGAGCTAGCCAACAACCCAACCATGGCCAATGGAAGGGGGAAAATGGAAACCAATGAATGGTATTATAATGAACTTGGCTCGGGTGCCATTATAATCTCATACCACTGCCCGATAACAATCAAGTACCAGCTGGACTTTAAATAAAAGCACAGTAATAAATACTTGCTTAAACAACCAATATATGATTCCAAAGTAGAAAACCTTACCAAATACATCATAATAAGATGACAAACATGTATTACTCATAAATAGCACAAAGGCTAAGAATCCTTGAAACCATTCACTTTAACTTAGGATTCCAAAGTAGGGAACCCTATCAAACACACCATTAAAGATGTCAAACAAATAAATATTGTATAACACATAAGGTCTACACACTTAATATAACATTTCAAGGATCTTTGATCAACCACATAATATTTAGAGCAATTTGGTTTACATGGAAATCAAGTGTTCCGCCCTATTTTAACTAAGTATTAAACAACCTTCCCAACATCACAATTGATATGTTAAGACCTCATTTGGTAGCCCATATATTGTATTTTGATTATAGTGTTCAATTGGGTTAAAAGATATTTTAGGTAGTTAGGAAAAATTTCTTTAAACAGGTCGATTCAACAAAACTGAAAACATGGCAGGGCACGACTCGTGCTCTACAACACGACTCGTGCCACGATTCAGCACGAGTGCACATTTGTGCACGACTCATTTCACGAGTGGAAATGCGGGGAACGACTCGTGCCCTCAAGCACGACTCGTGCCCTTCAGCAGAAATTCACATCTGAAGTTTGAACAATTAAATTTGCTTGACAACCTTCATTTTTACTCATACCCTTTCACCTTAAGCTAGTACCACCATACCCACACACGATGCCATAACACAAACAGACTGCCATCCTTCCTTATCTCAATTTGCAATCATTCATACTTTTATTGACTTCTTAATCCAACCTTATAATAACTATAAGAAATATAAATTCCAAAAATCCATAATTGTATATATAATAGCATTAAAACTCTAACGATTGTACCTTTAGCCGACGCCGATGCGGCCGCTCCACTCCTTTCTCTACTGCCGCAGCTAAGGGTGTTCCCCTTAATTTTATTTTCTTATTCTAGGTTTAGGAATCATTATATATCCTCAATACTTTAGGGTTACCATTATACCCTTTTCTAAAAATAGGTCAAGCCCAATAACTTCATGATTTTTCTTATTAAACTTCAATACATTCCTACTCAAGGAAAATGATCAGTTGCTACATGCAACAATTATACTTCAACCATTTTAACTTTAAACATCAAATGAGCAGGAATTAAAGAAAGAAAAATAATAACTTACCTCCAAAAATGAAATGAAATAGTTCAAAACCTAATCGGATAGAAATGATTTACTCAGCTTCCCGAACATTTTGACGCATAGGGATCAAAGAACGGACAAGCGTGGAATTTAGGATGAATTTTTGTATGAAACATAATTGTAATATTAGAACAGAGGAAAGAAAGATTTTTTGGACTAATTTCTTGAAGCCTTTCTAGATAATGAAGCTGAGGAGATATATATAGAAGGAATTTTCACCTAAGCCCCTCCTAGAATTGAATTGAGTCAATTAAGTTTCGTAAGTTTTAACTTTTACACTTTAGCACCTCAATATATTTTATAGATTTTTAATTAAATTTCAAAAATTTCTACTTCAACTTCATAACTCTTATTAACTTCAATTAGTCATTAAATAATTTAATTTAATATATTAACATACTTAAAATATCAAATAAGTTATTAAAATATTAAAACTAACACATAATACTCACAAATATAACGCAATGCATAAAATGAGGTGCAACACACACCACATACACGTGCTCAACATGTGATCAAAATAGTGTCTAATTTTAGGGTCGTTACAGGTGGTGTGGGCATATTCAATTAGAGACAAGAGGTTTTTGTTAAGTTAGTAACTGGGTTACATTTTTAATGGGTTTGTGAATCAAATTTAACGTCATCCAACCATGTTGCATTATTTGAAATAAATTCAAAAAGTACATTGCATTAAGTTGTCACCACATAGTACATTATTCTTTATGAAATAGAGGGTATTGTATATTGGATGGTTTGGTAATTATTCCTTTCAAGTTTGGGGAGAGCTTGTTCTGTTCAGCTTTTCTGCCAGTAGCTTCAATCTTTCTAAGTACCTAATCTCCGACTCGAAATACTCTTTTGTTGACCTTTTTGTCATGGTATGCTTTAGTCCTTTGCTTCTAGTTCACCATTCTCATCTGAGCAGCTAGTCTTTTCTCATCTACTAGGTCTAGGTCTAGCAGCCTATTGACCCTGTTGATCTATTCATCATAGTTTGAATTTCTTGTTGTAGGGATAGCCATCTCAGCTGGTGTCATAGCCTCAGACCAAAAGGTTAGTTCGAATGGGTTTCCCTGGTTGGCCCTCGGGTGGTTGTGCGAACTGCCCACAAAGCTAAGGGAAGTTCGTCCAACCATCTACCATCACTTTCTTCTAGGTTTTTGGTTAGGGCTGTTAGGACCAACTTGTTGGCTGCTTCCACTTGTCCATTGTATTGAGGTCTGCTCACTGATGATTTGATGTGTCTGACTCCTAGTCTATTTAGTTTTGTTTTGAATGCCTTGTAGAATTGGAGACCATGATCTGAGATGATAGTGTGTGGGACCCCGAAGCGACACCAGATGAAGTCGTGGACGAAGTTGATTGCGTTCTCTTCTGTGATTTTGGCTAAGGCTTTTGTTTCTATCCATTTTGAGAAGTAGTCAACTTCCAGGATCACATACTTGCAGTTACCTTGGGGGGGCAAGAGAACGATGATGTCGATTCCCTACATGTCAAATAGCCAAGTAGGGATTATGACAGTCTGTTCCACTGATGGGAGTTTGGGGATGTCTGCATGTCTTTGGCACTTGTCATACTTTCTGACGTAGGCTTGTGCGCCATCTCTCGGGTTTGGCCAGTAATAACCTAGCGTGATGATTTTTTCTGCTAAGGTTCTGGCCCCCGTGTGACCGCCACAAATGCCTTCGTGGATTTCTGCCAAGATATTTTCTGTTTCTTTTGGGTAAACACATCTTAGCAGGGGTTTTGTGAAGGATCTTCTGTAAAGGGTCCCGTTCCATACTGTGAACCTTACTGATTTCTTCTTGTTGAGCCTAGCACGTGCTTCGTCTTTGAGTAGTTGGTCTCTTTTGATGAAGTCCATGTACTCTCTCCTCCCCGTCTAGGAGCATTACTCGTAGTATTTCGTAGGCAGGTTCTTCAGCAAAGACTATGAGTGGGTTAGAATCAGGATATGCCACATCAATAGTCGCTAGTTTAAATAAAACATCTGCCACTTGGTTATCTTCCCGGTCAATCTGACTTAACTCGAAAAATTCCAGCTTTTTCATTATATCTAAGACGAGGTCTAAATACTTTGCAAGTATAGGGTGTTGAGTGTTGTACTCCCCTTTTATCTGATTGACTACGAGCTGGGAGTCACAGAATGCGGCGATTTTCGTTGCTCCATAGAAGGATGCCAACTCTATGCCAAATATTAGAGCTTCGTACTCACCTTGATTGTTGGAAATAGGAAACTTGAATCTGATTATGTCTTTGATGGTGTGCTCCCCATCAGGACTTGCTATTACAACTCCCTCTCCACATCTTTCCCTAGTAGCTGACCCATCTATATATATGACCCATCAGTTAGGTGGAAGCTCGATGGTCAGTTCTTCCCCCGCAGGTTTTTTGCACTTACGGGAGGTGGGGTCGTGCTCACCTGTGAAGGCGATTTCAACCATGAAATCGATCAGAGGTTGTGCTAGGAGTGTCTTTCGAGGCTGTATTTGATATCAAACTCGGTGAGTTCGATAGACCAGTTAAGGAGACATCCTGAGCAGTCCAACTTATGCAAGATTTTCTTGAGGGGCGCATTAGTATACACAATTATGGGGTGTGCTGAAAAGTATGTTCGTAGCTTCCTTGATTCTATGACCAAGGCGTAAGCTATTTTTTCGGCATTGAAGTATATGCTCTCTACATTTGATAATGTTTTGCTAACATAGTAGATAGGATTCTGAGTGTTTCCCTCATTCCGAACTAATACCGCAGCTATAGCGTGGTTAGTGGCTGCTAGGAAGACGTATATTATTTCTCCCATGACGGGGCTGCTCAGCAATGGAGGGGATCCCAAGTACTCCTTCAACTGTTTGAATGATTCTGAGCATTCAGATGTCCAGGAGAAGTTCTTGGTCCCCTTGAGAGCTTCAAAGAAAAGTAGAGATTTCTCTGCAGACTTTGCAATAAACCTACCAAGGGCTGCTATTCTTCTGTTCAGCCTTTTAACTTCTTTGATGTTAGTAGGCTCTTTCAAGTCGATCAAGGCTTTGATTTTCTATGGGTTTGCCTCGATCCCTCTTTACGACACCATAAAGCCTAGGAACTTTACGACCGTCACCCCAAACACGCACTTACTTGGGTTCAATTTCATGTTGTTTGCCCTTAGATTGCCAAAGGTTTCTTCTAGGTCTGGGGCGTGAGTGTCAGTCCTAGTCTTAATGACAATATCGTCAATGTAGGCTTCCATGTTTCGGCCGATCTGCTCCCTAAATAATTTGTTGACCATGCGTTGGTAGGTTGCGCCAACCTTTTTAAGCCCAAATGGCATCATGGTATAGCAATAAATTCCTCCAGATGCCTGGAAGGCTGTCTTCTTTATATCTTCCTCGGCCATCTTTATCTGGTGGTAACCAGAGTAGGCGTCTAGGAATCTGATAGTCCTATGTCCGACAATGGAGTCTACTATCTTGTCAATTATGGGGAGAGGATAACTGTCTTTCGGGCAGACTTTGTTGTGATTCTGTAAAATCTACACACTTCCCGTTTTATTTATTAACCATCACAACATTGGCCAACCAAACAGGATAGGTTGCTTCCCTGATAATTCCAGCACTTAGCAGTTTCTGCACCTCTTCCTTGATTGCATCTTCTTTGTCATTCACAAAAATTCTACTTGTCTGCTTGATATATTTAGCGGACGGGCCGACTTCCAGCTTGTGGACAACCACCTCTTCTTTTATTCCTCTCATATCCTCGACATTTCAGGCAAAGGCATCTAGGTTATTTTTAGCTGGGTGATTTTTTAGCAGGGTGATGATCTCTTCACTTTCTTCTGGGGAGAGTTGGTCAATCGTCCCCATGACGCTGACCTTATAGTTGGTGAAGCCCTCTAGTCTTCCAGAGTATGGCTCGAGCAGGCTATTTTTCATATTCATCTTCTGAAAGGTACAATAGTATATAATATTCCTGGAGCCCCCCCCCCCGAGTCTATGAGAGGAGTCTCTGTGATTCACATTTATCAATCCGCCATTTAATCACCAAGGGTTGTTCACGAGCTGCGCGACTTTCAACTAGCT